>OZ010798.1:327686400-328148900 GCA_963932465.1 Maratus speciosus | reverse complement strand
ACCTGTTGGGCGATTTACACCAAAACGTAATCAGCATCAATTCATATCAAGGACTAACTAAATCTGAAGTTTGATCAAAATCCGTGCATTTGTTCTTGAGATAGAGCTATTGCGAAAATAGTGAAAAATGCAGCATAGCAGCGCCACCTGTTGAGCGATTTACACCAAAAACTAATAAGCATCAATTTGTATTAGGGACTAACAGAATATAAATTTTTATTAAATTCCGTGCATTAGTTCTTGAGATAGAGCGCCCATAAAATTTGTGTCACATACACACAGACAGACAGACAGACAGACTCACAGAGTCACAGACAGACATTTTGTAAAAACATGTTTTTTGGAATCTCTGACCCCTAAAACGTGTAAATCCGTCAAAAACCGGAATTCGAAAATTTTCATGAATCCAATACTTTCTTCTTGTAAATATAAAAGAAAGTAAAAAATTAATTAAAAAAAAACTTCATGAAAATAATTTAAAACAATAAGAGAAACAGCAGTAGGAGCACAGTACACGTACTTTGTTGCTGTTGCTTATAATTTTTTCTTTAAATGCATAGTAAAATACTATTGAGCTAAGTTGAAAAAAGCAATAAACCAATAAATTGTACTCGAACATGATCTGCGACAGCAAACCCCACCCTCTTAATGACCAAAAGTGAGGGTGGAAGCTAGGATGGAGCAACTCTTCGTAATTTTGTTCTGATTCAGAGGGATTAAGAACTAAACGCTGCCACTATGCAACTCCTGTATGATCCCTTACATTTCCCCCTCTTAATGAATTTCGGCTAACATTTTTTCGGCTATAAGGGAACAAACCGTTGAAAGTCTTGTATACTATGCTCGTTATTTTTTTTTATATTAAATCCTATTTAATCGTACTTAAATTCGTTATTTTTGCATATATTTTCATTTCGAAAAGATTTATTCTCTTTTGAAGATTAAATTTCCGTAGATATTTTTATCATAGTATTTTAAAGTTGAGTGAAATTTGAAAAATACCTTTCAGCAGTTTTCATTTATCTTTTTTATTATGTACGCCTGCATAATATGTAGCATATTTTTAGTTCTTATTAATTAGTGTTACTTCTTTAAACGTATTTTTGTTTAAAAAATACAGAAAGACATTCGTTTATCATTTGTTTACATTATTTATTTGATGCTCCACAATTTTAAAATAAAACCATGTTTATGTATTTAAAAAATCGTCAAAAATTTCAATTGAATTGAATTTGTTCTGTGTATAGTATTTGAAATGTAATTTATTCAACGTTGTTAAATCATTTATTTTTTAATTATTTTAAGCGCTTTTTTTATTTTCACTTATCCTATTACTCTGTTGCTGTATAAAATTTCAAATAATACTTTTCAACGACAGATGGTTTTAAATGGGCAATCTTAATTTATTAAATTTTTGTTATACAAGTTGTTTGAATTAGAAAATGGTATTAAACGCATTTAATGCTTTTCATTCCTGTGAAATTTAAAGTAAATTAATTTTGATTAAATCAATTTAAATATTTGACATTTTCAATGTATATGTTACCAGCAAAACACGATTTTAGGCCAAACTAGTTTATCCTAACGCCCATAGGATAAACTAGGTTTTCCTAGGACAAACTAGTTTATCCTGACGCACATAGGATAAACAACTTTAGCCTGCTATTCATTTTTCTGAACTAATTTATCCTAGGCCAATTCAATTTTGTGTGCTTTTATTGATCCCAAAGACCGCTTCGGTGCCAACTTTCTAGTTTATCCTAGACCAATCTTGTTTATCCTAATCTAATTCAATTTGACATGTCAACCAGTGTTTTGCACGCTCACAAAAAAAAGAAAGAAAGAAAAGAAAAGAACTAATTCAAACTCAAATTCAATTTCTCCAAAATAAGTCAAATTCACGCTCAAATTCTGAGTTTTTCAAACGAATCCGCTCAACTCGTACACATCCATGGAAGTGAGCGAAGTTCACTAAAAACTCTTTTTAGGTGCGTTCGTAATTATATAAATACGTAGCACCTATAGTCGTCGTTCAGTCCGTCCGTCTGTCCGTCCGTCTGTCCGCATGTAACAGAGCAAAAACTACCCAACCGAATAGTCTGAAATTTCAAATATGGGATTGTAGCAAAATTTTGTCGAGCCATTTCAAATTTTATGAAAATCGGATGTATAGTTTAATTACAGGGACAGTCAAAAGTTTTTCTTTACATTACGGCCAATGGGAAAAATTATTGCATGTGGATTTTAATGATATTAGAGCCTTCCGAATGATCTGAAATTTTAAAGATATAATTGTTGCAAAATTTTGTCTAGCCATTTCAAATTTTAGGAAAATCGGACGTATAGTTTAATTACAGGGACAGTCAAAAGTTTTTCTTTACATTACGGCCAATGGGAAAATTATTGCAAGTGGATTTTAATGGTATTAGAGCCTTCCGAATGATCTGAAATTTTAAAGATATAATTGTTGCAAAATTTTGTCGAGCCATTTCAAATTTTAGGAAAATCGGATGTATAGTTTAATTACAGGGACAGTCAAAAGTGTTCCGAAAAAATTATTGGAAGTGCATTTTAATGATGTATCAGACTATGCACGTTATGAAGTGCAAAAAATTATACATTCAGTACAATATGGGGTGCAAAAAATAATTTTAAAACTAGTTATAGTACGAACGCACCTCATTTGCCACGTTTGACGAGCAATTTCCAACTTGTTTTAAAAATATAATAGTCTAACGTGAAAATTTTGTGAGCTAGTCTTTTGGTTATTCGATGGAAGGTTTCTTTATAGGCCCGCCCAATTTTCCTTCTCGACATTAAGTCCGGGCTTGGTTTGGGTATTACTTTTTCGAGAGGTTCGGACCGAGATGGGTCGGGACTCAGTTTTTTTCCGTCTTAAGTCGGGACTGGACTGCATTCTTCTTGAGGCCTGCACAGGCAGAATTTTCAGTCCAATTTCCAACCCAGCTCATATGAAAATCGTTTGGACAGGCAGGATTTCAGTAAAAATATCAGTCTGTTCAGTAAAAATATCAATAATATTTGTCCCGGCCCAACTTTTTTTCAATGCACGTAATTTTAAGTCGCTATTATTCCACAATTAAAATTTATACATTATTTTTTTTAAGATGAGTAGATACATTTTTAGGTAATAAAATTAAAGTACGGCCAAACCTGAGAAAAATTACTTGCCTATGACGGAATCCCGTGTTTAACAACAACAACAAAAAAAAATATGTTGATCTAGGTAAAATGATGATATTACTACTTGTAAAAAGAATATAACGCATTTATACCAGGCGGTGAACCTTCTAATAAGGGAACCTGTGTATAACGGATTTTTCTTCTTTCCTATGCAATTCCGTCTTAGAAGATTTTATTTTATAGAATTTTTAAATTTTTTAAATCTCCAATCCATAGAATGTGGATTAACGATATTAATGATTCTATTGTAAACTATATTGATTTTTTAATGAATCTCTGTTTGTATGTAAATATCTGAATAATTACTAATATCATTAATTTTTTTACACGGCTTGGAGACTTGAAAATCTGAAAAATTTTATATAGAAAAATCTTCTAAGATGCAATCACTTAGGAGAGAAAAAAACTTCGTTATAGCTAAGTTCTTTTTTTTTGCAGGTCTGTCGTATCTAGCGAATGTATTATGTTTTTTAAGCGGATTACTACATCCAGTTTGAACCGATTAAAGAAAGATTCCGTTTAAAACAGGATTTCGTCATACACAGATTCTCCTAACAGGTTTTAGAGTACTGTATCAACCATCCGTATAAATGTATATGTACTATTCTTTAAAGAGAATTTTAATTGTGGAATAATGGGAGCTTAAAAAAATATGTATTTTAGGACAAATTGGGAAAGGGACTTCGCCAGATTTTTGAAAATTCCAGATTTCTGAAAGAATATCATATGTACTTCTGATATTCTTAATGGTGCATTTATTCATATAATTCAAAGCTAAGTGATATTTATGTGAAGGAAAAAAATCAATGATTTTTTTTAGTGTATATACTTTTTAATAGGTATGATCCATGTCAATTCAGGCAGCCAAAGAAAAAATCTTACCTTCATAGTCTCAGAAGTTTTTGAATTGAACATATGTTAAAATTCAATAAAAAATAAGATACTTGTATATTTTGGTTTTGCCCAAAAAAATTCCTGGCCCGAGATACAGGCCGCCAAAGGTGGCATCCCGGGCACCATTTCCAATTCGCCATTTTCGATAAAAACTTTAAAGTGCTCTATCTCTAGAACGGTGCAAGATATTTTGTTGCGGTTTTTATTATTTTAAAGATAATATTCTTCTGTTTAAAATGATATACCCAATTTCGAAAAATGTATTCAACTTTTCTTGTGGCAACCTTTTGAAAAAAAAAATTTTTTTTTCAAAAAAAATTTTTTTTTCAAAAAAAATTTTTTTTTCAAAAATGCCAATCCTAAAAATTTTGATTTTTTTGCTGTTGATCAATACCATTGGGAACTATCTTCACTGTAAAGGAGAACTTCCACTTTTGAGTTTAACAAATTTTAGAAACATTTTAAAAATTCAGAGAATTTTACAGAAACTGTATATATACAGTTCCAGTAAAAGTCACTGAATTTTTGCTTATTTGTATCATATTTGTAAGGATAAGCCTACTATGTATCCTAAACAAGTTAGAAATTGCAATATCAAATGTGGCAAATGAGGTGCGTCCATAGTATTAACTAGTTTTATAAATATTCAGATCTTGGTGCAATAAGTGTTACACTCTTGGGCAAAAGGGCATGAATACAAAATTTACTATAATACCATATATTAAATTCAGTAATACTTAAGTAATATGAATCCATCTTAAAAGGACTTAATCGCCATGGCAACCTAGAATCATTGCCTATCATGGTATATCAGTGAATCAATTATGTATTATAGGATTTTTAAATAGAATGAAGAAAACTTTTATTAATGTCTTTTATGTTTTAATTTGATTTTCATAGCATTTGAAGTGATACATACTTTATTGCAGAGGTTTACAAAAAATTACTTCCTGTGTCATAGAAAGTGCATAGTGTTTACAGGGACACACAAAAGATTTCGGATACTTTACGTTATTGGAAATACTGCACATTAGCGAAGATTGCTAGAGGTACATTTTTAGTTGCGATATGAGTTTTTAAGTTTAATTAAATATTTCCATATTACGTTGTGTGTATAAAGGCTGTAGATCATATACAGGGCTACACAAAAGAAATCGTAAGGGTATTACTGGAAGTGCATTGTTAGTTGCGTTTGAGTTTTTAAGTTTAACTAAATTTTTCCATATTACGTTGTGTGCATAAATGCTGTAGATCATATACAGGGCTACACAAAAAAAATCTTAAGGGTTTACTGAGTATGAATGAAAGTAGCTTAAAGGTGATTTTTAAATGAGTTATGCATTTTTACACTGAACTACATTTAGTATACTAACTAAGATATGTTTGGAAAATATAGATAAAATGATATACAGGTCCATGCAAAGAATTAGATACATGGCCGTCTATGGATGATAATCTCTGGAAGTGTGATTTCACTGGTTTTAAGGATGTTTTAATGTTAATTAAATATTAGCTAAATAGTGGCATGTATAAAAAGATAGTAGGTAAAATACAGGGTTGTATGAAAGTATTCAAGTATGCTTCTGTCTATTGACATAAATTTCTAAAAGTCAAATTCCGACCCATTTATGTGTTTTTAACAATTTCCAACATAGTTGAAAGTCTTTATGGATTCGATTTGTCTGCCCATCTGTCTGAGCTCTAACTTGTATTAATATAATTTGTATTGCTGTGTAATTGATATATATGTTATTGAGATTGTTTTACTATGTTCGGTATTGAAAATAAAGTATGTATCACTTCAAATGCTATGAAAATCAAATTAAAACATAAAAGACATTAATAAAAGTTTTCTTCATTCTATTTAAAAATCCTATAATACATAATTGATTCAATGATATACCATGATAGGCAATGATTCTAGGTTGCCATGGCGATTAAGTCATTTTAAGATGAATTCATATTACTTCCGTATTACTGAATTTAATATGTAGAATCATAATAAATTTTGTATTCATGCCCTTTTTGCCCAAGAGTGTAACTTATTGCACCAAGATCTGAATATTTATAAAACTAGTTATAGTATGCACGCACCTCATTTGCCACATTTGATATTGCAATTTCTAACTTGTTTAGGATATATAGTAGGCTTATCCTTACAAATATGATACAAATAAGCAAAAATTCAGTGACTTTTACTGGAACTGTATATATACAGTTCCTGTAAAATTCTCTGAATTTTTTAAATGTTTCTAAAATTTGTTAAACTCAAAAGTGGAAGTTCTCCTTTACAGTGAAGACAGTTTCCAATGGTATTGATCAACAGCAAAAAAATCAAAATTTTTAGGATTGGCATTTTCAAAAAAAAAATTTTTTTTTGAAAAAAAAATTTTTTTTTTCAAAAGGTTTCCACAAGAAAAGTTGAATACATTTTTCAAAATTGGGTATATCATTTTAAACAGAAGAATATTATCTTTAAAATAAAATAAACCGCAACAAAATATCTTGCACTGTTCTAGAGATAGAGCACTTTAAAATTTTTATCGAAAATCGCGAATGAAAAAGGATGCCGGGGATGTCATCTTTGGCGGCCTGTATCTCGGGCCAGGAATTTTTTTGGGCAAAATGAAAATATACAAGTATCTTACTTTTTCTTAAATTTTAACATATGTTCAATTCAAAAACTTCTGAGACTATGAAGGTAACCCCCCTGCCTGAGTTGATATGGATTCAGCCAATAGATATTCTTTCAGAAATCTGGAATTTTCAAAAATCCGGCAAATTCCTTGTCGCGACGATGCCGGATTTTCGAGGTTATACAGTACATTATTAATCAATCCTCTAAATACTTCATCTACTAAATTTTATGATAACCTCTCATATAGGTGTAAATTAGCGGTCGCTACTCGCCACGTGGCGATTAAAGTTGTAAAAGTGGCGATTAAAAAATCGGCCATCGATCGCCACTATAGTCGCCACTTGCCAAGTGGCGATTAAAAAATCTATTATCGATCGCCAACTGAAATACAACTTTTTTCATGAAAATATGCATCTCTACTTTGATTACATCTAATTAGCAAACTGGTTAATTTTTTTTCCTACCGGATGCAAGCAGATTTCAATGATTTAGCTGCATTTTCAATATTTCATTTTTTCGCCAAGTGCTCGCTCTTCAGTTGGATTATTTTTTTTTACAGTTTTATTCTGCAAAATATATTCATCAGCTTTGATTCCACATGCGTTTCAAATAATTTATTCGTTTTCTTTCACTTTTAAAATGCAAGTGCATTTTAACCCTTTCGGGTTTGGAGTACTATTAATAGTACATGTCTTTTCATCGAGTATTGTTTTGTCTTAACAATTACTTTTGCTACTATCTACATATAGTAATGATAGTATATGGCTATGCCTTTCTTATGATTTCATTTATGTTTGGGCATTTAGTAATAACAATAAAAGTTTGTTTAATTCTCTTTGTACCGTTGGCGATTCCTTTATTTTATAAATATATATCGCTCTTTAAATTTAAAATAGCATAGGTTACTTTTCTGAACGAATCATGTGTGATAAAACGTAAAAAACATTAGAAAGTTGTAATATCTGTTAAACCCTATTGTAATATGATATTTTCCAAACATCTCCAAAAACTCTTCCTTAACCTATTATCATATAAATATGAATTAAATAGTACACAAAATAAGTACATTCGTTAGAATTTAGAAAATAAGATAATCTTTAAACTTCAGTAAATCTATTCGGATAACTACGATTAGCATTATTAAAATCAAAGTAATTTTATTCTCAAAACTGAAAAAAAAAATCTGACATGAAAAGGTTAAAGACATTGCAATATCTTCAATATGTTACATCAGTTAGATTATTTTTCTTCAAGAGATACTGTTTAATCCTGCGAAATACAGTCGCCAGCTTAGACTTCAACTGTATGTAATGTGTGTAGCATGTTAATAACACATTTATTAAATAAAATCAAAATAATGTTTTATTTGATTTTCTTTTTTTAATTGAATACACCTAGCTGTTGGAATTAGTTATTTTTCATATAAAGAAAGTCAAATGAATTTGATAGATAATGGTGTTTATGAACATATATACAAATTATCTAAAAATAAATTCTAAAAGAATTAATATGATAACAGATTTTGTGGTTTTAAAGTAATTTTCTTGAATTTCGACTGCTTCCCTATTCTTATTGTGAATAGTTGGCTGGTATAAAACTCTGACTTATAGAAAAATATGTAGGGGAGAGGAGGGCACATGTGTGCATATTTCACTCAGTTAATTTGAAATAAAAATATTCAAAAAATTACCAATAGATGGTAGTAACCTCTTTTAACTGAATTTTCAGAACAATAAGCCATTTTGATTTCTGGTAGTTCTAATTTGTTTGTTTTAGAAGATGTGAAGTTATTGAAACTCTTCGAAGTTATTGAAGTAAAAATTCATTCAAGACATTTTTTAAAGTAGAATATAAGCATTGCATTCTATAGTGGCATTAATTAGGTAGGTCTAGAAAAAGTTTTGTTTCCTTATTTCAATTAAAAATATATTTTTTTTATAAGTTAGGCTGAAGTTGGTAGATGGGGCACTTGTGAACAGAACATATGGGGACAGATGTGAACAGTTCACAAGTGTACTTTTTTAAGTCTGTGAATGCAATTTTTTTTTAGTTTAAATTTTAATTACCCTTGTCAAACATTGAGCTATAAATTCAAAGTTTTTAGGATTGCTTCACAATTTTAATTTACTGGAAGTTAGATAACAATTAAAAGTGACTCAAAAGGAGTAGGTATATTAGTGTACAATTTTATGAATAATTTCTTGTATCTATGTTGAAACATTTATTTATTCACACAACTAGAAAGAGGGCATCTAATTAGTTTTATCACAGTTTTTATTCACAAAAAATTATTTTTGTCTTATTTGTGCATGTGTTCACATGTGCCCCAGGTATGTTCACAACTACCCCTCCACCGGGGCACATGTGAACAAATTTAGACAAATTTTAGAATGATGATATAAGTTAGAAATTCTTGATAAATGCATCCAAAAGTTTCACCAAAAGAACAAACAAATTATAAATATCCATATAAATCAATTTTTGGTTCAATAGCTCATAACAATTTTGAGAAATAGTCAAAAATGTAAAAATTGTTCATATGTGCCCCCCTCTCCCCTATATATACAACGATTATAGTTTATCTAGATGTCAAGAAAGTTTGAAACATTATAGTGGCCACTAACTTTAAAAAGTGGCCACTAATGAAACTGAGTCTACCGGCCACTGGCTACTAACTGAATTTCCCAGTTTTCACCTATAACCTCTCATCCCATTCTTTGGTCCTCTAGCACACAATATGTCATTAGGAGCATATTTCGTAACTACGGCGGCGGTGAAATGGGAAGGATAAGGAAACAGTATCCCACACCCCATCGAATAAAATATATTATACAGGGGTGACGGCAATACTACTTTGCACAAGGTTGGCGTCGGAACGATAGTTGGGATCAATAAAAGCACGTCAAATTGCATTGGCCTAGAATAAACTAGAACGTTGGCGCCGGGGCAGTCTTTGGTATTAATAAAATCACGCCGAATTGAATTGGCCTAGGATAAGCTAGATTGGACTAGGATAAACTAGTTCGGACCAATGAATAGCAGGCTAAACTAGCTTATCCTATGAGCGTTAGGCCAAACTAGTTTGGCCTAGGAAAAACTAGCTTATCCTATGGGCGTTAGGAAAAACTAGTTTATCCTATGTGCGTTAGGATAAACTAGTTTGGCCTAGGAAAAACTAGTTTGGCCTGAAATCGGGTTTGGCCGGTAACATATATAATAATAGACATGAGAGATTTTGAAAATGTGTATTTGAAAAAGAAAAATTTAAGAGAAAATGAAATAATGTAACTTGATTTAAATAAAAATTAAATTATGGAGCATCAAGTTCAAGTTTGATATAATGTATCATACAAATGATTCTGAAAAATAAATTGTTTTCTGTATAAATGAAAATATTTCAAAATGAAGTTACAAAATGTATTTTTCTGATTTTTTCCAGAAATTGTATAAACTCTATATTTCTTTTTATGTAGTTCTTAAACAGAGAATAATCTTTACGAAATTAAATTATGCAAAATTATTTAACTTGATATTTCAATGGATTTAATAAAGCTAAATTAACTAAGCATAACTTGCAGACTTATCAGCATCTTAAAGGACATTAAAAAAAAAAAAGATAAGAAGGAATAAAACATCACAAACAATATTTCGTGGATTCATGGATAGGGTACAGAATACATTTAAACTAATTTACACTGTATATTTATTTTCTGGATAAAATAATAGTTGAAACTTTTTAATTTATTAATAGTTACACATTAAGTAACGAAAAAAAATCATTTATTCAATATCAAAGACGTGAATTATCACATTGCTAACAAGGCGTAAACCAACTTAGTGAAAAATGTCCAAGTTGGACATTTTTCACTAAGTTGGTTTACGCCTTGTTAGCAATGTGATAATTCACGTCTTTGATATTCAATAATTTCAAGCGTAATTTCACTGCTGAAAAGTAGTTGAAAAATTAATTAAAAATTCATTTATTCAATTTAAGCTTTTTTAAAAATTATATGTATTACTGGAAAAAAGTCAATTTTCTTCAAAGCAAAAAAAAATTAAACCCTGATAATAGTTGTGTGCAAAAATTCAAAAAAGTAATTTTTTAAGAAAAAACACCTCCTAAGTTAGTATCTATATTATAAAGGACAAACATATATGTGCGTAACGCATACGTCATTTTGCAAATGGCAACACTTTGAAATTTGAAATAAAATTTTGGCTTTGCAATTTTCTCTACTGCAAATTTTTAAACTTCTAAACATCGCACATTTTAAATTTTTACACCGTCGTATAAGGAAAAAAAATGCTCTTTTAAATGCAATTTGTTTGAAAGCTGTATCTCAATTTATTTTTGAGATATTAATTTTTTTGTGGTTTTTAATACCATTTTTCTTATCGTGGCAACAAAAGTACCTCATTTCTATTGAAAGTCATTCAAAATAAACGGAAAATAGCCAAAAATAGGAGATACTGTATCTTTTTGTTGCCATTTTCTCATAACACCTGAAAAAAAAGTTAAAATATGGGATAAAATATTCCGAAATTAAAATATGGGTTATGTCAAGAATATTGTCTGTTATTCCGTGATAATGACGTCATATGCACACTTTTCTATAGACGAAGTTTAAGAGTGGATTGTAAAAGTGAATTGCTTTAGCGGATGCAAATGGTGTCATTTTATAAAAAAGCGTGTATTTTAATTCTTAAACCTGAAATATGTTTTGTAGAAGTGCGTCAATTTCACAGCACAGCTGCTTTGAAATTCTTCACAGGTGAAAATGTTTCACTTTTCAAAATAATGTAATCGAAATCACACATTGACAAAACGCAATGTTTTACAAAAATTTAGAGTGTATATATAAAAGAGGGGTGACATGCAAATAATAGCGATTTATATTACAGAAATTGATGATTCTCGCCTGGATGGATTTGCTTCACCGAGTTAGACAAGCAAGCGAATAATTCGTGGTTTAAAATAATATCGTGTTCCTGAAGTTTTTGTCGAAAACTCTCTCGAATAATAAAATTTTAATGCTATTCTTTAGGACTTTCTACTATAATTTTATCAAAATAACATAATTTGCATAATTTAATTTTTCCTACTTTATATAATATATATATTTAAAACGCAAGTATGTTTTTTAGTCATCCGCCCTGATCTTTCTGCTGAACGAATTTTACTAATATATTTTTTTAAACTGAAAACTCTTCCTTTGTAGATGTGATCGCACTATCTGTTTTTTTTTTAAATATCCCCACTTTTATATTTTAATTTTAAAAGCCTTTTTTGAAATTTCTTCAAAATGAGGAAAATTAGATAGCTTTCATTATTGCAGACAAGTGAGAAATAATGAGGTATTTTTAACTTTATTCATGCTATTTTCTGATAAAAATTCAAAATTGTTGATAAAAATTATTATATAGGGTTTAGTAGCGCAAAATCCCATTAGGAGCAGAATATTATATTAGAGGCATAATAACGGAAAATGACGTACTGCTTTTGCAAACACGCATTTTTCCTCATAAATTTTCTAGATTATTTTTCCTTCTGCATGTGTACTGATACAAAGTTTCAGACACTAGGCGAAATGCTTATTTAAGTGAAATTGAAGTCATACTTTTAAAAAAAATGATCACTTTGATAGATAAAAATAAACATTTTAACACAAATGCGTCTAAAAAACATAAATTACGGAAATTGTTACTCTCCGGAATTGAGATCAGAATCTCAAGTAAAGAGTGCGTCTGTTCACATAAAAGATGTTGCTGAAAGTCGTGACTTCAAGTTTTGAGTTTAAATGATTTTTAAATGGTCAAACAAAAACAGTTTTTTTTTTTTTTTTTTTTTTTTTTTTTTTTTTTTTTTTTTTTTTTAAATAATGAATATGGATATGAGAAGTGCATATGCAAAATCTGAGAAGGTGAAAATTGCAGTTTTCATTCGGGAAATCTAAGCATAAGAGCCTCAATTGATAACCTCATTCTAATAACTGATCTCTATTATATTTTATTGATGAAATATCTATATTATAAAGAACAAACTTATTTATCTGTGTGTAACGCTGACATCATTTTACGAATGGCAACACTTCACGATCAAATTTCGGTCTTGACATTTTCGCTACTGCAATTTTTTAATCTTCTGACCATCGTACATTTTCAATTTTCGTCGCATATTACTTTCAAATGCAATTTGATTAAAAACTGACTGACGTATTATATTTTCTAAAATAATTTTTAAGCATGATTTTTTTTAGTTTGTCTTACCACGTTCCGGTTTCAATACATAATAATAATAAAAATTTTGCACATAAAGCAACAAACATTTTTCAGCATTTGTTTCTGACTATTTTTGCATAACGAAATTAAAGTTATAAGTAATAAGTTTGCATAACCAATCTAACATATTTGTGAAAACAAATTAACGAAATTAATACTTCTTTTATAAACAAATAAAAGAATAATATTGAAAAAACACAAATGTAACATATTTGTAATCGTACAATTTAAATTTTTAGATCACCAAATAGGATTTTTTTTTCAAGTAGAATTTGTTTGCAAAGTTCATCTCAGTTTACTGATTGTCTATGGTTTTAAAAACTATTTTAAAGCATGAAATATTTTTTAATTTATCTATATCGCGCGGAGCTCGATTACGAAAGATTAATTCGTTTGCCCTTAAAACAAAATAAATAAAGAGTTCATCATTTTCTTACGGCTAATATCCATTAAAAAAAACTTCCCTATCATTAAATACATAAAATAATATAAATGAACACTAATTTACCAAACATGTATAAGTTCTGAAATTATCAGAATATAGAAGAATGCCTTAAGTAGCAAAATCTTGGCAAACAAGAAAATATCGCTTTTGATAAATTTCAAAAATTTATTTGATTGTATAAATTGTATTTTCTATATTAAAAATGCTTTTTAATGTAAGTGGTCAATCTAAAAAATTTATTGCATATGAAAAAAATTATTAGTTTTCAATTTAAAAAAAATGTTTTCACCTATATCCTTTAACCCGGGAAGCCCGGGTACGATCCCCTAGTTTACTTAAAATTCAATATACATTTGATTACTTTTTTCCTAAATGCTTCCTGCTTATAATAAAACGTGTTATATACCGTATAAAACAAACACTTCAAATACTTGCAGTAAGGAATTTAATTTTTAATAAAAACTAACTGTTGAACTTCTCGTTTATTTCGCGACAGTATAACAGTAACGAAACGACAATCAGAAGTTTTCAATTCTGTCATTAAACAAACTCATAGAGTGATGAAATATTTTAATTATTGATAAAAGTAATCTGATTAGTATGTATTCTTTGTAATATTTAATCTTGTTTATTTTCTGTTTAAATTTTATAATTTATAGGGGTGTGAAGAATATGAATGTTTTTATAAGAAAATATTTGTTGTAAAGTATTAATCCATATATTAAATATTCAATTAAAACAAATTGTTGAACACATTAAATTCTACATTTACGTAAATATATGTATATGTATCCACTGTTTCAGAAATGAATTTCTTTTAGAATATTATTTGTATTCTTCACGCCATTACAAATTATAAGAAGTAAACAGAATAAATAAATAAATACATAATGAGATTACTTTTCTAAAAAAATTAAATACTTCATCACTCTATGAATTTGTTTAATGACAGGATTGAAAACTTCTGATTTTTGTTACTGTTGTACTACTGCGAAATGGACGAAAATTTCAGGCGATGGAAGCAGAACTAAAAGCTAATCGTAGGACGCCCCACTCGCTACTGAACAATTTAGTTCTTATCGCGGTAACTAGAGGCGCTATTTTACGGCATCTTTTAACATGGGAGTGTCTTCGCTTTACTATACAACCACTTTGGTGCAAACTAGGTATTTCAAAATAACGCTGTCATTCCTTAACTTGCGAATAATACTGGTACTGACTTTTCTGTTACAGCGAGGAGAACTTTTAATACCATATAGGTGCTCACTCGCTATTTCGATCGTGCGTTTATGTTCGTGCAACAGTACATTTGCTTAGTTTTTTTCATTAAACTATATTCATATCATTTTACCGGTGTGAGTCAATATCTTTTTCGTGATGTTATAGTGTCGATTTCGTGATACCAGTAGAAAAATTTTCATGGTTTCTTTATATGTATTCAAATTTCAAAGTGCAGGGGTGTTTTTTATCAGCTAAGCTAAGCAATTCCCTTCAAATTGATGGTGAAAATTTGTTTTAAAGTATTTTCAACTTCTTAAATACTGCGTGATACCTCGAGCAAACGTGATTATCTACTACTAATAAAATCTGAGTGCAGGAAACTGCCGGTAACCATGCCGGTGCGAACCACTCTGGTCTGCGAATCGACCGTAGCTAAACGCCATGTTAGGAGCAAACGTGATAACAGATGAATAATTTCTGTAGGCAACCGAAACTAGTCTATCATATAGACCTGTAATCTTAAAACACCTTAAAACAAATTTTTTTTCGGCTAAAAAGAATACTTACATTTTTATCAACAGTATTTTCGGTATTTTTTGCAATTGGAATATTTATTATCTGAATTTGATTTTAAAATTTTATCGCATAGTTGGTTTATCATTATATTATCTGTTATTTCAGAAATATTTTTCAGAACGAAAATTATTGTCGTTATTTTTGGAATATTTTAAGTGTATTATTTATTTTTCGAGGTAATGTGGAAACTACTTCTATTTATCCCAACAGAGTAAAAGTACTTTACATTAAATTTTTCAGGTTTTCATTATTTCTGGTTATAAACCTGAAATACCATCTCATTCAAATCTAGTAAATAATAACAATGATAATAACAACATTAATAATATAAATAATAATAATAACAATAATAATAATAATGAGAAATAGAGTTTTTCTCAAAGATACGACTAACAATTATAAGTTTTTGAGGAATATAAATTAAAAATTGTTTTGCTCTACGTACATAAAGAACGTGAAAGCTCAATACTGGATGCGCGAGCGCAATACGGAATCAGCAGATTGATAAAAATTCTTTGGTTCGCCATCTGGGATTCTGACTGACAACCAAGGGTGACTTGAGAGCTAAACGCCATATACCTTCTCGATTTTTAAAGAAATTCCGTGTATCCTCTGTTTACCAAATGATACTATAGAGTATACACTCTAGGTGTACCCTCTGCCTATAGAGTATACACTTTAATTTTTTTTATCACTAGAACACTGCTAACGATAAATATTCAAATCTAGCCACTGTACAGAGTGAGTTTTCTTTTTTTCACCTTATTTGTTGATCACATTCCGAATTAATTTGCCATTATTCGTGCAAAATATTTTAAAATAGAATTATATTAAAGATACAAATAAAACATAAAAAAAAATAAAAATACTTAAAAAAAATTTTTTTGGGAAAGTATTGCCGCTCTTTGAAAAATACCTTCAATGTAACGAAATCTTCTCCAAGTCCTTATTTATTATTATTATTATTATTATTATTATTATTCCACTAAATCTGGGGAATTTTCCCAGTATCGGAGAACGCTGTCTAAGCCTCAGTGTGCAGCCTCAGATTGATCAAAAATGGATATTTACTTGTAATCTGATAATTATAACTCAAGATCTTGTATCGGAACGTTATATAAACAGTGTTAAGCGATGTATACAGCATTAACCGCTTCTCTGATTATCCTAAGTTATCTCGGGTTCGTATATATTACAATTAATTATTATTCCGAGAAAACTTGGGCGTGGCATAATTTGATGCTACGATTTGTTTTATCTCATTGTTACTCTCCCTAAAGTTCAAAAAGAAAGAAAACATTCTTACATAATATAATAAATTACATATTAAATATATGATGTTTGATAGGCAGTTTTTCAAGTTTTGTGACGTGAAATGCAAATGATGACATGCAATGATGTGATTGAAAAAATGTGATGACTTTTTGCAATTTTTTTCAAAAAACTTGGTAAGGGAAGTGGTTAAGAAACTTCCCAGTGGATGAGAGCTTTACGCCCAGTCTAAAAAAGGTTGTCTTTACAATATATAGAGCAATTAGAAAGAAGAAGAAAAATTGTAGTATTTCCTGTATCTGAGAATGCTGTCTAAGTAAAACTCACTGTGTAGACTCAGAATGATTAAAGATGGCCATTAATTTATAATCGAGAAATTTAATACAGTTAAATAACTACTGCATATGGGAAATAAAAGCAGGTCAATTCCAATCGGTCGAAGTCAGTAGGCTCTGCCTACTTGGAAAACTGCACAATTGTGAAGAGAAATTATTAGGTAAAACAATTAATCAAGGAAAATAAAGTAAAAAAAAAATTCGAAAAGTAAAAATTAAGCACTAGTTTAGATGCATTAGTTTTGATGTTAGAAAATCTCTATGAATATACTAACATTTTATATATTAATAACGCATTACTTGTAATTGTTGGGCGGAGTAAAGCGAAAAGATTGCACAAAAAGCCACAAAAGGACAAAAATAAGACACTTTTCATTGCCACATATTTACATAATTATTTAATATAACAAGTAACTTTTATCAATAACGATGAGGAATAGTACTTGAGCATGAGCAAAGTACGTTTATCCCTTTTTAATTTTAGAAAACTTGTACCTTTGAAATGTCAAAAATGGAAATTTTATAGCTTTCCACAAAGGCTTAAATACAAAAATGTGTAGCTGAATACACTATATTTTGTATTGTATCAGAACTAGTTGTTTGTATAATAACAACTTAAATATTCTCCTACAAACATTTCGCGTTTTTAATTATCTTTTTTTTATTATCATCAATTTGTGTGACCTTAATTTTGATAGAATAAGCAATTAAAGTCACATGTTTTATAAACAATTTTCATTTTTTAAATTTTTATATTATTTTGATTAATGAAGTTCGAACTAAAAAACATGCGTAAGAAAAACGTATAATTTAAAATTAATTTAATTTCTTTAATATTTAATGCAGTGCAAAGATAATAATAAAATTGTAATATTATTAAATTATATTTAACATAATTATGTTAAGTGTCTCTATATTTTTTTTATTAGATCGTTTAGAAAAAATTTAAAATAAATGGAAAAATTGTAAACAATATAATACGTTTTGCTAACAAGTTTTTTTAAATTAAGATCATTTTAAAGTAATTTATATAAATGGAAATTAGGGAAAATTAAATACAATGGAAATAATAATTAATGATAAAAAATAAAATAATGACAGATGAAAATAATCTCCCAGTGTAAGAGAACTTTACGCCCAGTCTAAAATTAAGAAGTCTTTCCAATATGTAAGGCTATTAAAAGGAAAAAGAAGAATTGCAATTAGCTAACTACTGTAAGGGAGTAAAAGTATGGAAAATAAGAGCATGTAATTTCCAATCAGTGGAAGCCAGTAGGCTCCGCCTACTTGGTATACTGCAGGGTTAAGGAGACAAACTTTCATGTAAAACAACTAATCAAGGAAAATATACTATATAAAGTTAGACTGCAAAACGAAGAAAAAGTAAAAGTTAATTTAAGCAGTAGTTTATTTGATGTTTTGTTAGGAGAAGTAAAGCGAAAATGTGGCGCAGAAAGCCACAAAAATAAGGCACTTTTCATTGCCACATATTTACTTAATTATTTAATACACATAATAATTACATAATTATATAATAATATAAATGTTTTTTTTTTTTTTTTTACAAAGTTGGTTACCATAACAGAATTTAAAAAAAAATGTGAACTTAAATTAAGAAATATTCATATGATGTGGCTACAAATGTCTATATATTCTTTTCAAAAATCGTAATTAAACGCGTGCAAAAAATTGCATTTTGAAGATTTATCGTAATTGGTAACACAGTGAAATGAAAGGAACTTCTGTTTTGTCATCATTGGACTTCCATTACACTAGTACCCCAAAAATGCTTCTATTCTGCACGCTGAATCATTTTAAATAAGTTCAACTTACCTAAATACATATTTGAATCAAATTTTGGCTCATATATGACTTTTTACATTTATTGAAGTCAACTGTTTTATTATACTCTTCTCTTGGAACAAAATTTAAGTTATTTAAGAGTTTTTAGAACTTAAATTTAGTTTTAGAACATATGGGGCATTTTCAAAATCTTTTGACTTTCATGTCCCTGAATAATAATGTTTATTTCAATGCACTTTCCCCCTCCCCCCCCATATACTGGGGAAAATCCTATTACATGATTGCACAACAATATTAACGAAATAAATAAGTTTTGGACGATGTTGGGGGTCCAAACACCTGGAAAACTCGTATAACGTCCAGGATACCCTGGACGTCCCTGATGCTGATTTTTAAGTTTGTAACTGTCTGGATAAAATTGTTTCAATAAAAAGAATTCGATGTAATTTTTTTCTAAAACTAGAACTATTGTTTTATATAAATATGTAGCTAAAAATTAACCTGCACACATTTTTAGGGTTGTTACTATTTTATAAACTCTGTCCCTTGGTTTTAGATTCCTTACCATCCCTCTTCTAAAATTATACAGAAAATCATTTCAGATGCACCCACAGAATTTTTTTCAAGTTTTTTCTCATGCAAAAGTATGCTAGAGAAATGATGTCTAAAATTCTTTGGCAGGAAATTTACTGTAGAATTTAAATCAGCATTTAAGTATCAATCTCAAGCATCGTGGCTTTATTGGTAGTCTCATCATCCCCAAGGTCCTGTACTTTTCGAGATAAATTAAAAAAAAAAAAAAATTTTAATCCAATGTTAACAACTGTTTCTAAAAATCAATCAATATTGTGGCTATCACTAAGTCTTAACATGATTTTCCTAAAAATAGTTGGTAATTTTCCTTACTGTTCCATCCTTACCGTCCCTTTTTTTTTTTACTATTTCGTCCTTTTTTTCCAATATCATACCATTTTTTTACCTTACCGTTCCTTCTTTAGCACCCCTTTAAGACAATATTACACAAAAATTCTGTATTAAAAGTACTACATTGTTATTATTTCTTATTTGAATGTCCTGTGGGTACTATGCAAATTCATTATAAGTAAAAATTTAGACGAAAATAAAAAGTTATAGGGGTAAAATGGTAAGGAAAATTAAACTCGCAAGTTTAACTTAAACCCCAGTTAAATAAAAAATTTTTCGTTGCTGACCATTTTTTATTTATTTTGAATCATTAAGACATTCGTCTATCAGATTAAAATGTTATTTTAGCAAGTTTAATTTTGTCAGATTTTTTTTTTTTTTCTCATAAGTCAAAAGTTGTGAGAATGCCCCATATGTCAAATGCACGTAAATCGGGGGAACCGTTAAAATTTCAAAAATTCATGCAGCGGAAGATTAAACAAGCATACAATATCAATGAAATCATGAATAAAATAACGTTTGCGACAGATAAATTGAATTTATTTAACTTGATTTAAAATAATTAAAAATAATTTTGTTGCAAAAGTTTGAAAATATCAAACATAAAACGGAAGGGATTCTGAACAAGAGATGTGTGTGGAAGGGAGGGAGCATAATTCCCCCAAACAAACCCTTCAAAGCAAAACCTTCTTGCATTTACTGCATACGGGTAAAACTGTTAAGGATTAAAATTTTTGTTATTGTTTTTTGCAATTTAATAAATATATATATTTTTTCTTTCTATAAGACATAAATAAATAAATGTTACAAGAAGCAATAGTCTAGATTAATTGCAGGTTTCCTGATCAACTTCATTCAATTTTCGTCATTTCAAAACTTTCTGGTATCTTTAACATTCTTCCAACAAATGAGGTTTTACACAATCCGTTTGCATTATTTCTTTAAAGTACTGGGTGTCCATAAAAGTACGACCTAGTTTCAATGGTACATTATAACAGGTTAATTTAGACTATCTACAGCAAATCGTTCATCAAAATGAAGGTAAGCTAGCCTAGTTTTCTTTAAAATGTTCAATATGTGCACCTTTAGTTATACGGCACCCATCCAACCTTAAGTCCCATTTTTCGCACATTTCAGTTAACAAGTCCGGGGTAATGGACGCCATAACCTCTTCAATTCTGTGTCTCAACTCTGGCAAATCATTAGGTAGCGGTAGAACGTAGACTGGATCTTTTATAAAGCTCCAAAGAAAAATATCGTATGGCTCTAATAGCTTTTAAATCTTCTGGTCAGCAATAACGCTTCACTCTCAGGAGTCGCCACTTTCCGTATGTGGCACTGCAAGCGAGTCAATAACAAAGCAGTACTCACGCATGCGCATATCTAAAACTGTTTGAGTTC
This sequence comes from Maratus speciosus, assembly GCA_963932465.1. Classification (NCBI taxonomy): domain Eukaryota; kingdom Metazoa; phylum Arthropoda; class Arachnida; order Araneae; family Salticidae; genus Maratus; species Maratus speciosus. Next base: position 328,127,908 of record OZ010798.1, on the reverse strand, counting down.
CTCTTTATTTCTGACCTTGAACCAACACTCTACAACGATTACAGATGATACTAATAAAATTTAGAACTGGGACTTTCTTTTACAGACACCTTATATTTTAACACATAACTTTCGAAGGTATTCTCCGAATTTTACCTTTCTTCTTTTGTTTGAAAGGTCTCGTTCGTGTAGGGGTCAGTATCAATATCACAATTAGCTAAAAAAAAAATTTTGTATGTCTTTTTTTTTTTACTTTTTATGCTATATCTTTTGTAAGAATTGTCCGATTGCTTCGAAATTTGAATAGGTTAACAAGGTACACTGTACTGCTATAATTTATTAAAATACTCATCTTATCCTGCAAAGTTTTATTTAAACTCAAAATTGTTTGTTAACTTCAATTACATGTCAAAGTGAGCGAAGTATGTAATAATGTGATTAAATATAAATGCGAATAAAAATACAGTTTTGCCATAGAAGCAATTTGTGGTGACAAACGATTCTCCCTAAATTACACCAACGGGCTTGTCGTAAATATATATCAGTTTTTCAAGTTAAGAGTATACACATAGTCACCTGAACACTCACGCAAGTTGATGTTAAACAAAGTGATATAAGTAAGCGTGCAAACTTAATGCTGGAATCGGGCGTAAATTAACGCAGTTGCGCCATCTTGCGGACGGAGTAATATAATCCACATAAGCGGGCTTTCAGTGTGGCGCATATTTTCTAAATCTGTAGTCACTCATGGAAATGAAATTTGTTTGACACATTTATTGCAAAAAAATGGCGTACGAGAGAGGCATCCAGATGCACTTGACACCACGAAGTTTTCTTTGCGTTGTCAGAGACATTTCAGTTATTAATCAAGATGAAAAGAACTTTTCAATTTTAGTGGTGTAAGTAAGAAAACAGTTAAGTATCTACCTGTAGTTCACACTAAATCCGCTATGTGGCGCGTGATCTTGATAGATGTGACCTCGCTTTTCATCTTGCGGTTACTTCTCCCATTTAAGACAGGACGCTTACTTATATCGCTTATGTTAAACCTATCGCAGAGATCTTTTCAAATTTCTTGTTTGCATTTCGATATTTTTAAATAATTTTTTTCTTGCATAGGATAGCTGTGGTCGATATCTAACGAGTCAGTTTTTACTTTTAGATTTCGGTTGTAGATTACATTTTAGAGATCACTTTCTATTTCTTTACCGGCTCTGAAAGGGAAAGTATCCTCATAAAAATAAAACGCAGCAAAAATCGAAAAAGTGAAAATTACTTGGTCAGAGATCGACCTCAGCTATGCTATAAAAAATATATATATAAATGGAAATGTATACAAGATATTTGAACAAAGCGATATAGGTAAGCGTCTTATCTTAAATGGGAGAGATAACCGCAAGATTAAAGGCGAGGTCGCATCAGTCAAGGTCGCACGCCACGTAGCGGACGGAGTGAACAACGGAAAGATGCCTAACTGTTTTCTTCTTTATGGATAATCTATTAATTGCACATCTATGAAATAACTGCTCAAGCGCCAACATCGTGTTTTCATTTGTTTGTAGCATTTATATTATGACAGTAATAGAATGTCCTATTAATTTTTATTCGTGTTTTTCACTCATTTATTATAGTTAATTATTTAAATAAAAACAGTTCTTTTTTAGAACTAATATTATTTGTTAAAATGGCAAAATGTTGGCAATCGAATAACTCTAGTTTTTGAAATTGTAAGAAAATTCTTTTCCTTATAGAATTCATATGTCCTTTTCCAAAGAGCAAAACAAGTTAGTTACGTATTTTAACTTTAATTTATTAAAAAATATATATCTATATTATTTTATATATATTATAAAATGTTGTTGACGCTCGATTTTAATTATTTTCTTTTAATGAAATGAAAAATGACGCATAAAAATTAGTAAGTAGTTAATGTGTAAAGATTAAATTTTGTAGTCTTATTTTTTACTCAATTCTTGATGTGCTAAAGTTATAAAAAATGATATACACGGTTCTATTCCAGATGAAAATAGAATGTTTATCAAGGTTTAGAATATGTATAGAATTTAATAATAAATAAAATGTTCAATTTTAAGTCCTTTTCTTCGTTTATCAAGCGCAGACGATACATTGAAAACTTATTCCAATATTTTTTTGATCGTATGGTATTCAAGTTATTTAAATTACAAATAGTTCATTTATTTAATTTAAAATTCATTTTATTTTATATTCAGAATCACTTTAATTTAAAATGCATGCATTAAATGTTGTACTATTAAACGAGCAAGTATTGTTAATTTAGTATTTGTTTAAATATTTTGCGAGTCCAGACAATAACTGCAAAAATTTTCCTAAAATCGCCAGATTAGATTTTTTTTTTCTTGAAGCAGACAAAGCCATTTCGAGAATCCCTGTTAAAAATTCTATTACGAATTTCAGATTGTTACTTACTCACAGAAGATGAATCTTGTTTGCCAGATATATTGCAAAATATTTTTGTTACAGCTTGTTTTGATAAAAATATGTGTATTTTAAAAAAAGTCGCAATGCCATTTTAGTTTAAGGGCTAAAGGCAGTAATGCTTTCGTAGCATTAGTGTTTTTCTCCCGAAATTAAAATGATATTGCGTTTTTTTTTTTTTTTTTTTTTTTTTTTTTTTTTTTTTTTTTTTTTAATGGCTAATTCCATGGGTTTTGGTAGTGTAAGTCACATAGCGGATAACTGAAATCCTCGTTGGCCACCGTTATTTTCGAAAGGTTTTCTTGCCTTATTCAATGAATGAGATATCACCGATAAACTAAGTGACATTTTCGGTTCTAATATACTGGTAGCCAAAAATCGCAGCCTGTGACTTACACTACAAGTACGTATGGAATTAGCCTAATGTACATAATTTTATCAAAACAAACTATAATAAAAAATATTTTGCAATAAAACTGGGAAACAAGATTCATCTTCTATAAGCGAGTAAAGAATCAGAAAATATGCGCAAGAGATGCGCAGATAGTAGATATTCCGTCATATATGACGTCACACTGAAAACCCGGGTATTTGCATTATTCACTCCGTCCACCAGATAGCGCAGCTGTGTCAATATACTCCAGATTCTAGTATTGACATTGTACGCTTACTTATATCGCTTTGTATTTGAAAATAACAGTGTCATTGGCTTAACATTAGCAGTAGCGGATAGGACAGCTTAATGCAGTAATGTTAAAACTTCCACTGCGTAAAGCTATGGGAAGAAAATCCCTAGCCGGCTTCGGCACGTTGTTTTGTTGGTGTTGATGTTCATTTGTACTTGGTACTTATCCACGTGCTTTATATTTTATTTTCCTCCCACTTTTATTACTGTTATTATTATAAATTAAGATGTTAATACTTGAAGAGAATGCATTATAATTCTTAATATTCTAATGTTGAAAATATTATGAGATGCTCTCATTATACACTTTCTATAAAATAGGAACTGAAATAATCATGAAATTAAAATATGTTTAGTTAAATGTAATAATAATTTTAAAAAAAATAACTGCGACCTCTCAATTGGGATTTTTTTTTTTTTTTTTTTTTTTTTTTTTTTTTTTTTTTTAATAAAACACTAGGGGGCTCGGCCCCCTACCAGCTACGCTCGCCAACCCCCGTCCAGACTCCGCAGACTCTAAATGCACGCTAATTTGATCGGCTTTAAAAAGATTTCGAAAGATTGAATTATAATTTATAAAACAGTGGCGATCTCCCTATAAACGAATTTCTATTCATTTCTCTTTGATTGGGGAATTTTAACGCCAAATCCGCTGCGGTACTACTTGATTATCCTGTCGACCAATTTCGCCAAATTATATAAATCGCCAAACCACTCGCCAAATTATACAAATTGATATAATTTTTATTTTAAATAACGAAAGAACAAATAAATTCGTACAACATTAATAAAAACACAAATAAAACGTCGAAATAAAAATAACTTGATGACGTATACACGTGTAACAACATTTCAAAATAAGCTAATATAAAAGGAATTAAGTAAAGAGAGTCTTTGTCTCCTGGTATTTTTTAACAAAGCGAAAAGAAAGTTCTTTTAAATGAGACATTTTAAATTAATTCTCAAAATATCAAATAAATGTCTAGTGCAATTTCTAAATTTAAACTTTTTTGCAATATTATTTTGTGTTCATTTTATGTAATAACTATAATGTGACGTAAAATGATGTAATTTCTCCTAAGACTTCTAACGCATGTTAATGAATTTATTATTTTACAATATCCTTTCTCTTTTAAAATTCCCGTGTATACTTTTTATGACGTAATTTTTAATAAGTTCCTGCTTTTTATACGTAATTATTTCATTCTAATTTGAAAGTTTTTTTCCTGTTTATAATAGTCACGTGTAAATAAATTTTTAATTTGAAGCAAACATTATTGCTTGCGCTTTTTATACAGTTGGCAACAGTTTAAATTAGTACAATTTTCTGAAATCTGTAAAAAATATCTCTAGAAATGATGAAAATTTGAATTTAAAATAGAAATAAAACCTGAAAAAATGAGTCAAAATAAAAAAATTAATGCAATCTGCACTCCGGCAAATTCTAACGCATAAAATGATCTAAAAATGATTACACTGCCATGTATAGTTTTTGCTGCTATAAAACTTTTTTAGTGGAACGATTTTGTCCAACTTTAGCATTAAATAACTCTTAAAATAATTCTTCGATTTGAAAACTGTCTGCATCAGCGTGTTTATCAAACATTTCTGTATAAAACCACCGATTTTCATATTTTTGTATGCATTATTTTTGTTAATATTAACGAAGAAAGGCCTCCGGTCACAAAAAAATCAAAACCGGCGGCGGCGGTGACAGCGGTAGTTACTTTTTTTTAGAATAGAGAGAAACATTTTAAATTAAGAATATAGAGAAAACAAATTGTTATAGCTTTTAAATCTTATATTAAAAAAAATAAGCCACATTGATGAACTATATATAGTAATACGTTACATATACATAATTATACTTAAAGAATAAGTTTAAAATTATTAGTTAAATCATATTTATTGTTTTCTAAAGCCTTGACTGGCAGCGAAGTTAAAAGATTTAGCTTAAGATAAGAAATAATAATTTTATTACATCCCTTGGTGACTAATTTGTTATAGCCTTAAAGCTGTTGAAACGCCACATACATATCCCCGTCAATTCATTTATATGTAATGAGTTAAATTTTAAATAACATTATTATGACATAAAAGATGAACTGCTTTTAATTGTTAACAGTAAAAGTTGTAGGTATTTGTTTACTTATTTATATACTTCTTACTACAATGTTGGAAAGATTTTTTAAAATATTATTTCAAATATTTTCGATAGGTGGCGCCAGTAGTAATGCAAAAGCTTATTTTCTTTCCTTTCCTTCAAACTAGGTTTAGAAAAATCCCTACGAGACTTCCTTCTCCCTTCTTCTATAACGCAGGCGCTTCTTTAACACTGTTGCATTAAGCTGTCCCGTCCCCCACCCCATCCGCTGCTAACATTAGCTTATGGAGAGTACTGACTTTTTCGATTCAGCGAGAACCACTCGCTATTTTAATTATGTATATGTGTTAGTGTCCAGGGTTGCCAGATAAAATTCATCAGTTGAGGCCAAATCGAGGAAGAAAAAAGGCCAGAAAAAGGCCAAACATAAAAAATTATCATAATTGCACTAGATGGCAACTCTAAACAATGATTATAAAAGATGATTAAAGAATACTTTAAAGTTACTTTTCTTTTTTAACTAAGTACACAATATTTCTTAAATTACTTAATATTTTTGCACGAAATTTTCAGATTTTTGATTATATCATTAATGAATCTAATTTTATTTACTGTTCCAACAACAACAGCAACAAAATTACGAGTTATCTCTAAAGTTTTTGGCAAAGAATATGCAATTCTTTCAACTCTATTTAAACAATAGAGTCTTTTTCTTCTAATATCTCTCATAAATTGCTTTTCGGAATGTGCTAGAATGTCAAAAATGTTCATAAAGTAGAATTTTTCTGTTAAATTGGAGATATTTTGAGCATTCATTTATTCATACATGCTAAGATGCTTGGCAATTCGCTTTTGTCCGGAGATGTCTAAAACAGCCACATTTTATATTCCGTATGTCGCCACTCTCATATTGAGGCACTCTAACTTACACATTATTATTTATCTGCGTCGCTTTTCTCATCCCATGCCATGCCAGCCTATCTGTTTACTATGGTGAAGGAATTTTATGAAGGATTCCAAACGATCACTAAATGCTATCAACCATAACTAACAAGTTCGATGTTACTTAAAAATGAATAACGTAAAAAAAAAACTTCAAAACAAAATACTAAAAAGGCCAGAAAAAAGCCAAAAGGCCAAATGATTTTTCTGAAGCCAATCGAGTTTGAAAAAAGGCCAGATTTCTCAGATTTGGCCTAAAAAAGGCCAATCTGGCAACCCTGTTAGTGTCGTCAGCAAGACAATTTCACAGTTTTTTTAATTAAAATATATTTATCTAATTCTACTGGTGTGATTCTATATTTTGCTCGTGTTGTTATGGCATCCCTTTAATGAACTTTCAGATTCCATCTCATGTGGTTTCTTTAACCCCTTGAGGGGCTGTATCCTACCTACGATTAATGAAGTTTTGCACCAGAAAAAAATAATTAAATTTCACTTTTCTAACTTTGGTGGGGAAAAGGCCGTAAAATTGCTTTTCCTTATTTTGCAATAAATATTTTCAAGATTCCGGTGTGAATTCGACATTACAGAAACGCAATTTCTTGTCCCTCAAAGGGTTAAATGTATTCAGATTTCAAAGTGCAGGGGTGTTTTTTTAACAGCGAAATAGGCAATCTATCTTAATTAAATGATAAAAATTTGTTTTAAAGTATTTTAACTTGTTAAATCCTGTGCTATTCCCTGAGCAAACGTGATAATAGGTGAATAAGCTCTGTAGGAACTTGAAAATAGTCTCTTATCACCAGATAGACTTATAATTTCAAAACACCTTTACCCTTTGAGGGACAAGCAATTGTGGCTGTGTAATGTTGAATTCCCACCGGAATATTTAAAAAAAATTATTTTAAAATACGGAAAAGCAATAACGCAATCTTTTCCCTCCAAAGTTAGAAATATAAAATTTAATTAAAAGTTTCTGGTGCGAATCTTGATTAAAATTAGGTGGTGGGATATAATATCCAACCGCCCCTCAAGGGGTTAAAAGATTTTTATTTTCTTTTTTTTTGCGTAAAAGAATATTTACTTTTTTATCTATAGTATTTTCGGTAATATTTATAATTGATAATAATATTTTGTAACCGAATTTGATTTAAAAATTGTACTATATTATCTGTTATTTCAAAAATATTTTTCAGAATGAAAATTATTGTCGTTATTTTGGAATTTTTTAAGTATATTTATTTTTGGAAGTAATATGGAAGCTACTTCTATTTATCCCAATAGGGTAAAAGTACTTTACATTATTTTTTTCCCGGTTTACATTCTTTCTGGTTATAAACCTGAATAACCATCTCATTCAAATCTAATAAATACTAATAATAATACTAACAATAATATTAATAATAATAGCAATAAATTCGAAATAGAATTTTTCACAAAGATACAAATAACAATTATAAGTTTTTATAGAATATAAATTAAAAATTGATTTGCTCTAGGTATATAAAGAACGTGAAAGCTCAATATTGGATGCGCGAACTCAAGACCGAATCAGCAGATTGATAAAAATTCTTTGGGTCTCCACCTGGGTTTCTGACTGACAACCAAGGGTGATGTGAGAGCTAAACGCCATATGCCTTCTGGATTTTTGAAAGAAATTCCGTGTACCCTCTTTTTACCAACCTGTGCTATTATGTATACACTCTAGGTGTACTCTCAGCCTATAGCGTGCACAGTTTATTTTTATTATTATTTTTTTTTTACCAATATAACACCGCTAACGATAAATATTGAAATCTAGCCACTGCACAGAGTGCGAGCTTTTTTTTTTTTTTACCTTATTTGTTGATCAGATTCTGAATTAATTCGCCATAATTCTCTGCAAAATATTTAAAAGTTGAATTACATTAAAGATACAAATAAAACATGCAAAAATAAAAATACTTTTTTTTCTAAAAAAAAATTTGGAAGATATTGCCAATCTTCCAAAAATTTCCTCAATGTAAGGAAATCTTCCCCAACCCCCAAACATTTTTTTAATTCACCTAGATCGAAGGAATTTTCCCCGTATCTGAGGATGCTGTCAAAGTAAGACTCACCGAATACTCTCAAACTGACGAAAGATGAATATTAACTGATAATCTGATATTTATAACTCAAGATCTTGTAATCGAAACATTGTATAAACATTATTAAACAGTATGTACAGTATTAAACCTCTAGCCGCGGGAAACGTTATTTTCGCGTTCCAGTGGGCTACTTTTTTAAAATTCAGATTGATTGATTTCCCACTATCTATATTATAAAGGACAAACATATCTGTGCGTAACGCATACGTCATTCTGCGAATGGCAACACTTTGAAATTTGAAATGAAATTTCGCTTTTGCAATTCTCGCTACTGCAAATTTTTAAACTTCTAAACATCCCACATTTTAAATGTTTACACCGTCGTGTGCAGAAAAAAATGCGCTTTTAAATGCAATTTGTTTGAAAGCTGTATCTCAATTTATTTTTGAGATATTAATTTTTTTATAGTTTTTAATACCAATTTTCTAATCGTGGCAACTGAAGTACTTCATTTCTATTAAAAGTGGATTAGTTATCTTTATTGATTATATTCTTACTGATGCCAGTTTCTCATTACAATTAAAAATATATTTTTAAAAATTTGAACAGAAAATGACGTTACGCTTTAAAAAAAACACAATTTCCCTGATGATGCTGTTATATTTCACTATTTTTTCATTTCGCTGATATTGAGTTTGAGTCAATAGGCAAAATATTTCAGTGACTGAAAATGACGTCATATTTAAAAGTAAACGATAATTTTATTTGATAAAACGAGATATTTCCCCTTGAATACGTTGAAAAGTAATAAATTTCTGGAATTTTTTACTCGCAGTCACAGAGATTATACTAAGACCTCAAATCACGAGTGGGAATTTTAACATGAAAAGTTGTAATAGTTGACAAACGTGACTTCAAGCTTGAAAATATATTTATTAATAACCTATTGCGCATTAAAATGTTTTTAAATGGTTAATATGGATGTGAAACGTGGAAAATGACTTGATTTGGTTTAGATATAAAGGTAGAAAAATTCTATGATTATGTCAAGTTGTCAAGGTGAAATCATTTTTGCGGATTTTTCCTTCCGTAATACCAAGTATCAATTAATAACTTAATCAAAATTACTTATCTTGATTATATTGTACTGATGACGTGTATGAAATAAGTTTAATTTTTCAATAATTTTAACAGTTGAAGTTTATGAAAAAAGTATTTTGTTAATCTTAGGTTAAAATATGTCTTTGGGGAGTTAAATTGACGAGTGTTTGATGGATTTTTTATTCTAATTATTGTTGTTGATGTATTATAAATTTGATGCAACTGTTCCTTTGTAAACATTTTCTTTCGTCGAAATTCGGCGGGTTCCACCTCGTTTTTTTAAAAAGCGTATAATTCGGCTTATTCTCGCATTATGTAACCTGTAATTAAATAAAGCGACTATTTCTACATAAAAAAATGAATACTTTAATAAATATATTTAACTTATTTGGTATTTTAAGTTACTAAAGTTATAACACAAAAATATTTTAATGACATATAATTTGGTGTCTTTGTTGCATTTAAAATATAAGTTTAATTATTAAAATGTAGCTCTTATATGATATTAAATATGAAAACCTAGCACTACTTTCTATAGCAAAATTCGAGTAAAAAAATACAGAGTAATTTAAGATAGAAAAGAAATTTTTAAAAATAGTAATAAGCAACGAGGATACAACGTGCAACATTTTGTTCGAGACAATGTTATTCCAGTCACTTTTTTTTAAATTTGCTAAAACGGTATAAGCAAAGATGGCTGCCTTAATTGTATTGATCGAACATCGCCAAGCACAGAAAAAGTGGCCACACTGCTTTGCAGCTTCTTTTGTACGGGCAATACTGATCGGGTAATTCGGCATCCAGGCTCCCAACGTACGATCCAATAAAAACGCTGAAGTGCGTGAAACACGGCACATGATAGCCGCTACAGGGTAATTAATAAAGTTACAGATCTAGACACACGGCAGTGTGTCAGCCAAGTTCGTCTGACATACTAGTGTGTTATATTACACGAACCATTTCGAGCTATTTTCGCTAAATTTCGGCACTCTACCACTGAAAATATATTTGACCTACATACTTGTAATACGAAGTACGTAGTAAGACACCCCTAATTACCCAAAATCCGGAATTTTATAAATAACGCATAATTAGTTTCCGAGATAATGACATTTGAAAATGTCTGATAATCGATAATTTTATCACTGCCTGACTCACTCATCAAAAAGATCTTATATATCTACTGCATCTAAAGACTTCAAATTTGGTGCGAAGTTCGTTTGCACTATAAAACTAAGGAATCGAAAAAAAATGTGAAAATCGATTAATTACCCACTTGGGGGTGTCCATTTTTACTTTAACATTATGTCTATTAGGCGAAATTTTAATCTGCCAATAAAAGCGCCAAATATTGAATCCGGGCTGACCAAGAACCAAAATCCCCTGAATATCAGCCATTTTCCGTTAATTTCAGATAATTAATTTTTTTAATATTGGTGCATAAAATTTACCTTTTTATACCCCTTGTGAAAAAACAAAAACATCTTGAAAGATAAAATATGTCGAAATACGCATATATTTCGAGGCATCCGTAGTTGAAATTCGTCCAATCCCAGAATTAAAAATGTAAACAAAAGAGAGTCATTCCTATGATTCAAGTAAATATTGATCATGGATGTGTGATCACCATGGGTCTAGGCTGTCTAGCTGCGGACACCCGGCTTTCGCTTTTTTTTTCTATTTCTTGCATTGCGTCCAATATCAATTTTTCGTTTAGTCATGATTTAATCATAAAAATTGGTTAACGTAAAAACTAAAATGATAAATTTCAAATAAACTAATCATTTCAAAATCCCATAAACACTTACTTAAAGAAATGAACAAACTCTTGCAAACTAAAATCAAATGGAATAAACAGAACTTGTAAAATTTAATTAAGCAAACACATTTGAAAGCACTTTATTTTTATTTTATTTTATTTTATTTTGATTTTAGTGGCGGGTTTCATGGTAGCACGCCCTGAAATACATCAGCGTTATTTCTATCGGTGAAAATGACGTCAGTTTAAAAGAAAACTTGAAATATTAAAACAAAATTAGAATGTAGCACTGAAATATTTGAATTTGGAAAAAATGACGTTTCCGCCTCTGAAAGTGCCGACTATTGCTTATTAGACTCACGGTAGTCGCACATCCATCATCAATATTTATTTGAATCATATGCTGTGTGTCAAATAAATGTTATAATTAAGCAAAAGGAGCATTAGCATGTTGTTTTTAATTACAGTTTGAGCCAATACTTTATTTCACCAGACTACAAACGTACGTTAGTAAGGGCTAAATTAGTCGAATTTTCTTGTGAGTGGGTTGTTTAAATGCTATTTGTTTGATATTATTTGGATGGCTTCGTCATTTTATTTGTAAGTAGGAATCGGACTGTTGATTTATATGTTAATGAGTTTGTAATGGTAATTATTGCCATGCCAGGCGATTGAATTTGCCTGTTCCACACTAAAGATTTTTCTTTGCACGATTCGCTGGATAACCAAAGATCAAATAAAATTAGATTAGCAATTACGAATTATGTTTTATCAAAGTGGAAATTTTTTTGAAACAGATGTTATATATTTCCAAGGCCGCCATCTTGGATTTTTTCTTGGCATGTAAACCCCTTTTCCGCCAAGTAAATGTCGCCAAGAAGATTTATGTTCATGTTAGGCTTAATGGGGTTGCCAGAACAGGTCACTCGTGGGGGTTGCCTTATTGATAAACTCAAATAAAACATCGCCGAGAAATCCAAGATGGCAACCGCGGGAATATATAACATTTTAGCGAATTTTTTCTCTACTGACGAGTAATGAGAACGGTGAGACATTCAATTCGAAAATGGATTATTGTACAAGTATGGCTCAATTGTCTACATTTGGAGGTGCTTCTGAATTAAAAGCAGTCGCACCTTTGTATTACATTAAGATTGAAGTTTATCTATATCAAGATGGTATCCTGCTTGCTTTTGCTCAGGGAAGCTTGATAGTGGAATATAACAGATTGAGAAGTTTATACTGGCCAGATTTTTTTTTAAAATGACAATAAATAGAAAACTTGCGAAATAATGTACCGCCCGTAAATGGGTTATGCGCTCAAATATTTCATCTATACCGGAAAACATAGAAAATTAAGAAGATGAAAAGAAACATCGTAAATGTTGAAAAAAAAATGTGAATTTTTAGTATAAAAAAATACTAGCAGACGAGTGTTATATTTCACAAACCATTTTGAGCTGTTTTCACCAATTTTCTAATGAAAATCTACTTGACTTACATGGTTGTACACGTCTGTATTGTTTTATAAAGAAAATTGAGAAATAAATGTCTTCTTTTGACTTGTGTAAATACTGTCAATATGATTATCGTTGTTTCAGAAACATTAAGAATGTCGAATCAATGCATTACGTTTCAAAACATGCATTTAATATAGCAGTATTAAAATATAGATTTCTGCCGCAAATTAACTGTTGTAAGAAATTTAAATTAAAATTGAACGTTGCTTGGTGAATAAAATTGTCACATGTAAACATATTAAAAAGCATTAAGAAAATGTGTTTAAGTATATTGTAACTTTACAAAAAGGATTGATATCTAACAAAAACATAACTGTGAAAAACGGGGGCCAAGTTCCGTTAAAAAAAAAAAAAAACTGCCACGAAAAGAAGTGGGTGCCAAGTTCAAATAAAATTCACTCAAACTTATCTTCTGAAATAATATCGCATAGTTTTAATTGCTTAAAAATAAAAATTATTGATAGCATATTAATAATAAATCTAGAACTTGGCAAGTTTTTGATAAATGTATGCCTATCATTGACTTAACAAAATGATGATGATAATATTAATAACAATATCATTATAATAATTTTCAATACTGTTGTTATAATAAACAAATGAGTCATGTTAAAGATTTGATAAACAAATACATACACAGATACGCCTTCCGCTCGTCTTTGATTATGACTCTAGCAATACCCCCTTAAAACTCATTACAAACAGACTAATGCCTGATAAAGAGACAGATCCACTTACGCTTGTCCTTGGTCATCAGTCTAGAAACTCCACTTCTTTCAGGATCCTCAATACACCCAAATTAAGGCCTCCAAACATGACATATCAAGTTTTGATGTAATAATACCATTAATAAAAATAAATAACTCGTAGGAAAAAACTTGCCAAGTTCTAGATTTATTATTAATATGCTATCAATAATTTTTATTTTTAAGCAATTAAAACTATGCGATATTATTTCAGAAGATAAGTTTGAGTGAATTTTATTTGAACTTGGCACCCACTGAGATATCACTTCTTTTCTTGGCAGTTTTTTTTTTAATTTTAATTTTAATTTTTTATTTTTTTTACGGAACTTGGCTCCCGTTTTTCACAGTTATGTTTTTGTTAGATAAATATAACAGTACTCCTCTGCGAGTAAAGGTTATACAAATTATTAATTTTAAAGCACTAACGCCCGTATTCACCAACGCGGGTTAACTCCCGAGTTAGTGTTAAATGCTGGGTTATCTCAAAATCGGTATTCACCAATTCGCGAGTTAATACTGGTTTTATCCCCATGTTTTTAATCCTCCGAAAGCGGAGAGTTAACGGATTGCCAGTGAACGTGGATTAACGCATGCGTAGTAACTTATAAACAAACAAGATAGATGACGGTGCCGCTTAAAATTTTATCATTTCATCCTATAACAATGATTAAAAATGGAAAAGAATAAGTAGTTTTGAGTGTTTGTCCAGGCATATTCCGTGGATAATGTACAATCTACATTGATTTATTTCAATCCAGCGGATATTTCAGGGCCGAATAATATCAAACAGTGATTTGTTTTTCTTAATAAATATACAAATCGACGAAAGTCACTAAAAATAAAACCTTTTTTTTTTTTTTTTTAGTATTCGAATTTTATTCTGGAGGGATAATATTCTCAATAAATGCTTACATATTATTGAAAAATGCAATTTTATTTTTGTTTTTACTACTTGTTAATTTTTTTCTAATAAAAGCACATTAAAATAGTATTTCAAGTAAGTACCCTATCAGTTGTTTTAAGCGTTATTTATTTATTGTAGTAATGAAAGTTTTTTTAGTCAGTATTGCATTATGATTATTTTTATTTAATTTATGCGAGCTCTTTCTAACACTGAAATCCTGCCAAAAGTACCTAAGACATGTTGTGTTGACAAATTTATGAAACAATATACTTGAAACTAACAAAATTGTTGTCTAGATATGTTTTTAAAAAATTCGGTTTTGAAATAGGCAAATTCAAAATTATTTACTATGTTTAAATAAATTTGGTTTAGTGAGTCAACTTTCTTGACCATTATGTTCTAAAAATATAAAAATGTCGATAAATGGATAGATTTTAGATGTGCATTTAGTATGTATAATAATAAAATAACAAAAACTTATATAACAAATGAGATATGTTTAAAAGTATTTATTCTATGTATATTTTTTAAATATTCATAATAATTCAGATTTAATTATTCTTGCATAATTTTGCTGTCTATTAGATGTTGATAAAAAAATTTTATTGAAAAAAAGCAGCATATTGTTTATATAGTTAGGAATCTCCCCAGCGCTGGCACCTGAAATGGTTGTTCTAGGAGGATAAAATAGAATGCTGACTGAGCCTCATCACTACAAAAACAAAACTACAATACAGAGATACCCAATATGCAATACGGGAATCTCTACTTTTTATAAAATGAGAGAAGGAGGAGGGTGTGTGTGTAGAGGGAAGGTTCAAAATAGAATGATGGAATATTTCACATCCCCAATAGTTTTGCATTGTAAGTGATAATACATAGGACAATCTATAGCAGGGATGGCGAACCTTTTCACGTCCACGTGCCAAATTTCCCCAAAAATGTACTTTACGTGATCATGACGTGCCAACAATAAAACAAATTAATGGATCAAATAATAATGAATCAAAACTTCTTAAAATTTTGTTTTTAGCATTAAAAAAATACAGGTAATATTTGATGTAATACTGTAGAAATTTATTTAAAAAATATTGTTTCTGTTGCCTCATCTTAAATGCCAAATAATTTATGTTAGCTTCGTACTTAGTTATTTTCGATAGAATGCAAGTTTAATTGCACTCACTTGACAAGACGTTTTTAGTTGATTTTTTTTTCTTTTTTTTTTTTTTCCTTTTCTTTTACGAAAAGAATGTCTTGCAGAAAAAACTGTCAAAATAGCAAGCGCCAGAAACTACAGCATTTAGTGTCTGGAATTGAATTCCAAGTTGTTATAATTTTACAATCAGCATTTTTGTTTATTACACTTTTAATTTATGTTTAGCGATAATCTTCTAATTCTCAAAATTTTCTGAGCCAATATTCAGCTAGATTCGGATAAATTAAGTTATACTTCAATTTCTTCAATCTGAGTGACAATCACAACAAACCGAACTAATCGGATTCAAGTAACACAGACAACATCTATATTAATTCATTCATTTTGTAAAATTCTACTATATTTTGATTTAAAACTTAAACCTATGCCGTGCCAAAAATAATCTGCAGCGTGCCATTTATGGCACGCGTGCCATAGGTTCGCCGTCCTTGATCTATAGTTAAAAATATATTATTAATGTTCTCTTCATTGCTTGCAAGATATATTTATGAAGTAGGAAATAAAACATATCATGACTTTATATTCTCAAACAAGATTGCTGCACATAGTGTTTTTTTTTCTATTTTGTTTGCTTTTCATGGGAGCGAAATGCTTATACATGCATAATAATGACCAGAGGTGGGAAATTTCTAGACAATCTTGCAGCCAGAAAAATGCAACATACAGTTGAAAATTGTTATGACAAAATTTACGCAACTGCAAACATAGTTGATTACTATTACAGTATAGGATCCGTTATCCGGAACCCTTGGGACGTGGGGCATTCCGGATAAGGGG
Organism: Maratus speciosus; assembly: GCA_963932465.1. Classification (NCBI taxonomy): domain Eukaryota; kingdom Metazoa; phylum Arthropoda; class Arachnida; order Araneae; family Salticidae; genus Maratus; species Maratus speciosus. The sequence goes on along the minus strand of OZ010798.1, from coordinate 328,111,649 downwards.
TTTTTCCGAAATTTGGAACACTACCACAAATATTTTCTAATTTACATAAATATGAAATACAGGTTAGCATAAATAATATTAAAAATACTGTATTACACATTTGTTGAATTAATTCAATAAAACACAATTAAGGTAAAGTTTAATTAATTTTTATTGACAAAAAAAAAAGTTAATTAATAATTTTATATTATAATAAAACTTACAAATGAACAAGATCAAAAATAAAATTTAGTTTTGGGGTTCAGATGCAGATGCTTGGGAATTAGTTTTTTGGAAAAATCCTTTTAAAGTTGGCTGCTTGTAACGTTTCTCTTTCACAAGCTGGTCTTGAATTTTATATAAGGACATTATTTGTTGTTCATGGAAATAACTTCTTTGTTCCATGCCTTGAATTAATTGTTGAGTGTAAAATATCATTTGTTCATTAGATATTTTTTCTACCTCCTCATTTTTGTCATCATCATCACTACTATCATCAGATGCATCTTAGTCATCATTTCACAAATTTTACTGTATGTCATCCGATGACTAAGTGGAGCAATATTGTCTATATTGAAACAAACTTGAACTGCATCTTCATCCAATAATTGGGGAGAGAGGGAGGGGAATATATTTAAAGTTGACTTTTTATTTATTTTTGTTTTGTTTACGAATTTATCGCATGGAAAGCGGGCAGAAAAATACAAGAGGCAAAATTATCAACACTAAAATGCAGATTTCCGCAAATTCGCGAAGATAAAGAAATGCATAATTACTGTAATATTCCATTAACCCACTCCCCTATTTTGTAAAGAAATTTGATAGTTTAAAAAAAAATCCCACGAAAGCACCCCTTCCCCTTTCCAAAAAAAAAAAAATAAAATAAAATCGCCGTATCACATTTCTGTCTTATCCGATTCCGAATCTGCTTTTCTACTGTTCGATGGACGCAGCTGATCACGGTAAAGCGAACGTTTCTCTCATTCTCCTAATTGGCCGAATTGTGGGTGCGCCTTTAGATGACGTCAAAGGTCGGAGCTTGCCAACAGATTTTCGATCGCGGAAAACGCGTTCAAATTCTAAGTGATGTTTCGAAAATATTTTTTTTCAAAAGGTTAAAATTAAAATTTTTTATAATGAATTTTAGCGTTTGAAACAGAAAAATACGAAATTTAAGAATATGTAGTTAGTTTTCCCATATTTCTAAAGGTTACGCCGATGCGAAGTCATAAAAATGATCGAAAGAGAACTTATGTCCGATGATTGCGTACATTCAATTCTTATCTTTCACGGGAGCGTCATAAGAGGGATCGCAGGGAGAGTGTGCTTTTAAGTTTGCGCTTTTTATGTTCTGTTTTTTAATTATCTCGGTTAACAAAAAAAGAAAAATCTGAATATCAGGGCAGGCTTTGGACTATTCTTATAAACATTTTCGGATTTCAACTGGCGGTAGATTTTGATAACCACTTTTAATCCCTGTAAGCGGCCTCTCCGATTACTTTACGATTTTTTGCCGCATTTTGGGGGGGGGGGGAGAATAATGGGATATTACGGTACCTTGAGTTGTATGAGAAAAAGCTTAAAATATTCAAAATATCCATTTATAAAGCATATTAACTCTTCAATAAAATATGAAAAAAAAAAACTGCAAATTTTTATGAAATGAAAGCTTTCACTAAGTTTCGGTTTCGGATCGTTTAGCGTTCCGGTTTTTAGAGCATTCCAGATATCGGGACCCCGGATAATAGATCCTATACTACAATACATTTTCATAATTTTTTGCCTATAAAATAAAAAAAATACATGCAAGAGAGGAAAGTTTTATATAGAATAGAACTTAATATACCATGTTTACATTGCAGTAATTTGGAAAAGTTTCAAAATATAGCTGCTAACTAGTGAAAAAAGTTTTTGGCGTTACCTCTATAATTTGCAGTTTTTGAAGACTATTTAAAAATTCACTCGCCAGTGGCAAGTAAAATGATGTTTTCTCCCATCTGTGATAATGACTGCAACATTATTGAGTTCAAAGTATTTTTGAGATTCTTCAAGCTTGCTGTATCCAGTTACTTTTAAATGTTTGTTTTCAGGGTAGCGAATTGCTCATACAAGTGTTATAACGATTGTGGCATTTCCAAATTTCGTATGATTTTGTATATTTCAACTTCTCAATTACCAGTTTCTTACTGTTGTATAATATATTTTATACACCCTTATTAAATTTCTCATACACAGGGATGGGTGAAATACATCATTTTACTCGCCACTGACGAGTGAATTTTCTAACAGGGCGAGTGAATTTTTAGGTAGCCTTCGAAAACTGGAAACTATAGAAATATGCTGATAACTTTTATTTATTTTTTACTAGTTAGCTATACTTTGCAACTTTCCAAATTACTGTGATATAAACAAGTTATATTCTATATTAAATTTTCCTTTCTTGTATATATTTCTAAATTGTATGGAGAAAAAAAAATTAAAACATTGTAGTAATAGTAAGCCACTATTTTTGCAGTTGCGTAAATTTTGTCATGACAATTTTCAACTATACTTTGCATTTTGCTGGCTGGTAAAATAAATCGTTGGCTGGTAAGATTTTTTAGAAATTTCCCACCCTTGCTCATACAAGTTATTTATAATGACTAGCAGTGGAGATCACATACTACATTAATAACAATGTTAATAAAACATTCTTTATTTTAGAAAAAACTTTATAGTTATTTATAATTTAGAAATTTAATACTGCTAAACCTCAATATTTCTAACATTAAAGGAATCAAAACAAATTTAAACTATTAAGATTTAACGGAACAACAATTGTTCTGAAACCTTATTAAGAATGACTGAAGTTGATGTATCTTTACCTTGGAAGCTACTGAAATAATTATAATCTTTATATATATATATATATATATATAATTAGCTATGCTTTGATCAGATTTTTTTTATTATTAATTCTTTTTTAGTAATGTTAATTTTTTAAATACCTAGAAAATATTTTGTTTTCAAAATTGCATTTTTTTTCTTGAAAGACAATCAATTTATGTAGTTTTTGTACTGCCAAAACTATAAAATAAATTACTGAAATCACTTCAGCAGTTCCTTTAAAAAAAGGGTACTTTTAATATCAGCTGCTTTCAATAGGATTTCGCTTAGTGTTGTTGTCCTTTTATTTTAAAATAAATTTTAGAGTGTTGATATTGATACACACAAAATTGTTCTTGAAATAGATTCTAATAAAAATATTCCTTCCGGCCAGTGCCGGGAGGAAGAGGTAGCTTTCATATTCCTTATTTTTAAAAAGCCAGCTTATATTATTCAAACGCAGAAAGCTCAATTTAGTGGAAACCGATTATAGGCGATTCAATACTAATTTTTATTAATACTAAATCATTATGAATGAGAATTTAGCGAAATTAGTCAGCTTTATCCAAGCTGCTTTTATTTAAAATAACTTATATTTGGTTGCCAAATTCGGCGATACATTGAAGTGCCTGCCATTTTAAGACAACAAGGTGGATGAGGCTAACCAGTGAACTTGGTCGAGACCTTAGTAATTCCTGTGCACATGCTCACTCACATCGGAATCGGTTGATATATACGAGTGCTGTCGCAGGCAAAAAATCAGATTTTTAAAAATGTCACCCGCATTACAAATTCAAACTGCTATATATGAGACATTTTTTAAGATAAATTCAAAACAAAAAATGCGCCGGAATCGTTATATCAAGGTCAAATACTTAAAAAAGAAACCTTTTTCAATTTCTAATTTTTTTGCCCCTCACTTTAAATGTTTTTTTTTTTAATTTACTGGCCGCCATTTGAAACAAGATGGCTGATAAAGCTGGCCAGCGAATTTGGGCAAGACATTGCTATATACTATCCACATGCCTTCTTACATCGAAATAGGTTAATAAATACACGTGTTATCGCGTGACAAATATCAGATCGTTTCAAAATGTCAGCCATGCTAGAAATTCAAAGTGCTATAATTCAACCATTTTTTAAGATATATACGAAACAAAAACTGCTCCGGAATCTTTGTATCAAGGTCAAACACATAAAAAAAATCTTTTTCATTTTTCCATTTTTTGATAACTCATTTTAAATTTAAAAATTATTTTTTTTTTAAATGGCAGCCCTTTTGAAACAAGATGGCGAATGACGCTGGCCAACGAACTCGATCGAAACATTGGTATGTACTATGTACACACCAAGTTACATCCAAATCGGTTCATAAATACGCCTGTTATTGCGTGACAAAAATCAGGTCGTTTCAAAATGTCAGCCACAATAGAAATGTAAAATGCTATAACTCAGCCATTTTTCTAGATATAGACGAAACAAAATCTGTTCCGGAATCTTTGTATTAACGTCAAACACAAAAAAATAAAATATTTTTCATTTTCCACTTTCTTGGTACCTCATTTAAAATTTAAATTAAAAAAATTTTTTTTAATTGGCCGCCAATTTGAAACAAGATGGCGGATGAAGCTGGCGAACGAACTCGGTCGAGACATTGGTATGGACTATCTATACACCAAGGTACATCCAAATAGGTTCAAAAATATACCTGTTATCGCGTGACAAAAATCAGGTCATTTCAAAATGTCAGCCACGCTAGAAATTTAAAGTGCTATAACTCAGCCATTTTTTAAGATATAAACGAAACAAAAACTGCTCCGGAATCTTTGAATCAAGGTCAAACACAGGTCAAACACATAAGAAAAAAAATATTTTTTAATTTTCAATTTTTTGGTACCACATTTCAAATTTTTAAATTTTTAAAAAATTTTAAATAACCGCCATTTTGAAACAAGATGGCGGATGAAGCTGGTCAACGAATTCGGTCGAGACATTAGTATGCACTATGTATACACCAAGTTACATCCAAATCGGTTCATAAATACGCCTGTTATTGCGTGACAAATATCAGGTCGTTTCAAAATGTCAGCCACGCTAGAAATTCAAAGTGCTATAACACAGCCATTTTTTAAGATATAAACGAAACAAAAACTCCTCCGGAATCTTTGTATCAAGGTGAAAGACATAAGAAAAAAATATGTTTTAATTTTCAATTTTTTGGTACCACATTTCAAATTTTAAATTTTTTAAAAAATTTTAAATGGCCGCCATTTTGAAACAAGATGGCGGATGAAGCTGGCCAACGAACTCGGTCGAGACATTGGTATGTACTATGTATACGCGAAATTTTATCCAAATCGGTTCATAAATACGAGAGTTACAGTGTGACAAAGATCAGATATATATATATATATCAACTTTTGAGCGGAGGGTGGTTTCGGGATCTGGGGGTCATGATCGATGAAAATATACCGAAATTTTTTGAAATCGCTTTCCTCCGAACGGCTGCAATAGGTAGCTTTTTGTAATGGAAGCTACCTAATATTGAATAGGATCACTGTTTACCAAAGCATGCATGATATGTGCAATGCCTTAGTATGAGACAATTTATCAGTTATTTCTAATAATGCACTAGTGATAAATTAAAAAAAACTAACTTAATTTTTTGCACCATGTAACAGGATTGCTGCGGCGCTGCTAAAAATAAAAACTTAAACATCATTTGATAAAAATATAAATGTATTAAAAAGGAAAAAACGGTACTTTTCGGTTAGCCGGGCGCCAGTGTTATATATACATACATATATATACATATATTGTATATATACACACACATATATATATATGTATATAAATATGTATATAACACTGGTGCCCGGCTAACCGAAAAAACTAAACACATATTAAAACATACTTACTCTATGACAGAAAATTACTATGACTTCTGCAACAGATTTCAATATCATAAAAATCTTATTGCATGTTTTTGGTCTCCATACTCAGGAACAACGTAATGCATAATTTTTTTTAGTGATTTTAAACATATGTTTGGGGACAAAAAGTCAAAGCATAGATTTCAGTGAGGGGGTAGATAATTTAGATTATTGGTTATTTATTTTACAAAATAATAAATAGAGCAAAACTTGTTAATATGATTAAAGATTTTAAACTTTATATGCTCTGTCAGGCAAAAAAAAAAATTGGACAAAGGAGTGTTTAGAGAGAGGGGGGGGGGGGCAGTCACGGCTTCTTTCTTATTGAAGAAAATTTCTAATGAATAATTTATTTTAAAAAATGTCGACTTATATCAACAGTTCTAAATTTTTTCCCGAACTGTTAGCATATGTCGACATTTAAAAAATAAATTATTCATTAGGATTTTTTTCAATCAGAAAGGAGTTGTGACCGCCCCTCACTAATCCCTCCTTTTTCCAATTTTTTTTTTTTTTTTTTTTTTTTTTTTTTTTTTTTTTTTTTTGTCTGACAGATCATATAAAGTTTAAAATCTTTAATCATATTACCATGTTTTCCTGTATTTATTATTTTGTAATTACAATAAATAAATAACCAATAATCTAAATTACCCCCCCCCCCCCCCCTCACAAAATTACTCTGTAAAACTGACTCTGATTCAAAATTGATATTTTCTGACTCATTCACAAAGTCACATTTAATCACAGACGCAGGACATTTGGAAGTTGCTCTTTAGTATTGTCATAAAAAGACCAGAGGCCATATGCCATAGGCAAAGGGTATATGTTATAGCTTTACTTGAGAAACAGAGGATGCACAGAGTTTCTTCAAAAAATAAAATACAGAATGTATATGCCATGTACTCTCCACTACATGCCTGGTTCTCTTATTCAGAAAGTATGTAACTGAATAGCATTTTCGGTTTTTCGATAAAGGCAAAAGTCATCATATGACAATGCCTTATAAATCAAGCAGTAATCTATTTATTGAAAAATGAAAAACTATATTCATTTTCCAATCACTGAAATCATCGTGCCTACCAATTGTATGCTTATTCTACATTGTAAAAATAAGTCAGAAAAATTTTGTATTGTTGAGCGTGGAAATATTTTGAGAGCCACTTTAAATACCAATCAAAAACAAAGGTTTTTTATTTTCCTTTGTTGGTCATTCTGCACAAAAAACTTACTTTTTGAGTGTAAAAACTTCAATAAAAAAAATGTCAAACAATTTTGTTTAATATAAATAATTCATCTTTCATTACTTTTAAGATTTATGTAGGATATTATACAGTCTTCTGATTACTTAATTTATTTTCAAAAGATTAGCTAATGTTTTGTTTTATAATGCCATACTTAATCTCTTGTGGTCTATTAAGTTTATACATAGGCCCAGTAGTAGAAAGTTCAAAACGGGTGACGGCCATCGCAGATTTTCTTTAATCTTTTGCAGATTCTTTTTTTCCATAGAACTTTTATTTTGCTTTACACTATGTTTAGCTCTTTATTACTTAATACAAAAACTTAAGATTATTATTAATAAAAAGGAATAAAATGCATAAAGGCGTTACAGGTATGTGATTGTTTATTTAACGCTTCAATTGTAACATACTTTTCCTGCAGATTACTTTCTGCCCCTAAATTATCTGTCGCAGACACTTGAAGAATTTTCATACATAGGTACATAGGTGCCATGCTGATAGGAATTAATGTTCGTTAAACGAACAGTAATGGTTCAATTCATTTCAAGTGGTCCAGTACTGGCTATTCGACCACTTTTAAAAAATCTGAAATTTTTTGTACAACAATCCGAACATGATGGAAGTTCAAAATGACTATTATTTTAATTTTATTAACTTTTGTTTGTGCATGGCGGCCATCTTTGTTTCATCGTTTGCAGCAATTTTCTCACAAGAACGGTTTACGGAATTGTAAATAATTCATCGTTTTTATTTATCCAATTCAAGTGCGGATTAAAGCAATTTGTACAGAATACATTGGTCTAAAAATTTGGTAATGGAGTAGTTTCCGAAACTAACTGCTTATTGGTAAAATTTAAGCATAAAGTTTCAGTTTTTTTTCCAAAATTTGTCCGTTTACAAGAGGAAATTTTTCTAGCAAGGAAAACTGTCAACATGACATAATTTTTTTTGCAAATAGGCCGAAAGTACTTATACTCACACGCCGAGTTCCAGATCTGAGACTTGCTTTCTTTTTGCTAAAAAAAATCCCAATTTTTTCAAAAATGACAAAAATTGCACTTTTCAGGCTTTGATATCTCTGGTGGGGCACGAGATAAAAATCTGAACTTTTTTTTAATAAGAGTGTTGTATTATTAAAAAAAAAAGTGTTATGCATTAAAAAAAGTGTTATGCAAAAAGTGTTATAAGAGTGTTATGCACAAGAAATTTCAGGATGGAGATTTGACTACAAGCTGAGATATGGCAAGAGCAACATGTCAAAACAATACTGCCAAACTATTGTTTGTTGTAGTCACAGGTAAGTATTTATCTCAGAGTATCATTTAAATTTATTCTTTTAGATTATCTTTGAATCATAGTAACATAAAATAAAGCCTTTTGCAATTAATGTAAAAAATAATTATGCCTAATTCCTACATTTTGTATGGTTTCAGTAATTTTTGTTGTAATTTTAGTAACTAAAAGAAACCTCAGCAATTTTACATATATATATATATACAAGACCTGAGACAAAAACAGAATAGGGAAAGAGAAAAGTTGTTAATGTTGGCATACTTGTTTAGACATGATCAAACGTGTCAAAACACATTCCTGCTTGTTGGTTTAAAAACCACAATTTTAATGCTGCTTGCCAGTCCCTGAAACTTTTTCCTACCATAAGTATGTTCCTGTAAATGAAACATTATGCGATGTTGCCATGCATCAGCCTCAAGTAATTTTCAGAAAGTAAAGATATCCAAAGCCTTTTCAAAATTCATACTGCAGAAAAATCACATTTTTGCGTAAGAAGTAAGCTAGAAATTATTATTCAATTGAGACTTGCACATAGTGATTTCAAAGTTTATTTTTATGAGCCAGCAGGGCCAAGATCTTCAATCAAGTTATCAAAAGATGACAAGACTTGGTTCCTACAAATAAAATTTTGAGAAAGATCAAAATTGTGCTTTTGAACCAATAAGCAAGAATGTGTTTTGACACGTTTGATCATGTCTCAACAAGTATGACAACATTAACAGCTTTTCTTTTTCTCTATGTTGTTTTTGTCTCAGGTCTTGTATAAAAATATTTTTTTTCTTTATGTAAAAGTGCTGAGGTTTCTTTTAGTTACTAAAATTACTTAAAACAAAAATTACTGGAACCATACAAAATATATGGCCTTAGGCATAATTATTTTTTTAATTAATTGCTAATCTTTGCAAAGGGCTTTATTTTCTGTTACTATTATTTAAAGATAATCAAAAACATAAATTTAAATGACACTCTGAGATAAATACTTAGCTGTGACTACAACAAAACAATAGTTTGGCAGTATTGTTTTGACATGTTGCCCTTGCCATATCTCAGCTTGTAGTCAAATCTCCATCCTGAAATTTCTTGTGCATAACACTACCATACAATACTCTTATATAAAAAAAATTCAGATTTTTATCTCGTGCTCCACCAGAGATATCAAAGCCTGAAAAGTGCAATTTTTGTCATTTTTGAAAAATTTGGGATTTTTTTTAGCGAAGAGAAAGCAAGTTTCAGATTTGGAACTCGGCGTGTGAGTACAAGCACTTTCGGCCTATTTGTAAAAAAAATTATGTCATGTTGACAGTTTTCCTTGCTAGAAAAATTTTCTCTTGTAAACGGATAAATTTTGGAAAAAACTGAAACTTTATGCTTAAATTTTACCAATAAGCAGTTAGTTTCGGAAACTACTTCATTACCAGATTTTTAGCCCAATGTATTCTGTACAAATTGCTTTAATCCGCAGCTGAATTGGATAAATAAACGATGAATTATTTACATTTCCGTAAACCCTTCTTGTGAGAAAATTGCTGCAGACGACGAAACAAAGATGGCACAACCAAAAATTGCACAAACAAAAATTAATAAAATTAAAATAATAGTCATTTTGAACTTCGGGTTGTTGGGTTGTTGTACAAAAAATTTCAGATTTTTTAAAAATGGTCAAGCAACGAATAAATGATTTTCTGGGCCACTTGAAATGGATTGACTCTAATACATAATATGCAAGATTTTGAAAGAAAAACAAAATTTATTATTATTTTTTTTTAAACTTTAGATATATGTAGCACAATAATGTTTTAATTTTATATAAAAATTATATTTTGTAGTTTTCCATCATGTTATACATAAAGTAACATGTAACAAGTGTTTCAAAGAGGTCTCCAATCAGCAGCCCTTAATTTTTTTATTTGAACATACAGAATAATCTTTACTCTTTACATCTTATTTTTTTTAAGCTACTTTCAATTTCACAGTACGCTTCTTTCGGTAATTTTCTTTTTGCAATTTTAGAGTATTATTTAAAAAATATTTTCAGAAGTGAAATGCCTAATTATACTTAAACACAATTTGTAAAATATTTTAGAATTCTATGTATCTTCGAAGCTTGTCAACATGAAATTTAAATCGATTCTAACAAAATTTCATTACAGCCAGGGCCTCTAGGCTTTGGCACAGTCTACAGGCACTTTTGTATGTATGAAGCAGCTCCTAACGGTAGTTGTAAAATACTCTTTTCTTTTCTTTTCATGTGTAAAAACTACAAAGGGATGCTATTGAATAAAAATGATTATGATGTCATACAACACCATAGAGTCAGTCCTGATTACATACAACGAACACATTTTTGTGGCCGCATTGATTGTAATTGGATTTATTTGTATAATAAAATGTGTAACACTGATATCAGAAAATATATTCTTTATTATAAATTACCAGTATAAATAAATAAGGGAAAAAAATCTACAGTTTAACATGCCTTCCTGCTTAGGTAAAGTCATTCTAATGATCAAAATTTAATTTATTTACAACAAATTTATCTTTTTTTCCTCGACACACATGACATGGATACAGGTAGAAAAAAAATTATAGATGTGGCTACACTTGAAACTTGATGTGCCTGTAGTTCGCAGGCTTTCAGTGATTTTTTTGTAAAACTGGACCAAAACATCATTTCTCAATTAATCGCCAAGCTGAAAGTTCAGAGGAATGCTGTTTGTTCTTATACAAGTATTTCTGAAAATAGAGAATATAGACATGAAATAGGCTAAACTAAAAAATTGTTACTAGCTGAACCAGACCCATGATAATATTCTTGAAATAAACTTTACATTTGTATGATTTTATATCTGCTTCACACGCGCTGCTCAAATGATTATCAAACAGCTGCCAGATAAAAAAAAAAAAAAAAAAAAAAAAAAAAAAAAAAAAAAAAAAAAACGAAAAATTAAAATTGTTAATTAATGTATTTTCGTTAATTGTGGTTGAATTTCTAAGAGAATTAGATATTTGGATTTGTCGTCAAAAAAATACACATAGGTGTGTTAATTTCAAATCGATAAAGGCAATATTTAAAATATATAGTGTCCCTTGACAATTCCTATTGTACTTTGAAAGGTGGCAACCTAGTGAACTACAAACTCTGGTTAACCCTTTCACTCTTTTTGAAGAAATTGAGAAAGAATTTTCTTTGCAGCCTGTGAGTTTTTAATTTAATATCCTAGAGAATTATTAGAAATTAAAAAATTCTTAGTCTCAGATGCATTCGGCCTTAGACTATCTTCACAAAAATTTTCAGCCTTGCATGTGCCATAGATTCTGCTAGCCATCGCAGACACACAGAGTGAAACTTTCTTTTATTAGTATAGATAATCCCGTGCGGTGCAGTCTTTCAATATATCAACATAATAACCACTACAGAAGGTTAACAATGAAGGAATATTAATCTTACTATTTATATTATTGTTACTATAGGGGTACTTAAAATAATTAGGAACAAAAAAAATTAGCAGGGGAGGCTATCCCCCCTGAACACCCCGTTTAAGGTAAAATTTCAAATACAGTAATACTTTGGTTAACAAAAATAATTCATTCAGGAATTGCATGTGTTAACAAAATTGTTCACTAACCGAAACTGCTTTTCCATTCAATTAAAATGTTATATTATGTTAATTTGTGTATAAAAAGAAAAAAAAAGTAAGACAAATCAGTGTTTCTTAGCCAAGTCAGAAAAACAGAGAAAACAATGATCACTAGCCGAGGTATTACTGTACATGAACATAATACAGAAAGAAAAAAAGTAATATTGCACAAGAGATTCAGGGGAATTTTGCACCCTCCCCGAGAATATACTTAGCTCCTTTTTCTTTTGGTGTTTTAATAATTTAAAGTCTTTTGAAGAAAACATTTTATACTCGTATTTTAAATCATCAAAGATAACAAAAATTCCGAAATAAGTTTTAACCCTTTGAGGGGCAGGGAAATTTTGTTTATAAAATGATGAAATAACTGACTGACACCAGATTTTAGGAACAAATTTCTTAGCAAATACAAATCTGCTTTTACAAACTTTCATTGTAAAAGCAAAATTTTATTAAAATATTCTTGGTGCGGATTGTCAGTTTTGCAATTAAAATTAGGTGGTTACGCTGCGTTATCACTGCCCTTCAAAGGGTTAAAAGCAAAGGAGGGGCAAAAGATCCCACCCCTGCAAGTGGCCATGATACTTGAGCATAAAATATGGTCGATCATTGGCAATTTTTCCCAAATCAAAGAAAAGTTTGCTGTTAAATTTGAATTTTCAGAAAAAATATCCTATATTTAGGAAGATATGAAAAAATGCTAAACTAAGAATTTTTTGTTATAACTGGCAACAATTTTTAAACATATCAACATAAAAAGCGATATAGCAGTTTAACAGTGAGGGAATATTAATCTTTCCTTTTTTTTGGGGGGGGGGGGAAACTAAAAATAATAAGGAACTATTTTATTATTATGGGAAGTTGTCCCCTTAAACACTCCATTTGTGATTATATTTAATTACAATGAAACCTCATCTAACAAAATAATTCGTTCTGGAATCATATTTGTTAGCCAAAATGTCCACCAACAGAACATTTTGTCAGACACTTCAACATTTGATTATAGACAGACAGGAAACCTCATCCAATCAAAATGCTGCACTATGTTAGTTCAGGTATAAAAAAAAAAATAAAATTGTAAGCCGAATCAAGACTTTTTAATTAAATAAAAAAGTTGGGAAACAATAATTATTAGTTAAGGTATTATTGTACATTAACATAAAAAAAGAATGTTGTACAAGAGATCTTGCAGGGCAAAATGCACCCCCCCCCCTTTTTTTTTCTCTCTCTCTTGAGGTTTAATTATTTTAAGGTTTTTGTGAAGAATACATGTACAGTGAACTCTGTGAAATCCGCACACATAGGGACCGAGGGTTTTGTAGATTGTAGATCATCTCTTTGTTTTCATTTTATTTTTTTTAAGTCTGATTAAATTAGGAACAACTGAACAAAAACTACAATTACAATGGAAAAGAAAAACATAATGCAACATTAGTTTAATATATTTAATAACTAATTTAAATAAAAATTAAATTATATACAAGTTTTATTGATTATTCATTGTTTTAAAAATTGACATAGCACAATGGTAATTGCAGTTTTGGTTTGTTGTCAATAATTTTTTTTGTAGTCATTAACACTCACTCATTAGTTCATACTCCAAGATAAAATTTTGTTTCTCAAGGAAATTTAAATATTTATATCGAATTTATATTTAAATATTTGCTTATTGGAAAACTGATAAATGAAAAAAAATATACCAAATTTAACTTTATGGGTTTAACTGTTAATTATAATTACATTGTTTACATTCCAACGTACAATGCTGATAATAGACGTCTGTGGATTATACATTAGCGGATTTCACAGAGTTGACTGTAATATTTTTTTTAATCAACAGAGATGAGAGAAGTTTAATAAATGAAAATTTTAAATCCATGGAGGTGCAGAACTGCACCCCACCTTCCTTTGCCAAAGACATGATATTTGGTGAGCATAAAATTTGGCAACACAATGTCAATTTTTCATGACTCAGGTGAAAGGTTCCTGTCGAAGAATTTTAACAAAACTTATTCTACCTCAAAAAGCTTCAAAACTAAAATGAAAAATTCTGAAATAAAAATATATTTGCATAAAAATACTGCACAATCATACTATATGATAAATCAATTGAAATTTATTCAAGTTGAAAGAAAATATAGAAAAATAATGTTATTGATTACCTCAGTAATTGGCATCGTACAAGTTAATGATTAATCGTTGATACACCTTTACAGATAAGAGGGAGTAGTCAAGTATCTGTCGTGGTCTGTTGTCATATCTAATGTCATGGCAATGCGCACACCATCCAATCGCGACAACACCAATGGTGTTGTCAACCACACTCATTATCAGCAGTATTTGAAAGAATATTGAATATGTGTACGATTCAAAACAACAAATACACAGCAAGCAATACCCATTCAACGAATAAAAATCTCCAGTTGAAAAACTGCCTCTGAAAAAGAAAATATGCAGTATTTTATAAAAGTTTATACATATACTTAAAATATGAACATCAAAATAATAACTTATCTCTAAAGTAAAATTTCATAAAGGACTATTTTTGATAACTCAAAAAATGTTAAGATATCAATGGATGAAACAAAAATACTTTCCTTCTGCATCATAAAAATAGTTTTAAAATCACACTTAAAAACTGCCAAAATGCAGTGGCCTGTTTATTTTTTTCGGTTACATTTGAAGGTGAATTGTATTATTGCTGTCACAAATCTTGAATAAAATCAGGTTAATTGTAACCAAGCTCATACTTTTTTTTTGAGGTGAGGGGGGGGGGGGAGGTAATAAAAATTACACGGCAGAACCTTGTATCAATTTACAAAATGATCGCTAGAAAACTAAATTGTTTTTGTTATTATTCTCCTTTTTTTTTGGGGGGGGGGGGGGGGGGAGTGCTGAAAAGGGACTAAATTGCCTCTTAATATTTATCACAATAAATCCTCTCTAAAATGCAGTAGAATATTTTCATACCTGAATAAAATACATATTTTTCAAAAAATTCTTTGATTCAACTATCAATAAACAAACTGATTCAAAGTTATTGTTTACCTAAATTAAGATGGGTGAACATACATTTAATCAGTCACTATTTCTTTATTCCATAATTGTATAGGAATTTGATTCATCAATGTTAGAAATAACAATACATATTAAGATTTTTTTTTTTTCTTTTAACGTGAATGATCCAAAGTAATTTCAATAAAGTTTAATCCCTTATTGAAAAAAAATATATATGGAAGAATAACAGTAGTACTTATAAATTTGTAAATGCTTATTATTTATAGCCTGAAAATTTTTTAAAATAGAGAATCCCAACAGAAATAATACACACCGATTCTGCAATGTGTTTGAATTTTATGTTGGGTAACTGAAACTATGTTTGAAAATAATAATAAGTACATAAAAAAGATCGGGAAAACATCTATAATAACTCTAAACTGAGGACATCGTAATCATTATACAACTTACGATGAAATTATCAAAAAGCAAATAAAAATGTATAATTACTTACTTTTAACCATATGTCTGTATATCGAAGATCAACAAGCAAAATCAATAGCACATAACTCTTGTTTACATTTCTGAGACTACGTACCCTCTTTTCGACCAATCACAACGCTTGTTACAAATTCGTTGGGTTAACACTCGGGTCGGCTAATCCGAGGTTGTTGAATACGAAATTTTTTAACCCAGAGTTAACGCCAGGTAAACTCTGACCCGGGAGTTCCGTGATCCGAGGTTTAAACCAGTTTTGGCGAATACGGGCGTTAAAGCTTTAACTGCGAATATTTCTTTTTAAAAACTCAAGGAGAGCTTTAAGGTCACTCACTGTTTTAAATGTTTTATAACTGTTAAAGGTATGAACACAACTTAACAGTGGCTTAACAGTGTTTGCACTTTAAGGGTCTTCCTAGTTGACAGCAACTGTACTGCCAGTCTGTGATGAACACGATGAATGCACATACACTATATTGCCATTAATTGCCGGAATCTTTCAATTTTAGACATTTTGTCGAATATTTAGAAATATACTTGACAGATTCTTCTGGAATTTCAGGACTGAAAAGAACAGGTATGACCTCATATTTAGCAATGTCAATTTGATAAGGAGGGCAATTAGGGGGCCAACAAAAAATCAAAGAAAAAATAATACTTGGGATCACCCTGTAAAATAAAATGCACGAAATGATCTATCGCTACCGAATATAAATGAACAGACATAGTGCAATGTGCGTATTCTTTTGTGCAAGAACAGCATATATATATTAATAGAGATATAGCGATTTATTTAAAAAAATTTTAAAATTCTTGCATGTTTTTTGCTTATAACATGCTAGGTTTTCAACCAAATTTAACTCCGGTTTCAGAAAAATTGACAAAATATAGTAGAAACAATGTAGTGCAATTGGAATATAAATATATTAAATATTTTAGGAAATATGAGCAGTTGTATGAAATAATTTTTATCTGCGCATGCGGGAACGATAACAAGGATCATTTTACATAATTTAATAGTCAACTCTGTAGAGCAACTTATTAAAAACAAGTAATATAAAAATTTTGTTTTTAAAGTCAATTCCTACTTAGGCCATCAAAGAAAAATTTAATATAATCCCTTAAGCTAATATTAGTTTTTGTTGCATTAAAATATCTCAATTTGTTGATTTTCTATAAGCAAGTAGGTTTACAATGGAACTCTATGGGAATTTGGCGAAATATTACAGATATCGCCAAGTTGGCGACTCATTTTGGCCGCCAAATTTGGCGATATATCGCCAAGTTGGCGACAAACTTGGCTGTATTTGGCGACAGAACAGAGTCCCCCTATGGTAACTCCTTATTGAAAATATTTTCATTGATCTTCAATAACCAATGACCGCCATTTTGTTTCCCATGCAAAACTAAAATTAATTAATTAATATATTTGAAAAAACTGTATTAACATCAATTGTCATCCAGTACAAGTTTAAAAGAAATATTTCAACTTGATAGGATGAATGAGTATTTTATTAACGATTGAAAATTTGAACAAGATAAATATATAAATAAATAAATAAATAAATATAGGGAGAGTGTGAGCTAGTAGTAGGAATTGAAAAATCTAGTCAAATATCGTAAAAATTCAGAAAGATATCGGCGTTAGAGTGAGCAAATTTTTAGTTGTTCTCCAAAAGCAGCTGAATGATAAGGGATTTTCCACAAATTGTCATTTTTAATTTTCATTTTTTATTGATGCTCTAGTTCTTCTTGGATAACCACCAGAACGAGCCTATACCGTGATCAAAAGAAGAATCAAAACCGAAGCATTTTTTCCTAATCTACTCGTTGATACTCACTAAATACTAACTTTACTAGTGTGATTTTCTGGTAATTTTACTGGTGTCATTTGATTATATTTATCGTGTTGCTGAAGTGTTAATTTTGGTGAAGTCAAGCACAATCTTTCAGAGTCAGTGCTATGCGGTTTGTTTTGATCTGTTCAAACTGCAGTTATTATAATTTTTTTTTTTCAAAATTGCCAAGAAGACAATATTCTTTAATTTAATGTAAAAAATCTCTTTCCAAGGTCTTTTCAATGGAAGATCTAATGAAATTTCAACTGTTAAACCCTTTCTGATTCCTTGAACAAACAAATATAAAAATTTAATATTGGCCAACGCAAAATGAATCTCGTCTAAATTATATTCCTGAAAATTACTTTTTTACACTTGGCAATGTTGGCCAACGTTTCCCAATATCTCTGAATATTACTTTTTGACGTTTAATGACATCTTTTGTTGTCATTGTTGAATATCATGATTTGACATTGAGCGATATATTTTTCTAACATTGCTAAATAATATCGACGCTTTTTTTAATTACTTAATAACATTTTTAGATATAAAATAATTTCCTTTTCGCACCCCAAGCAACTGCGATTTACAGGTGTGGTGAACACAGACAATATAATGTGTAGTGGTACACATGTAAACCTGTTTCTGTTCAATGGGAGGTCCCTGCTCAAGGGAAGTCAAGTCTCGCTAAGTAAAAAGACGAAAAAAAAAAAACACCGGCACTATTAGAGTATGATCAGGAGGGGAAGATTTTCTAATATTTCTTGAATTTTTGGAAGACAGGCAATACCTACCACATGTAACACGATGATATCGTCCGAGGTTCTGCCCAATATTGACAAATATTCCGAAAGTCGCAGAATGTCGTACGTCAAATGTACAGCATCTGCCGATATTCATTGATAAAACTTAAATTTAGTTTTTCAAAGAAACGATTCAAAAGAGTTTTGCCCATTACTAATAACATAATAATACATTAGGGAATAATAACATAATAATAACATTAGGGAGTTTTTGGAAGATAGGCAATACCTCCCACAAGTAACACAATGATATCGTCCAAGGTTCTGCCCAATATTGGCAAATATTCCGGAAGTAGCTGAATCTCGAACGTCAAATTTACAACATCTGCTGATATTCATTGTTAAAATTTAAAATTGGTTTTTGATAAGAAGGATTTAAAGAGTTTTTTCATTACTTATAACAGTAATACAGGAATGGCATTCTAAATAATGGAATTTAACAAGTTTGCTGTTTTTTAATCCTTTCCGGCTCAAAGTGCTTCTGCTACTTAAATGTTGAAATAAATGAATGGCATCGGGACTTGTGAACAAATTTGTTTGAAAAAAAAGTAAAACTTTTTCCTCGCGTGCAATGTACGCGGCAAAAAGCTATTTTAAAATACTGGTGCAGTTGTGGCATTTGGAGATTAAAATTAAGAGGGACAGAATTTAATCCACCATGCCGGAAAAGGTTAAAGAACTTAATTTTTTAATACTTGGTTTACTTTGGCCAGTGGCGTAAAATTGATATTACTATACAACATTTAGAGATATCTGTTGACAGTCGTAAATATAATATCATTTTTTAGAGATTTCAAGATAACGGTCGACATTCAGCATGTCTGACGAACTTTGTAATCTTGATTGAAGTGAACGGAAAGTTCTGAAGGACCGCCCATTTTTATAGTTTTTGTCCAACAGCATTTAATGGGGACGTCTTCGATGAAATTTCCACAGAAAGAAAATGTCTGCATAAAAATATTCTGTAGGAATGTACAGTTAATTATAGATATAAAAAAAAGGCATTTGAAAATTTTTTTTTAGAGATTGCTATAGGAAATTTTCCTTAAAACAATTTATATAGAAATTTATAGAGAATGATATAGAAAAATTTCTTTAATACCATTCCATATTAAAATCTACTGATATTGTCGAATAGAAACTTTATAAGGAAATCTGAAATTATCACTCTAGAATAATTTGTATTTAAAAAAATAGTGTAGAACCTACAACGGTGATGAAATATAACAATTGTTAGTTTTATTAAAAACTAAAAATGTTTTTTATACATACTGTTTTTCCAGGAAAAAATCATTATGTAATTTTAAATGTACTCTTGTTTATCAATTTAAAAAGCTTTCGAATAACTGACTTTTATAAGAAATTTGTTTTTATTAATGAAAGGATACAACTTCAGTTTCAAAAGTGGGTCATTTTAATACGACACTATTCATCCAAACAATAACTATTATTATATACATATTTATATATTAAAAATAATAAGCTTACATGGCTAATTTATGTGTGTGTTAACTTGTACTCAATGGATCAATATTATATTTATGAGTTAAAATTAATAATATATATATATATATATATATAATTTCTTACAAAGAAAAATTCAAAGTAATATGTTAACGTTTTTTTCACGTTTTTTTGCAAATGAAGCATGGTTTTGACGACAGCAAGCTTTAAAATTTGTTACTTGCTTTAAATTTCTAAGTTTTAATTTCTTACCAGCTTTAAAATAATTTCTTACAAAATTTCTAACAAACTTAATAATAAAAAGTTATATTTAAATAATTCTTTGCTAAACGAACAAACAAAATTAGTCGATTCCGATTGAAGAATATGAGAGAATTGAATGATTAGTTTCGTCAAACATTTTCCCCCTATACTAATAGAAAAATCTATTACACCACATTTTACCAAAATATTTTCGTACACATATTTCCCCCCTGCGCCCTAATGAACGCTGTCTAAGTAAGCTTTACTGTGAAAGGCACAAATTGGCCAAAGCTGGTTTATTATCTTATAATTCTAACTTAACGATGATAACACAAGAATAATCGGAACCAAGAATAAGCCGAGTGTGCAGCACAAAGTCTGTCTTTGTACAGAATTATTTGTCATTCCAGTTGAAGACAAATTCATGCCCAGTCTAAAAATATATAGATCCAAATACAAAGAAAAAGCGATAACTACCGTACTACAGTTAGAAAACTACTGTATGGAGTAAAAGTATGGGAAATAAGAACTGGTAATTTTCAGTTGATCAAAGCCAGTAGGTTCCTCCTACTTCGAATACTGCAGTATTATAAAGTGGAACTTTTAGGGGAAAAGGATTAATTCAAGAAAACTGAGTATAAATAAATAGAATTTGACTAAAATATGAAAAAAAAAGTTTTGTTAACCACTCGTTTAGATGGTGTTATGTTAGCGGGAGTGGAGCGAAAATGAATAGGTGGCGAAAAAAACCCCACAGAAACACAAAATTAAGGATTTTTTTTTTCAATGCTACATATTTATATAGTTATTTAATATAACAAATAAATTTTAAGAATACCACTGAGTAATCTGGTATGTGAGTATCGGTAAAATATATTTATAAAAAGATCTTCGTATAAGTGAGTGGATTTTCATATTAACAAGGAAAATATCTTAGAAAACTATCAAGTCTAGTCTAGATACTAGTTCATCTCTTCAAATCATAACGACTTGTATTTTGACGCTCTTTTAAGAAAGATTTATTCAAATATCACTTTTTGTTATTAGAAGTCCTTATTATAAGCCTTGGAAATGTCAAAAAGGGAAATTTTAAACGCGCCATAAACGCTCAAAGATTAAAATGCATAGCTGAATACTTATATTTGGTCCTATATAAAATATATACACCACACCTTAAATATAAAGATCGATAATTGAAGTTGTGTAATGTCGTTATAAAAATCTACTCCAATTCCGATCGTATACCATAACACTGAGCAAAGTAAAGACAATGTTTACAGCAGAGTATGCTCAAGCTTCAAACGCCAACACCTAATTGATATTGTACAAGTAGGTGTTACAAATGCAGAATTGTGTAGATCCGCAATTTAAAATTTCATCATTTTCTTTTCGTTTTATGTATATTTGTATATATTTATGTAGGCACCGATTGAGCTTTTTTGTGATACACGTTGTATAGGCGCCCGCGCACGTGATGAAATTTTATCATTAAAATGGCAATTTCTCTTTAAACAGATACATACATATACATCAGCAGTACCATAGTTTTTTCTCAAATTTGTCTCTGAAAAAAACTATGAAAGAAAAATAAAAAACAGTATTGGCTCTGCAAGATATTTTTATTATGTGGAATTCGGTACCGTTTTTTGAGAAAAATTGTATTTTTTTATATTTAAATAAAATGTATTTAAAATATTTTTAATATTTTCAAGTGGATGTTAAGAGGAAGTTTACTGCTGGCGAAAGAACAGCATTTAAGAAAAAAGAAAAGAAAGCAATACTGGTTCATAGAATAGGCTATGGAAAATGTACTGATTGTGTAATAAAGCATTCATCAATTATTTCTTTAAGCCCAATAAGTGTTTAAATACCAATACAAACAATAAAATTAACAGAAAATTAATAAGAAACAATAACATTTAGCTTTAAAGAAGGGTAATTATTATAATCTGAAGTATAAGTAGGCACCAATATTTTTATTCTAGTTGCAATATTTATTTTGTAAACCTTCGCGTAAGCTGTTATACAAATTTTCTGTTCGTTAAATGTCTGACACTTTGCAGACCCCTATACATGCTAATTCTGTATCATTAAATTTTTTAAATACATGAAATGGAAGAACATATATCTTTCATCTCGATAAAAATTATGCTTTAAAATCATACACATTTAAATATATTAAGGCCCTACTTCAGTCACGCGAAAAGATCCGTTCGCTAATGCTATTCCTATGGAAGAAATTTATAAAGATATCTCGGTCGCATTTCACTATTTTTAGATGATTTTTTTTGCAGTGGCTAGCTGAGGTCGATCTGTATGCAGGACGTTTTTTACCTTTTCAATTTCGTTTACAAGTATTTTTAATTAGGACACTTTCATTTTCAGAACCTGTTCCTAAAAAAGAAGCATCCTCTAGAAAAAAATCCCCAACGAAAATCGATAAAGTAAAAACGGCCTTTTTACAGATTGACCTCAGATAGCCACTGTAAAAAAAATCGTCTAAAAATATTGAAAAGCGACTGAGATATCTATATAAATGTTTTCCATAGGAATAGCATTAGCGAGCGGGTCTTTTCGCGTGACTGTAGTAGGCCGTTAAATGTTGAAAATGATCTTTTTTTTTTCTTTTTTTCCCAGTTTTTAGAGTCCTGAGACCCCTTAAAGTAGGGGTGCACAACCTTTTTAAGCGAAGGGCCGCTTACAAAAATGTCTGGGTTGTCGCGGGCCACAACAGTAACACGGAGACAATTCTGTTTCGGGAAGGGGATCTGTGGTCTATAATCAGATAAAAAAAAAAAAACAGCTTCGGGGGGGTGGGGGGCGAGATTTACCCCTTTAGGTTCCCCTTCACTGTTAACATATCCAATTCAGTTGGCAAGAATATATCAACAGTTTGCATATGTATATATAACAGAGATATAGCAAGGATTATTTTCAAAGAGTGATACTATTCCTTGATTTTATTCGGGAGAGTAAATTTTGTTTTATTAAAAATGCTAAAAACAAACATAGGCATGAAAGTGGCTAGTGCCCCAAAAAAATGCGAACTTTATGAACGAAGGCGGGAGGATGAGCCGATCAATGGAATTTAAGATTTTTCTGCGCCAGATCAATGAAATTTGAAAATTTTCCGCGCCTGAGCAATAAAATTTGCTATTTTTCTGCGTCTGATCGAAGGAATTTGCGATCTTTTATGCCCCTGATCGACAAAATTCGCGATTTTTTTTCGTGCCCGATATCAATGAAATTAGCGATTTTTCCAAGCCCGATCGCCAAAACTCACACTTTTTCCGTGCCCGATCAACGGAATTTGCGATTTCCCGCTTCTGATCAACAAAATTCGCGTTTTTTCCGCGCCCGATAAACGAAATTCGCGATTCTTAACTGACTCTGTCGAAATTTGTAATTTTTTTCCACGGCAAATTAACGAAATTCGCACTTTTTTCTCGCAATAAACGGACGAAACTCACGATTTTTTCACAGCCAATCAACGAAGTTTTCAATTTTTCCGCACATAATCGACAAAATTAGAGATTTTTCCGTGCCCGATCAACGAAATTTGCCGTTTTTCTGTGCCTGACCACAAAATTCGCGATTTTTTCGTGCCTGGCCACAAAATTCGCGATTTTTTCGTGCCCGACCAACGAAATTTGCCGTTTTTCTGTACCTGACCAAAAAATTCGCGATTCTTAACTGACTCTGTCGAAATTTGTAATTTTTTTCCACGGCAAATTAACGAAATTCGCACTTTTTTCTCGCGATAAACGGACGAAACTCACGATTTTTTCGCAGCCAATCAACGAAGTTTTCAATTTTTCCGCACATTAATCGACAAAATTAGATTTTTCCGTGCCCGATCAACGAAATTTGCCGTTTTTCTGTGCCTGACCACAAAATTCGCGATTTAATCGTGCCTGACCACAAAATTCGCGATTTTTTCGTGCCCGACCAACGAAATTTGCGATTTTTCGGAGCCCGATTGACGAAATTTGAGATTATTACGTGCCTGATCGACGAAATTTGCGATTTTCCCGCGCCCGATCATCACAATTCGCGATTTTTTTTTCCTCGCAATAAACAGACGAAATACATGATTTTTCCAAAGCCGATCAAAGAAATTTGAGATTTCCCGTTCCTAATCGACAAAATTCGCGTTTTTTCCGCACCCAATCGACGAAATTCGTGATTCTTGACTGACTGACCTAATGTGCAATTTTTCCCTCGGCAAATTGAGGAAATTCGCATTTTTTTCTCGCGACTGACGAAACTCACGACTATTTTTGACAGCCGATCAACAAAATACCCGAATTTTCCGCGCATCATCAACAAAAGTGACGATTGTCCCGTGCCCGATGAATGAAATTTGCGATTTTTCAGCGCCTGATCGACAAAATTAGCGATTTTTCCGTGTCCGATAGGCTAAAATTGGAATTATTCGGTCCTTCGTTGACGAAATTTGCAATTTTTCCGTGCCCCACCAAAGAAATTCGTAATTTTTCCGAACCTCATCGACAAAACTCGTCATTTTTCCATGTCCGAACGGAGGAAATTGCGATTTTTCCGAGCATCATCGACAAAATTCGCGATTTTCCGCGTCCGATCAACGAAATTCGCTATTTTTCCAACCCTCATTGACAAAACTCGCAATTTTTCTGATCGTGTTCGATCAACGAAATTTGCAATTCTTAACTGACTGACGAAATTTGCAGTTTTTTTCACGGCAAATTGACGATATTTTACTGCAATCATATGGACAAAAATTACAATTTTTTTCCAGTTATAAATTGATGAAATTCGCGGGCCACACGTTAACCCATCGCGGGCCACTTTTGGCCCGCGGGCCACAGGTTGTGCACCCCTACCTTAAAGCGATACCGGGTGTCCTAAAATGGACTGACTGATTTTAAAAATCAATAACTTGCAAATGGTGACAGCTATTAAAAAAATTCTTGCGGGAGGATTATGTAAGGTGTCAGAAGTTTTTTTACTGAAATTGTCGATTTTAGTAAGAAATAGCAGCGATCGATGGTACTGCAAGCAATAGGTGATAAAAAAGGTTCGATTTTTCGGCCTCGCTCTTTTCCCAGCATAGATGCAAAGGAAGGAGGTTAAATATATGGAGTGAATCTCACTTGCAATCTTCTTAGGGATCCACTCCATGTATTTACCTCCTTTCTTCGCATTGATGCTGGTAGCGTGGCAAAAAAACCCTCCCCCCCCCCCCTAAGTGCCTATTGCTTGCAGCGTCATCTATCGCTGCTATATGGAACTAAAATCCAAAATCCCAGAAAAAAAAATTGCTGACATCTTACATAACCCTTCCGCAAGCCTTTTTTAATAGTTTTCACCATTTGCAATCAATCTGTCCATTTTAGGACACTCGGTATATTCTAACATCTGATTAAAATATTTTTCAAAGCGGAGTTGTTTAGACACAAATGGTTAATGGTAATTTTTATTAGCTCACAGGCTATCAAACCCTGAGAGCTAATGTACCCGCAGATTCTGTATGCACGCACATATGTATGCACGTATGTATGTATGTACGTAACGCGATAACTCTTGATAAAAATACTGCTGCTCTAACCACTGAGCTACTTCGGCCGATGCCTGAGTCTGCAATTTCTCAATTGTTGGGTTTATTGTACTTATTGTTTGTATGTCTGTATAATATTTATATATACCTTTAACTATTGAATGCTGGCGTTTTTTATGTGTGTATGTGTGTTTTAATATATATTGTAGTATGAGTGTTTTATTATAATTATCGTAGATCGATGTAATAGTAAAATCTATTCATCGTTGTCCGGTCATCCAAGGCTGTCGTATAGATGGCTGGTGACTTCCCCAATATGGTTTATTAGTGAGAAATTGCAGACTCAGGGATCGGCCGGAGTACCTCAGTGGTTAGAGCAGCAGTCTTGTATACTGTGGTCCCGGGTTCGATTCCTGGCTCTGGCTAATTTTTCACTCCTGTTGGGTTTATTGTATTTATTGTTTGTATGTCTGTATAATATTTATATATACCTTTAACTGTTGAATGCAGGCGTTATTTATGTGTATGTGTGTTTAATACATATTGTAGTATGAGTGTTTTATTATAATTATCGTAGATCGATGTAATAGTAAAATCTATTCATCGTTGTCCGGTCATCCAAAGGCTGTCGTATAGATGGCTGGTGACTTCCCCAACATGGTTTATTAGTGAGAAATTGCAGACTTGGCCTGAGTAGCTCAGTGGTTAGAGCAGCAGTCTTGTATACTGTGGTCCTGGGTTCGATTCCTGGCTCTGGCTAATTTTTTACTCCAATTGGGTTTATTGTATTTATTGTTTGCATGTCTGTATAATATTTATATATACCTTTAACGTATTCTTAGTGATATTATATACAGGGTATACCGTAACCCATATCCCAAACTGTAAAGGAAGGCAAAGTACACATAAAGAAGCAATTTTGGTCATGCAGTGTGAGATCAGTGTAGCCAGTGGGCTACTTTTTTAAAATTCTGATTTCTTGATTGGCATCACTTTTTGAAATAGTAAAATTCGCCTTATTTAATGATATATTAACTAAGGAGAAAACCAGAGGAATTTTACCAATTTAGAAAAGTGGTGCCAATCAAGAAATCTAGATTTAAAAAAAGTAGTCCACTGGCAACACTGTGTGAGATCGGAAATGAAAAAGAAAAACAAGAAATGTGCAGGAAATTAAAAGAAATCAATGTGCGTAATTATCTCGATACTACGTTTGACGTTCAATGGATTCGACAAGGTGGACCAGTCGCTTGGCTACCACATTTACCGGATTTATGAATTCTCGTTTTTTTTTTATGGAGACACCTAAAGGCACTCACCTACGAGACGCCAAGTTCAAGTTCAAGTTCTGACCAGGCAGGGAGGTCTACCTAATGGTTTGAGCACAACAAGCCCTGCCTGGCTAATTGTGTTTACTAAGACTTCCGTTTATTGAAAGATTTGAAAAAGATATCACAATATTAATTTCAGATAGCAACCCAGTTGTCTGAATGTGCTACTAAACAATATGAGGTATGAATTATGTAAGAACTAAGAAAAAGAAATAAATGAAACGCCAGTTATTAGAAAATTGCACATTCCACACATCCATATGAATTTTTACATCACTACCTCTAACAGAAAATATTTACATAATGACTACTGGTTATGAATATTTTAAAGCACATAATATAATTAACAATAAAACAGAGAATATTTACAAAACAACATAGGATTATAACCAATTACGAAAAAAAACTTAGGAAAAAAGAAGAGACATAAATAGTAATTATTAAAAGATTACGTGTTAGAAATAGAGAAGATATAACAATTATCTTTGACTCTGATGAGGAGCTCATTGCAAGACTCTCGGTCGCTGCTGCAACTGTTCGTGAAATACATGGAATCATCGAAAGGGTACGCCAGCCACTTGCTTGATGCTGCCAAGCCTGTATCGATATTGGTGGTGTCACGTTTGAGCACTTACTGTAATTGTTGTGACAATAAAACGCTTGTTTTCATTTCCTCCTCATTTCTTTTTTTTCACGAAAACTTTTCATTTCCGACCCATATTGCTTTACCAAAACTGCTTTTTCACTGCTGTTGGGATATTGTATTAATTGTGTTCAAGTCTGTCTTAATATATGTATATTTAATGAAGAAAAAAAAATCAGGCGTTAATTTATGTGTGCTTTAACCTCTTCAGTCCCCGGGAGCCCAAACGGGGACTTTTTTAAAGATTCGTAAAAAATAATAAAAAGCTTTTATCTGTTTTAAAAACCAAAACTTTCATTTGGGAAAGGTATATTTTGTAGAATTCCCGACAGTTGGCAGTACGATACTGTGACTAAAAAGATAAAAATACATTCAAAATGGCAGAAAAGCGGGAAATTTCGTTCCGGTCTACTAGAGGTGAGACTTTTCGCTTGTTTACCTCAAATAAAGAAATATTTTATTTAATTCTTTCATTTTTTGATTTAAGGATAATTATTTAATATGATGCATGTTAATTTTAATTAACATTACATATTATGTCCGAAAATTTGAACTTTGAAAATGAAGTACGCATTCGGGGACCTTGGAATTCAAACCACCATTCAACCCCTTAAAATTTTCTTTTCCGTGCGCTACTTGACTCAAGAGGAAATTGAAGCTCTTCTTGCCGAAAGTGATGGAGATCTTTCGGATTTTGACGATCCAGAATTTGAGGGCGAAAAACATTCTGAGAGTGATCCAAATGAGGAATTGACAGAAAGTTATGATCAGTTGAATAATATTCCTAGATTTTTTGAGTTTAGAAACACATTGCATTTTGTTGATAAGTCAATTCAAACGGAGGAACGGAAACGGGACAGACCTTTTTTAGTTAGACCATTGCTAGATTATTTTAGAAAGCGCTGTCTACATTTACCCCGAACCGAATGTTTGTCCGTTGATGAACAGACGATTCCGTTTAGTGGAAGATGCCCAGCAAAACAATATGTTCCTTCGAAACCGAATCCTGTTGGATTAAAAAATTTTGAGCATGCTGCACAAGATAGATTTGTATTAGACTATGTAATAAACACATACACAGGAAAGAATACTGTTCTGGAAACGGATACACATTTTTATAATCTAAGAGGCTCCTTAGTGAAGCATTTATTTGATATAGTCCCTATTGTATCCAAGCCAACCCTACTATTTACTGACAGATACTTTACTGGTCTGAAAATGCTGGACTACCTGATATACAGAGATACTTTTTTGACAAGCACAATGATTACCAACAGAAGGAGTTGTTGCTACTTTACCGAAAGATAAGGAAATAACAAGAGGGACATCAGCTTGCAAAAAAAGAAAAAATAATAAAATCTGTCTGTTCAAATGGAAGGATAAAAAACCTGTAGTGCTTTTATCCAGTGTATTTGGTGTAAAGCCGGAATCTTCCTGTAAAAGGCGATCAAAAGAAGATAAATGCAAGATATATGTTCACCAGCCATCTATAGGTAAGTCCTATAATAAATAGATGGGGAAAGTTGATTTGATGGATCGACTAATTTCTTACTATAGAATTTCAGCGAGAACAAAGAAGTGGTCGATAAGAATATTTGCCAACTTCTTGGTTATGGTAACCTGTAATTCCCGGATTTTATACACCGGGCATTCCAGAAAAAAATTATATCCCTCAAAAAGATGTCTTGCCTTTGCTTGATTTTAAATTGTCCATAGCGGAGAGTTTAATTCGAGCTGACACCTCCGCCGGGAATATACAAGTGAGAACCCTCATATATGTCAAACGGTTATACCCATTCCTGTGAATGGCATGAGGTTTCATAAAGTTGGATATTTTCCTGAACATACAAAAATTAAAAACCACATGAAGTGTCACAATCCGGGTTGAAAGGTAAATCCCGTGTCAGATGCATGAAATGCAATTTGTTCTTGTATCTCCAAAATCGAAATCGTTAATTTATATGTGCTTTCATGCATAATGTGGATAGATGGAATATTAATTTATTCATCGTATTTTCCGTCATCGCGTGCTGTGCGATTGCCGGCTGATGACGTTTCCCAACATGGTTTATTGGTGAGAAATTGCCGAGCTAGGATATCGGCCAGGGTGGCTTCATGGTTATTGCAATAGCGCAATACGCTGTGGACCCAGGTTCAAGTCCTGGTCTTGGCTAATTTCCCTCTCCTGTTGGGTTATTGTATTAATTGTGTTCAAGTGTGTCTTAATATATGTACCTTTAATTAAAAAAATTATATTTTATTTTTTTATTTATTGATTAGTGAATGTTTTAATTTCGTTTTGAATTATAACATGGAATAAAATGATGATCTATTTATATTAATTTAAGTGTCAGTGGATTTTTTTTCGTAATTGTCTTCACGTGATAGACATAGATTTGAAAAAAAAAATCATGCTCGAAAATTATTTTTCAAAACAAAAAAAAAATTGAGTAAATTACAATACAGTTTTCAAACAAATTTGGATATAGTTTTCATACAAATTGCATTTGAAAGTACATTTTCCCCTATTCGACAGTGTAAAAATTGAAAATGTGCAGTATTTAGAAATAAAAATTAGCAATAAAAGTTAATAAAAGTGAAATTTAATCGTCTGCTGTTGCCACCGTCAAAATGACGTCAGCGTTACGCTCGGACTCTTTTGTCCCTTATAATATAGATAAACTACACCAGTTGCATTATCATTAGAGTTATTTTTTATTTTAATCAGCTGCGAACGGGAAATATAACGAACATTAAATATGTAATTCACAATAGAACATAAAATGTTATTGCATAGGAAATACAGCAGAAGTTCTTTAATCCGGCACGCTCGGGACCACAGCCGCGCCGAATTAGCAATTTTTGCCGGATTATCGAACGTCAATGCATTTTTTTCTTTTGTGTTCACCTACATTATCAACGTATGCAAATTGTATAAATGACAAATACGGTTTTATATTTCATCATTCTAACAACTATGAACATTAAGGAAAACATAGAATGCAAACTTAAAATCTAATTATTTAATATATACTGTATATGTGCAATTTAATGTACATATAGGGCATAGTATATGTACATTATATTGTACATGTAGTAAGAAATTGATATAAACATTACATTTTTAAAAGTCCTTAATATCATGTTGCTTCCGCAATTTGGAATACTTCATCAAAAAATAGTTACACAGATTTATGGGTTCAGCAGCGTTGTAGCTTTGATTTGATTAGGCAAATTTTGTGAATGTATCTAATGCATCAGAAGCCTGTTTTCAAGAGACTTTAGATTCATTTGCCATGGCTCCTTCTTCATCCGATTCCATCTCCTGAAACTGGGCTTCTTGTGGGTGCTCGCATCCTAGTGATCCCTGTCAGAAAAAAAAAAAAAAAAAAACGCGGCCTCGCGTGCCGGATTATAGGATGTGCCGAACCATAGGATGCCGGACGAAAGAGCTTCTGCTGTACCAGGTGTTAGTACAAATATTTCTGTAGTGTACAAAATCAATCAGTAATACAGACAGAAACAGTGGATTATCAGTTGTAATTTCCGTGATCGTAGTTCTTTTATCAAAAGTGATACGAAGTTTTTTCTCAGTGACTCAACAAGAAATACTACTTTAACCCTTTATGTCCCAAATTATAAATTCATGAAAATTTCATCTTCTGAAGCATTTTTCGTGAATTTTTGAAACTACATTACACAATCATTTAATAAATTTGAGAAGGACTTTGCCAAATAAAATTAATTAATTAAATTCGAGTTTATAGGGATTTTGTGCAATATTTATAACTCCACTCAAATCTTTTATTTAAAATATATTTTTTTAATATTTTGTAGAATTAGGAAATGTACAAATATAATCTCTATAATAACGAGTTGCAACCCGTCGAAATTCGACGTACTAAAATGTTTGAAAGGAACTGTCAGATCGAAATTATAATAAACCTACAAAAATAAATACAACAAAAAATTCATCTTACATTGTTTGTCTAACTCTTAAAACAAATAATATTTTAAACCCAAAATTACCAAAATATTATTTCTACAAACTTCAACTGCTTAAATTATTGAAAAATTAAACTGTATTAGATTACGTAATCAAGATGAGTAATTATGATGAAGTTATCGATGAAGCTTTTATGTTTGTTTTTACGGGATGAAAAATCAGTAAAAAAGATTTCGCTTTGTCACATCATAAAATTTTCCTCCATAAAATCTAAACTGTACGTTATTTTCACATTCTCGTAATTTGCATACGCACCACTCAAATTCACAATTTGAAAGTATTTTAACGCGCAAAAGAATAGATTATTAATGAATGCATTTCCAATGTTAAAGTCACGTTTGTCCGATACAACTTTTCATGTGAACATTCGCACAAACCTTAAGTTCTAATCTTAGTACCCGCGAAAAAAAAATTCAGAAATTTGACTTTAGTTGTCATAGTATTCGGTATTTATAGTATTGGTCAAATATTTAGTTTTATCAAAAAAAATGATCGTTTTGTTTTAAATATATCATTTTTACTCAATGAATCTTTTTGCCGAGCGCCTCAAACTCATTTATCAGCGTAATGTAAAAATATTAAAATGTAGCTGATTTATGAAGAAGAATGCGTGTTTTATTTAATGTCGGACATCATTTTCTGTTCAAAAATTATTAAAAAGTTACTTTTATTTGTAATGTGAAAATGGCATTAATAAGGATATAATGAATAAAAATAATAAACCATGAATATTTTCCCTTTACTTTCAATATAAATGGAATACTTCAGTTGCCACAATTACAAAATGTGTATTAAAAACTACAAAAAAATTAATATCTCAAAAACAAATTGAGATACAGCTTTCAAACAAATAGTATTTAAAAGAGAATTTTTTTCCTTATACGACGGTGTAAAAAGTTAAAATGTGTGATGCATAGAAGTTTAAAAATTTGCAGTAGAGAAAATGCAAAACCAAAATTTTATTTCAAATTCCAAAGTGTTGCCATTCGCAAAATGACGTATGCGTTACGCACAGATATGTTTGTCCTTTATAATATAGATAGCCTAAGTCACGTGACTGTCATCAACAGTTCCCGGTCGACCGCTTCACTTTTTATATGCCGAACAGCCAATTTGGTAATTTAATGTTAGTCGGAAGCAAGTGATAAATCGCCATAATATTGGTCCATCGCCATCATATCATCAGTATTATAATAGTCCACATCTCATGCGACTGTCATAAACAATTTTTCTCGAGGTAAATTAAAACACAGCTTTAATGTTGATTTCAGTTTTAAATTAAAGTTGTGAATTTTAAATAAAATGAGTGGAAGGATTATATTTTAAATCAAGTTAATGACACACGAAAAAATGCGAAGGGAACAATGTTTGGCAATTTATCACCTGCACTCGGCTAACATAAAAATACCGAGTTCATGATTTCCGAATCAGAACCTTCCGATTTGGCGAAGGATTGAGCAAGTAAATTAAATTATGAATAAATGTAACATGATACAATGCTTAGCATAGATTTAAAGGAGACCAAACTGGTTGACAAGGGCGGCTCATGTTCTTATAATAGAAATATAGACATATTTACGAACTGAAACTTTTCACCCCCAATCTTTCAACGGCAAGAAAGCTGAAAATATGCAAAGGCAAAAGAAATCTTCCTTTTAAAAATATTTTTGTTTTGTGCAACCAATAAGGCTTTTAGAACAAGATAAAGTAAAGTATCTATAACTCATTCTAAACTGTATTACTACTAATAGATGTATTAAATGAATTTTATAACTAGTTATTTTCATGGTACTTTAAAGTACCGTCGGGGCATAAAGGGTTAAGTTATGCTCTCTAAAATATCCCTTGCAAATAATTTATTTCTGTTTCACGGAAAATAATTTTCACATTTTGTAATTTTTTGTTGAATGGGGAAGCGCATGTAAGAAGATACAGAGGAAATTTATATTCCTTACGGACACCTTTTGGCGCAAATAAGTTTTAAAATACAAAATATATAAAAGAATAGGTGAGATACTTTATGTTGAAGTAAGCATTAAATAAAGTAGTGAGATTTATCTATATTAAGTGAATCGGCATAAATTTCAGAGTACATCTCATGTAAATGCAAGTGCAAGATTTTTCTTTTATGTAAATTCGTATATATTTTAAAGGGCATAAAAAGTCGGATATAGAATAGATGAATTTACCAAGTAACAGACAGACATAATGGGATTACAAAATTTAAAGAAGAATTTTTATGTGTTTTTACACTTAGTTGCTCTATGCAAAAATCAATATAAAATGCATCAAAAGAGAAATCACGTGTTTAACGGATGTAAATACAATAATTATATGCTAAAACAATTGCATATTTATTAGATTTTTTTAAAAATTAGATTTGCACTGAAAACACAAATAAGCAATGATGGTCTAAGAATAATTTATTAAAATGTGATTACAATTATAATATTACTGTTAGAAGCAACATTATTACAGCATACAAAATTACTTGGTGATAGATTTTCTCATCGTACAACAATGGTTAGATAATTATTTAGTTCCATAATACATGGGTATTTTTTATCAGAAATGAAATAACTTTCTTTCGAATATTAAAATAATAAGCCTATCTGTAGGTTAAAAACACGAAATTTATATTTTAGATAAAGAATAATAAAAACATTAATTAATAAAGAAAAAACAATAAGAGTTTTATCTTACATACTTTCTGAAGGGAAGGGAGTATGTATGAAAATGACTTTCTGTTTTTGAACTTTTCATACATAACAAATACTCAAATGTGTATTTTAGATTTAAAAATATGTAAATGATGAGACACTATATGTTGACTATATTTCACGCTAATGTATTCTAAGTGATTGGAGGCGTGATACAACCCCATCTCTAATTTACCTAAAATTAGTCTCAGTTAAAAAAAAAAAAATGTAATTTAATAGATTACAACGACCATTTGGATTTTTTTTTTTTTTACATAATATTTACTTAGTTTTAATTTTGAGGCATTTCGACAAGAGAAGCCGAGAAAGATAAGAGGTTAAAAATCGAAAGCAGATCCACCAAATCATTAACAGATCACGACAAATCACCTTCGTAACAAAATTTAACCAAAAAATCTAAACTTCGTCCACCAAATTCCGTCGCATCCTCTTCAACAACAAATCGCAAAGATCAAACTTCAGACGACCAAAACCTTCATCGATAAACTCTCCAAGCCCCGTTTCGAGAAGAAAAACAGTTTACAAATCGAAAGCAGTTCCACCGAATCATCCACAGATTGCGACAAATTACCCACGTTGAGCTCAATTTTTCCCGGTTAGAATCGACCGAATGTAAAACGCCGTGGCTAGTGAATTGGAGCCCCTCGAGACATGGCCTTTTACTAGCAATCGATTAAACATTAGATTGTTTCCTTTTTCGCGTTCGTCTTTTATTCTGTAATCGATTTTTATGGGCTACATAAACAGTTGAAGACCTCGATTTTCATGGGCTACATAATCAGTTGAAGACCTCGATTTTCATGGGCTACATAATCAGTTGAAGACCTCGATTTTCATGGCCTACATAATCAGTTGAAGACCTCGATTTTCATGGGCTACATAATCAGTTGAACACCTCAATTTTCATGGCTTACATAATCAGTTGAAGACCTCGATTTTTGCTTTGCAAGACGATTTTCATTTCGGCGTCGCTCTTTGGCTTTGAATTTTTCCATATCTGATAATTTGCGCCTACCCATTTTGTAACTTTTTCAATTTTTAACTATTTTATGCCTTTCGATTACCTATTCAAACAAATTTTAACGATTTTATGCCTTTCGATTACCTATTCAAATAAAAATCCTTCTAAAAGTAAAGAACATCGTTGAATTTCGTTAAAAAAAATAATATGCGAGCATCATTTGGCCCCATCCTCGACCGAAAACAACGACCATTTCCAAATGGTTACATATATATATTTTTTAAAAAAGCAATTTAACAAATTACAACGACCATTTGGAAAATGATTTTTTTAAGACTAAAATTTAAGGCATAAAAATTGCACGGAGTTGATCATACATTACGTACGCCATGAATTAAATATTAATAGTGTTATTACACGTAAGCGACAAAAATCGCCTGCGACTTGTACTTATTATCCAAGCCTTTATCCTTATTATACAAGCATTTCATTGGCTGCTCGGGAAACGGCTTTTCCATCGTCAGATATCCAAGAAATCTGACGGCTCATTCTAAATGGAATTTCATTCTTAAACTTCTAAACATCCCACAATATTACTTTTTACACCGTCGTATAGAGAAAAACATGTACTTTTAAATGCAATTTTTTTGAAAGCTGTATCTTAATAATTTGTTTCTGAGTTATTATTTTTTTTTGTAGTTTTTATTACTTTTTTGTCATAGTGGCAACAGAAGTACCCATCTCTGTTGAAAGTAAAGGGAAATACATATTACTGTATAGACCAACCAGAAAACGAATAAAATGCGGATTAAACCAATAAAAACCTTCAGATATTCTTTTGATTTCCAACCCTGACGAGGACAATAACCGTTTTTCCAAATGGTTAAAAAAAACGTAATTTTACAGGGGTAACTCGGTCCGTTTTTTGAATGCGACTTTTTTTCAAAGAAAAATCTTCCTTTTAACACTATTTATACCACGATTTTGTACATACCTATTTCTACCAAAAGGTGTCTTAAACCTTTGCGTTTGAATGCAAATAATTGCCAAAACTGTTGAGATTTCAAATTATCAGTTAAATAGAGAAAATTTGAGCAACACATTTATTGCTACATTGAATATTATTTATTACAGGTTATTCAATCAGGTTATAAATTCTAACTTAATTCAACAATCTACAAAATTTAAATATACCGGGTGTCCTAAAAAGGACTGACTGATTTTAAAATTCAATAACTTGCAAACGGTGACAGATATTTAAAAAATTCTTGCAGGCGGGGGGGGGGGGGGGGGGTATGCATGAGGTCAAAAGTTTTTTTACAGTGATTTTCGATTTTAGCTCGAATTACAAACAATAGATGGCACTGTAAGCAATAGGCGCTAAATACATGCTCGATTTTTTGGCCTTTCTCTTCTTCTATGCCGAAAAAGGAGATTAAGATGTATTGAGTGAGTCCCGAAGTGCCAAACATAGCGTCTATTGATCACAGCGCCATCTATTGTTTGTAATTCGAACTAAAATCGAAGATCACTGCAAAAAATCTTTTGAGCTCATGCATAACCCTCCTGCAAGAATTTTTTAAATATCTGTCACTGTTTGCAAATTATTGAATTTTAAAATCAATCAGTCCTTTTTAGGACACCCGGTACATACATGTATATTTATGTAATAATTTATGTAATAATTACATAAATGTAATCAAACATGTTTTATGTCAACAGGAACAACAATTAAAAAATATTATCTTCTTCATTTTTTTAATTTTTATTAGAAAATCAAACATCTTAATATTATTAACTTAACAAAGTTTCACTCTCGTGTATAAAATTCAATCTTTGTAACAACAACAACAGTAATCATAAAAACAGCAGTGTAATAAAATTCTTTTCTTATTCAATAAAACAGGTTTTCCACGAATGAAAACAAAATTTCCGTGTATTATGAACTCACTATCAGAATTGGAGAACAAAACGCGTTATTTACTGCGTATTCAACGCGTTTCGCTTAAAAAATATTGATTTTCAAACAACTTATCAGTAAGAAACCTATCATTAAAAATACATCTATTCCTATCTTTTAAATGATATATATATCTTATTAATTAATATTATGTATAGTTGTGTCTTGTAGATATATAATGAATGCATTTTTGTGTGTGCATATCCAGTCCTGGGAAATAGGCCATCCATATTACTATTTTTTATTACTTTTGCAGACAGTCAGTCGCAGCTTTATGGTCCTGGATGCAATGGCTGTAATTTAATGCATAAAATTTATTGGGGTATAGATCGTGGTTGGATATTTTCTATTCCGGGCACAGGTGTAATTAATTATTTTATTATTTATTTTTTTAGGCTATTAATTGACTTCAGAAGCTGAGATGTTAAAACAAGATTTGCGTCAAATTTATTTAAACGAGTTTAAACTCAGTCGCTGTGCAGCACAAACAGTGCAAAGCATTAATGACGTTTGGGGCGACGGAAGCATCAACGTAAGCACAATTGAGCGTTTGTTTAAAAAATTTCATCGAGGAGATTTCGACCTTCAAGACAATGGTGGTTACTGGCACCCTTCTGTTGTTGACGATGATCAACTGAAGGCAATAGTCGAAGTTGATCCAACCAATACAACTCGAAAAATTACGAATGAATTCAACATTGACCATTACAGTATCGTTCGCCAATTAGAGTAAATTGGCAGCTTGAAGAAACTCGACAAGCTGGTGCCGCACAAGTGGAACGACAGAAAGGGACAGAAACACTCAACCAGGGTGCCAACCAAATAGGTAAAGGCAAAAAACCCTGGCTGAAAAAACCACTCCACCATCCGACCAAGTCCACAGCCAAGATATGACACATGACTAATAATGCTTTGAAAAAAAAAACCTGTGAAAGCTAATGTACAAAAATTAGAGTCAATTACAGTGAAAGACATATGACTTAAAATTTCAAATAAGTCATAAAAACAGGTGGAAATTCAGCAGACTAGAACAATCCTGAATTGGCAAAGTCATACGAAGTGAAGCAAGAGTTCATGAGCCCCAAGTAGAATATGCGTGAAAAAGTCAGAACTTGTACTTTATAAAAGAGTATAGTTTATTAAGTTTATTATAAATCAGTCTTAGTTTGGGATAATGAAAGTGGAACAACAACCACATCGCACAATTAACCCTCCAAAAGTTACACGCGTTGGCCTAATCAACACTACACCACCCACAGTACTCACCGAACCTTTCGTCAACCGACTACCACTTCTTTAAACACCTAGACAACTTCTTGAGGGGAAAAATTTTCGTACATCAAGATGATGTCGGAAACTCCTTCCGAGAGTTTGTCGCCTCCGGCAGCCCAGACTTTTATGTCACAGGAATCACCAGGTTCATTTCTCGTTGGAAAAATTGTATTGATTGTAATGGCTCTTACTTTGATTAAATATATTTATTATGAAAAAAAGTTACAGCTCTTTAAATTTGAATTGAAAAATCATGCATTATTTTTGCACAAATCCAATAATACTGAAGCAAAGGCAATAGCATAAATATTTTATGAGTATGAGCTAAAAATATATGCTATTCTATATTACAGAACGATTGTCAAATACAGGATAATAATAAACTTAAAATTACATTATGTGCAAAACTACTTAAAAGATGAGACAATATTTAAAAAAATGCTAAATTACTTTAATACCTTAGTACTTTCAACTATAAAAACATAGTCTTCGACAGAGAAATATAAGAAATACTACAATTATTAACGTCTAATTTTCAAATCCACATAGATGGTGACGAAAGGAGAGTAAGTGGAAGTTAATTTTTAGATACGGGAAACATTGAGAAAATAAAACATGGATATGGGGAAGTGGAATATTACTCGTTTTATGATTCTTTAAGCAAATTGAACCAAATTCTGGGTATGTTGTAGGATAAAACGTCATTACAAACAGTATTTTTTTAGTAATAATTTCTATTGATTCACGGATAATTAAATCATGATAATTCTTTGAGGGATATATAATTTTTGCGTCTTCGAAATTAACTTGTATATTCTGCTTCTCGTTAAGTCTTGACAGGGCTGTTGCAGGTCGGTTATACTTTAAATCTCTCAAATGTTCTTTAATACGTACTTTAAGTTTACGCGAAGTCATTCCCATGTATTCGAGATAAATATTTTAAGTAGATCAAAATACTGAGACGAATACTCTGATGAAGACTATGTTTTTGTAGTTGAAAGTACTAAGGTATTAAAGTAATTTAAGATCTTTTTTAAATATTGTCTCATCTTTTAAGTAGTTTTGCACATAGTGTAAGTTTAAGTTTAACTTTAAAAGATGAATTAAGCATTTATATTTATTTATTTAGGATAATAATATTTGTGCGTATATGAGTGAACACGGTAGCTTCAAAACAGCACTTCTCTTAGAGTTTCCATTTGGCGAATATGTTATAGACCACTGTTGAAAAGACTGCATAGATTTTTGCACAACAAATCGGCTAACGGATTAGGTATTTCATGCATTTTTAAACAATTTTGTGAAACCGATTCTATAGGGAAAACCACATAGAAAGTGCCAGAGCATAAGTAGTAAATATCAGGGCGATGTAGGAAAGCATTAGTTGTGCACACAATGCCTCCAGTTTTGAAACGGGAGGCCCATTGTTCGAATCCAGTTGATTAAATTTACAATACATACAGAACACATACATACTTACGATAATTATAATACATATTATATTACATACTATAGTATATGGAAAATTAGGAATTAAGTAGTTTCCTTTAATCTGAGTGATCAGTACTATCGAGGCCACTGCTGGGGATGTATCTTTCGTGCAGGAACAAAACGCATGTACGTTTAGTGCAGCTGGTAAAAGCATAGCATAATTGAAAACACGCTTAAAAAAAGAAGTCCAAAGACAACAATTTCTCAGAGTACTTCTACTATATACACCATTTTAATTTTTTGACATGTATGCGACAATAAGTTTTTTGTCCAATGAAATATATCTACATAAACATTATGTTCTTTTCATACAATATTTTTCTCCACTTCAAAAAAGACTAATGACTTTCTTCCGTTTTGTGACATTTTTCCATTCTAGTTTTTAAGCATAACACTTGTTTGTTTTATTTTCTCAGCTATTTTTCGAAAGCGTAGATGGCATCTGTGAATGATTTATGACTGAAATGATAAATTTATATACCAGAATGAAGCTAAAGTGGAAACGTTTGTGATTTTGATAAACTTTTCATTTATTTTTTTCATTTGATCATTTTAAAAATCTAAAAATTACAATAATAAAGATAGGTGAATGTAGAGTAATCTACTCATTAGTACTTTATGGGTTATGGTAGTTTTTCGGCTTGAAAAATAAGTACATCTCATATTCAAAATATTACAATAATTACTTTTTTTTTTACAAATTGAAAATATCGATTGGCAATTTAATGTCTTTTAATGCAAATATGCAAACGATATTTTTATTAGAACTTATTGTTGATTAAACTTATTTATTATCTTAAAATTAATATAATTTTTGAAATGATTAATTGAAAAAAAATTATTTTGAAAAGTCAAAATATTGGAATATTTATTCAAGTGGTTCAAAATATTAGAATATTTCACATTAATTTTCCTTTAATTATTAAAAATTCATAACTGGTGGCATCATTGATTAAATTCAGACGATTTTATTAAAAATTAGCATTCTTTTTGCAGTTTATTTGCTTTTTCATCTTAAAATGCGCCGTGTGAGTGATATTCCTGAATCTATTAAACTTCGTATGGTTGATTTGTATCGGCACGCTAAAAATAAATGTTATATAGGGTATTATTTACATTGTTCGTAATCAAGCGTTAATAAAATACTAACACAATATTAAAAAAATGGAAAATTTCAAAATAATCACCGAAATGGCGGCCGAAAACCAAAAATATCTGCGCGAGATGACAGGAAACTGAAGCGTGTAGTTAAGAAAAACCGTTTTAAAAGTGTGCGATTCTTGCACCGAAAATGGAAAGAAGAAGGAGTTGAAGTTTCTACATCGACAACATTAAGACGTCTCCATAAATTTAAGTTTGAATCTCGTGTACCGAAAACAAAGTCTCCTATGACTGCAAAACAAAAGCATATAAGATTGAATTGGTGTAAATCAAGACGTTTATGGAGCGAAGAAGATTGGAAAAATGTATTATTTAGTGATGAAAGTATGTTTTGTGTTTCATATGGTAATCAAGGTATT
Source organism: Maratus speciosus (assembly GCA_963932465.1). Classification (NCBI taxonomy): domain Eukaryota; kingdom Metazoa; phylum Arthropoda; class Arachnida; order Araneae; family Salticidae; genus Maratus; species Maratus speciosus. The sequence continues at coordinate 328,070,417 of OZ010798.1, read as the reverse complement.
CGAGTTTGGAGAATGAAGCAAGAAGCATTTGATAAAGAATGCCTTAAACGTTCCGTAAAATTTGCTGCTGGTGTCATGGTTTGCGGTTGCATGAGTGCAGAAGGACCTGGAAAGTTACGCATCGTCTACGAAAAGGTTAAGTCTCAGATATATATGAAACAATTTTGAATATTACATTATTCCATCATCAGAAGAATTATTTGAAGATGATTTCATCATTCAACAAGATTTAGCGTCACCGCATACCCTGGAGTCAACTAAGAACTAGAGATCCTACATTAGAGAGAGATTGGACATTGAAGAAATGTCCGCCATTTTTGTTACAAAGTAGATGGAATAGTCCAAGAGCTGTTAAACATTTTAGGGAAGGTATATGAGGCACCCTGAAAATTTGTGCAACACTTCTTTTGTAATGGCTGAATACAAAATCGAATGTCTGGCTGAAGGATCGTGGCCCAAAAACTGTGCCAGACACGTGTCAAGTGCCATTTTTTGACTACCCAAAAAAAGGTATTTGAGGCACGCTGAGATTGAGACAGAGTGATATTTATACTTAGAAAAAAATATTTTGAAAACGACAGACACTTTAGTCGGCCCAAAAACTGTGCCAGACACGTGTCAAGTGCCATTTTTTGACTACCCAAAAAAGGTATTTGAGGCACGCTGAGATTGAGGCAGAATAATATTTATGCTTAGAAAAAAAATATTTTGAAAATGACAGACACTTTAGTCGGCACAAAAACTGTGCCAGACATTCGATTTTGTATTCAGGCATTACAAAAGAAGTGTTGCACAAATTTTCAGGGTGCCTCAAATACCTACTCAAAAATGTTCAACAGCTCTCCTGTTAGAACGCCGTACAACGCAATGCATTTTTATCCACGTGTAATGTCATTAAAATGCACTTGAAATATTTTTTTTAATAATAATGTAACGGAAAACTTTTGACTGTCCCTGTAATTAAAATATGCATCCGATTTTCATAAAATTTGAAATGACTCGACAACATTATGCAACAATTATATATTTTAAATTTCAAACGATTCGGCTGGGTAGTTTTTGCGCTGCTATATACTGACGGACGGACAGACAGACAGACGGGCTGAACGACGACTAAAGACGCTACGTATGTATATATAATTACGAACGCACCTAAAAAGAACAAAAAATTGATAATAACTTATTCACTACAGAATCCATCAACAAAAGAAGTAAAAATTTTATAGTTTGGCTGCATCGATCTACAGTTAGAGATATAAACAATTTGGAAATTGCACGTCAAACGTGGCAAATGAGGTACGTTCGTACTGTAACTAGTTTTATAAATATCTTTTGCACCGCATATTCTGCTGAATGTATATTTTAGTGCACTTCATAAGTGCATATCATTTTCATTCTGTTCGAAAGGCTGTAACATCATTAAAATGCATGCACTTGAGATAATTTTTTCCCATTTGCCGTAATGTACCGGAAGGCTTTTGACGTTCCCTGTAATTAAACTATACATCCGATTTTCATAAAATTTGAAATGACTCGGCAAAATTTTGCAACAATTATCTATTTAAAATTTCAGGCCGTTCGGTTGGGTAGTTATTGCTCTGTTATATGCGGATGGACGGACAGACAGACAGACAAACAGACAGACGGACGGCCAAACAGACAGACAGATGGACCGAACGACGACTATATGTGATACGTATTTATATATTTACGAACGCACCTAAAAAAGCGTGAAGTAATTTTTCGACAGTCAGTGTTGTTGGATTATTTAAACAAATCGTTAATATTTGAAAAAAAAATAAGATTAGATACATTAAATGTATTAAGTTTTAATAATTTGAAGAAATATAAGAAAGAAATTTACTGTTAGTTTTTTATTTTATAAGAAATCATTCCACCCATAAATTACCATTAACGCGCATCGGACGTAAATGTAGGCGGTATTTTTTTGGTGAATTTTTATTGTTTTTACTTTCCTCTGTCTTGAATAGAAGAAAGTATTGTAATCGAAATTTTTTTCGACTTCCGGTTTTCGACGGATTTACACGTTTTAGGGGTCAGAGATCATAAAAAACATGTTTATAGAAAATGTCTGTCTGTCCGTGTGTCCATCTGTCTGTCGCCATTGTACCACCAAAAAGTGTATGATGTTATGCATGGAATTGAACCAAATTTTTATTTTAAGTTTTTGGCTATGGCAGGCAGATCCTCCCTGAATTTAGAAAAAATTGCCGCTAAAGGGCACTGTAATAGCGATTTTAGTGCGATTTTAATATCGTACCATCCAAAAGTGTATGACGTTATGCATAGAATTGATAAAATTTTTATTTTAAGTTTTTGGCTATGGCAGGCAGATCCTCCCTGAATTTAGAAAACATTCGCCGCTAAGGGGCGCTGTAATAGCGATTTTTGTGCTATTTTGAATATTGTACCATCCAAAAGTGTATGACGTTATGCATAGAATTGATAAAATTTTTTTATTTTAAGTTTTTGGCTATGGCAAGCAGGTCGTCCCAGAATTTGGAAAAAAAATCGCCCGTAGGGGGCGCTGTAGCAGCAATTTTTGTGCGATTTTGAATATTGTACCATCCAAAAGTGTATGAAGTTATGCATAGAATTGAATCAAATTTTTGTTTTAAGTTTTTGGCTATGGCAAGCAGATCCTCCCTGAATTTGGAAAAAAATCGCCGGTAGGGGCGCTGTAATAAAGATTTTTGTACGATTTTGTATATTGTACCATCCAAAAGTGTATGAAGTTATGCATAGAATTGAACCAAATTTTTATTTTAATTTTTTGACTTTGCAAGCAGGTCCTCCCCGAATTTCGAAAAACTCGCCGCTAGGGAGCGCTGTTATAGCGATTTTTGTACGATTTTGAATATTGTACCATCGAAAAGTGTATGATGTTATACATAGAATTAAGCCAAATATTTTGTATTTGTTTTTGGTCATGGCACGAAGGTCCTCCCTGAATTTGGAAAAATTCCGCCGGAAGGGGGCACTATAATTGCGATGTCTGCACCATTTTCATTATTGTACCATCGAAAATTGTATGAAGTTATGCATAGAATTGAACCAAATTTTTTGTGTACGTTTATGGCTATGGCAAACAAATCTTCCCTGAGTTTGAAAAAAATCTGCCGTAAGGGGGCGTTGTAATAGCGATATTTGTGCCATTTTCTTTATTGTACCATCGAAAAGTGTATAAAATTATGCATACAATTGAACCAAATTTTTTCATGCATGTTTTTGGCTATGGCAGACAAATCCTTCTTGAATTTGGAAATATTGCGCGGTAAAGGGGCTCTGTAATAGCGATTTTTGTATGCTTTTCTTTATTTTTTGTAGTTCTGTTGTCCATCGGTGGTTCGTGCAGAGGCGGGAATACGCTTTTAGCTTAGCTGGCTATTCGCAAACATCTGATAACAACAGAACACATAAAAACTATTCATTTTAACAAATATCATGATATTGATTAACTCGTTTTTAGGCCGTTTAATTAACTGAAGCAGAAATTTAAGATGGATATCAAAGTAGGTATAGTATTGAACTAAAAATATTGAAGTATTAACATGTGTAACTAGTTTTTGAAGTATTATATATAAGATAGAAGAAAGTTTTGGGATTGGCATATCCAACTAGTTTCCATTGTTTTTTCCTTTTTGTATTCCTATTAATATAAAACGAATAAATCAGAGTCATTTCTTTCTCACAATAAAAAAATGTGAAGATGCTAAAAAATTCTTGCTATAAACTAATGTATTTAATGTGACGTTCTCATTTATTAGCCATTAAGCATTATAAGCCTCTTGTTTACCAAAACTTATTTTTAATGTAGTTTTCTGGAAATAGAAATCCTTTGAAGGAAAAGCAATACGCCGTTTTCATACTTAAATACGTGGAAATCTAAATTTAGAAACGTTTTCAGCTTAATCCTTTAATACCTCTGATGTAAGGTGAGAATTTCGCACAGCTAATGTACAATAATCAATCTTCGCGATGGCAAAATTTTTACACGCTATTGGAAAGGAATAATTACTTAATGACGGTTCATTCTATTTTAAGCAAATTAGTTCTTAAAGAGCTTTAATTTGCTACCTAATTGTGGTTGTTTGATTCAATAATAACATTTTATTATTGATTTTGGAATAATGAGATAGAACTAAAATAAATGTATTTCATATCGTATTTTTTTAAACGTACAATTATATTTTATTTTTATTCACGATGTCGATCGACAAATTCAGAGGAGTGATATCAAGGGGAATACCCCATGAAGGGGAATAAAAATTGCAATGGGAAATGGTGTCGCAAACCACCTATTTAATCAAAAATACAGGGTATTCTATCTTCACGCAACTTGGGTTGCGGGTAATAACATTCAGAAAACCGAAGTATATTACGAGGGTGGTTCAATAATTATTGCTCCCAGTATGTATAAAATATTTGTACTGCGATGGTTGATGCGGAATATTGAAGCCTAATGTCTTAGAGGTCTATATTCTCAATTTCAGAACAGTAGCTGCTATATTAACATATGTTTTTTTTGTTTTTTGTGTGAGAGGTCGCACCTAGCCTGAAAGGGGGTGACAGTGAATGAGACGTAACAAGTGTCGTTTGGACTCGGGATCATAGTGATGTAGCCACGTCTCATTCACTGTCACAAATCTATCACAGAACTGCTTCAGGTCTGGCTCCATAAGCTCCAAACCAGCTTTTCCCCCCAATCCGTTCCTTTCAAGCTAGCTGCCACCTCTCACACATAAAGCGAGAAACAAAATGTTAATATAGCAGCTACTGTTCTGAAGTTGAGCATATAGGCATCTAAGACATTAGGCTTCAATATTCCAGAAAAACCATCGCAGTAAAAATATTTTACACACTCAGGACAATAATTATTGAACTACCCTCATATAATGAAACTTTCAACAAACATACTCACTTTTGTTTTAAATGTGATAACATCAAATAAAGTGGTAGAAGTTTCCATTATACGCGCCAGCAGTATACACTTGACCCTTCAGATTTTGGACTGCGATTACCAGTTCATACGGCATCATCGATTGCATGAGCACCCTGTTTTTCCTGAACTTTTTGTGATGTTATCACATTTCATACCAAACGAGGTACCCATCGTTACATTTTCATTGCAGTATTTTTATTTTTCTTAAAATTGTTACCGTCAACCCGAGTTCAGTTAGGGTGAAACACTCTGTATTTGTGAATAAATAAGTGGTTTGAGATCCCATGTTCTATGGTAATTTTTCATCCGCTTGATGTCTTCTATCACCCCTCTGAATTTGTCGGTCGAATTAGGCAATACTCTGTACATTTTTATATGCGCATATCCTACACCACACCTGCTCAGAATTATCTAATAAGTATAAATTTGCAATAAATAAATAAATAAATAAAAATAATAAAATAATGTTATTGAATCTAAATGAAGCTTAATCTGGGAACACGTACTAAAAATTCATTATCTATAATGTTGTATACAGATGCTATAAAAACTGAAGCATGCGACACATTAAAACACTTTTACTTTCTTCTATCTTCAGTAGAAGAAAGTATTGTAATCGAAATTTTTCTCGACTTCCGGTTTTCGACAGGTTTACACGTTTTAGGGGTCAGAGATACCAAAAAACGAATTTTTTTGTGTATGTATTTGGCTGTGGCCAGCAGTTTCTCCTTGAATTTGAAAATATTTTGCCGGGAAGTGTTGCTGTTATAACGATTTTTGTGCCATTTTCTTTATTTTACCATCGAAAAGTTATGAAGTTATAAATAGGACTGAACCAAAATTTTTGTGTATGTATTTAGCTATGGCCAGCATGTCCTTGAATTTCGTTATATTCCGCAGGAAAGGGCGTCTGTGATAGCTGTTTTTGTATAACTTTCTTGGTTTTTTGTAGTTCTGTTGACCACCGGCGGCACGTGCAGCGACGGGAACTCGCGTTCTGCTAAGCCGGCTATTCACAAAAAGCTGATGTTAAACAGAATAATTAAAAACTATTGACTTTAATATGTATCATGATCGAGATGAACTTCTTTTACTACGTTTCATTGACTGAAACAGAAATTTAAGATGAAAATCAAAGTTGGTATTGTATTGAACTAATAATATTATTAACATCTGTAACTACTTTTTGAAATATTAACCACTTTACCGTTTGCCCCGAGATAAGTCGGGGGTAAAAGCACTGTTTCCCCACACGTGTCGCCGGTGAAGTGGTAAGATGTATGAGATAGAAGAAAGTTTTGGGATTGGCACATCCAACTAATTTTCATTTAATATGCACTTTGTATTAAATTCTACAAATCACTTACTAAAAACACATTTAAATTTTAATGCATCTCTTATTAACTAATGTATGTAACACGGTGTTCTCAATTTATTAGTTATAAAAGTATATTTTTTCAATGAACCAATATAATTCTCTTGCTTACGAAATCTTACCTCTAATGCAAAATTCTTGTAAATAGAAATAAGCCTCCAATAGAAAAGCACGAATTCTTAAACACGTAGCAATCTATAATAAGAAGCGTTTATTTTCAAAATATTATTTGAGATATATAACTAGTGTGATTGTAACATTCGATTTAATCCTTTAATATATTTGACATCAATGAAGAATTTCACAAGGCTAATACGCTATAAAAAAATTTTCCAATTAGAAAACTCTTTCACACACCGCTCAAAACAAATTAATATTTAATTATGCTCCTTTTTAGATTAAATCTTAAAAATAAATCCAGATTTCAACAGAAATACGAGATTACTTATTATTACTAAATACTTATTATTTCTCGTACGTAATAAGTAGAATTTTATAACTAAAAAGAATAAAATACTTGAACTTGGAACGAGTTCCTTATGCTGTACCTGGATTCATGGGCTCCGTATCTCTAGTAAGAGCAATGTGGATCTGAGATTTATGACCGTAGCCAAAGTCCAAGACAACAGTTATACTGGAAAAAATTAAAAGGGCCCAAAAAGAAAAACAAGAAAAAAAGGCGTTTTTCTGCCGAAAACAAAAAAAGTACACATTAAATTAAATGACTGATACAGAAATAACAAATAAACTTATAAGCCTACAAAATATTTACAGTTAAAAAAATAAATCAAAATGAGAAAAATGCTATACACAAATAAATAAGAATAGAACGTCTTGAACAGTTGAACAACTTAGACAATTCCAGGACTTCTTAGTTGACGCCAAGTTTACGGCCTGCCAAGCAGTATCTGCATTCCTAACACTTACTAGGGAGCACTCCAACTGCCAGTTCTGGATTTTGGATTTTGACGAGAATGGAATCGTTCAAAAGCTCTTGTCACAAGGACTAAGAAAGGCATAAAAACTACAATCCGGAATCCATAAGCTCACGAGATACTGACCCTTTTCCGTTTCGTAAGAAGAGAAACAAAGAAGGGGAAACAGCATGATATTCCTTCAAAAGATATCGAAGGCAGGAATTTTGGCTTATAATTGAGGGACTCACAACCATAGTAGACCAAGTCCAGTTTGAAAAAACAATGATATAGTCCATTTATAAGGTGAATAAAATATATTATATTCACTCTCACAGTGAACCAAGTCTGTAAACAGACGCCCTATATGAGACAGTATGTGAAAAAAGACTTGGCTCACTCTAGGAGTAGATAAAACAGATTTTATGCACCTTCGAAATGGTCTATCTCATTTTTTTTTACAAAATGGACTTTCTATACTATGGTTGTGGGCCCTCAATTAACCATGCTAGTGTTTTTCTATGTAAAAGTGTTGAAAACACATGTGTTTCCAACACCAGTAACAAGCGATGACGACCCCTTTGGAAAGCATACTGATACATCACATCGAAAGTAGGTGAAGAGAACGGGCTGTAGGTCAAGTGATGTATTTTTAGTCTGCCTTAGTAAGAGTATTAACGTCACAGCAATTACTTCGATGAGTTTTTGAATATTCTCCTTTTTTTTCTTACCAAGTACTTGCAGTCTTAGAAGAAGTGAACATACAGTAGCTAAAGATATTTTGGCAATCCAGCTGGGAGGAAGACTGGCAATATAGCAGAATCTATTTTTTGCTGCATAAATTTTCATCAGTTTGGCGACTCCTTCTATCTATTACCAGGATGGCAGTCTCGTTACCACTCTATCATGGAACACTATCGTGAAAACCACTATAATGATTAATTATAAGGCATAATTACGCCTTCGATAGCTCTTGAAGAAATCCCATGCTGTTTTTTCCTTCTATAGTATCTCTTCTTCCGAAACAGAGGAGAGATCATATCTCGTGAACTATTAAATTCGGGAGTATAGTTCCTATACATTTCTTGATCCTCGTGACAATAGCTTTGAAACGATACCACTCTCTTGAAAATCTAGAACTGGCAATTGGGGATGTCGCCTAGTTAGAAAGCCATCAGAGAGAAAAAACTAGCTGTAGTCTATATAAGGTGAGTTTTTCAAAGTGTACGCGGCCTATACTGGTCATCACACAGTGCGTTACCGCAGACTCCGGATGCTGCGGTAGAACCATACTCAACACATGAAAAAGGGTCGGAACAGGTCCGGTTTTGCAGCTAGGATGGCACATCCTCGAATCCAACCTCATAGGAGAAAACCACTTCCGGAGACTAGTGAGGGTTCCTCCACCAGATAATTACTTTACCACCAGCCAGAATTGAGGATCCCCTATGAACAGGCTCCCTCTACGATTCAAGCCAGCGAACAAAACATCACAAACCTTAAAATATTAGTAAAAGTAAGATAAAGGATAAAATAAAAAATGGAAAGTTAATTCACTGCATCGTGCGTACTCGGCCCAACTACCGTCCGGGATGTCAGGGCTACGAGCTACAAAGTGAAAGCACAAATGGTAGTCCGACAGGAAGTTGTAGTACCGTCTGTTCATTGTTTACTCATGTGCTAGAGAGCAGCCACCTGCTTTCATCAACACAAGGAAAACTGCGCCTCATAGCCTCCCGAGTCCCGAGTGGATGGTGGATGTCCACACGTTGCTACTCCAAGTGACCAACTATACAGATGTACGTGCTCTGGAAAGGAGGACCCACTAATAACCTGCACCCATCAGAGAGTCCGCTTTACTCTTCTTTCGAAATTGAAAGGAACTACTCACGACGTCTTCAGCCAGACTCCGGTCATCCTCCTGCGCCGAAGCCAAATTGATTCGGGGCCTAACCTGAAGGTGCTCGCACCAAAATTATATAAGAGTGAGTATACTTATAATTAAAGATAGATAGCGTTTATTATAGGATTAAAAATGTGAAATATAATAAATTTAAAAACAAATATAGAAATTGCATAAAAAGAGCGACAAAGCAAATTTATAAAATTTTCAATTGTCCAAAATAGTTGAGATTAAGGAAGAAAAGGCCGAGACTTTTAATAATGGCCATACATTTTTGTATTGTTAGTAGTAACAATATTGGCATAAAAGTGTAAAATAAAGTGTAATAATTTTGTATATTTCTTTATATACGTTATATATTTTGTAACATTATATATATATGCGTGTGTGTGTGTGTATGGGACTTTAGAATAAATATATAAATATAAGTTCTTGCACACAATCAAAATTTAACAATTAGTTATCTACTAAACAATTCTGTTACTTGTAATTTATTACATTTTTAACACTTTCAAGCAGATAAAAAGTTACACTATCAGTATGTCTGTCTTCTGGCCGTCAGGTGGTGTTCTAACGCTCATATATATACTTGGATTGCTATGTATTTCCTATACGTTATTGAGGTTTATTATAGAACGATTGTTTTTGAATAATGTACAGCAATTATGCTTCATTTACAGGGACAGACAAAAATATTCCGTTTAATTATGGTCTATAGGACAAAATCGTTTATGATGCATTTTAATTATGTTGCGTTACTTCAAAAATAATCAAATTGATATATATCACTAAGGTTGACCTCAATATAATTTCTGAGGAGTACAGAATAAGTAGCATTTATAATTCGCTTACAAGGTTACAAAAAATTCCTTTACATTATAATATGTGGGAAAACTCGTTTGCGAGCAATTTAATAATCGTAGGATTCTTTAAATGAAATGAAATTGTTGTTTATCACTGAGGTGCATTAAAGTACGTTTACAATAAATTATGGAATGCATAGAATTTATCCTTCATTTACAGATACACGCAAAAATAAATTCGGTTACAAGACTGACAATGATCGATAATTGCTGGAAATGCGTTTTCCGCTGTGATATGCATTTTTAAACTTAATGAATGTTTCAGTGAATTACGTGGAGTGTGTAAATTTAAGACGTAACTCTAATATAGAGGCACTCTAACTGTCCGCCGTGCATTTTTAATTAGGAGTTCGCTGTTCCGCGAGTTAGTGGTAACCGTATGCAAATTTATTTGCTCAGTCTGCCAGAGTATAAATAGGGGAGCGAAATTATGTTAAGCGTTCAGTAGTTAGTTAGTTGGTTAGTCAGTGCAGTTAGACGTTGGAGAGAGTGTGAGTTGGCGTAAATAGTTTTGGTGTGGAGAAACGACCATGTACGGCTGGAGCTTAGCCTGGGAACAAGTACAGATTTAGAATGAGATGAAATGTAGACGTGGTTTTGAAAAGAAACCCGCCGCCGCAGCTCAAGCACGCTCATGAGAAATGAAGTTACGTGAGTTACCTTTTAAGCTTTATATTTAATTAAGATTGTTTTATTGATATCACGGAATGAGGGCGAAATTTATTAGATCTTGTCTGCCAACCCTTTGCCCGTTGTTGAATAAAATACCTCTATTTAAAGTTTATAAGACTCCTTATGAAATCCCACCCTTATAAGTACGCCACGAATTCTTTAAATCATATAAGAGCTGCAGGAAAGAATCCGCACACATTACCGGATATGGCTATCAATTGTCAGTAGCGCCAACGCTTGAAAAATATTGTGTGGTCTGGAAAAATTTTGAGTAAAATTATACATAAAAAATTCTTCCCTCAGTGTCTGTACGTGTGGAGAGGGAGGCGGGGGGGGGAACGAAAGACTAAAGACGATAATTCGAAGTTAAATTATGTTTTTTCTAAGCAATATGTAAAATTATTATTATTTAGTTATACATATAAACGTGAAAAATAAAAATCACAAGTTTACTAAACAGTGTATAAAATGTTGTAAAGTCTAAAAACTACACAAATATTAAAATAAAGTTAAGATATTCAACGTTTCGATCATCATCTGTGACCTTCATCGGGAAAACGTTCTTCTAATGCTTCTAAAAAGCAGAGCAAAACCGTCTTGAATTTAAAAGTTTCGTTATGTTTCCAGTCAATTCTGGCTTTAACCAATCACAAGCAAGAAACCTGCAGTGGCACCATCAATCAGACAAAAAATAAAATAAAATTTCAAATGATTTAAGGAAGGTTAATGCCATGGCGTCATCTATCAGGTGAAAAAGAAATAAAAGAAAATCGAATGAACAGTTTGACGTGCAGTGGCTACATCTATTGTAAAGTGATGCAAATAAATGCAGAGCTGAAAATAAAAGAGATATTAAAAAAATTCTTGCAGTAGTGATATGTAAGTTGACAGGAGTTTGTATGCTGTGATTCTCAGTTTTAGTTACAAATAGTATCGATAGATGGCGCTGGAAGCAATAACCGCTAAATCCAGGCGCGATTTTTCGGCCTCTCTTTTCTTTCATGCGAAAAAAGGAGATTAAAATGTATCGAATGGATCCCGAAGTAGCAAAAATCGGGTCTGGACTGAGCACTTATTGCTCTCAGCGCCATCTATTGTTTGAAATTCGAACTAAAATAACTACAGTAAAAAAAACTCCTGACATCATACATAACCCTCCTGCAAGAATTGTTTTAATATCTGTCACCGTTTTGCAAGTTATTGAATTTTAAAATCATCGGTCATTTTTGGGACACCGGGTATACAATTTATGTAATGTACAACTGCAATCAAAACTTAACTGTGATGAAATTTTCTACAAATGGAAATAATATGGATCGTACTAATTCTTAAGCATGTAGAAATCTAAATTAAGAAACGCTACTTTTCAAAATATTATTCTAAAACCATAAATAATGTAACCCAGAAATTCACTTCAATCCCATAATATCCCTGATATCAAATGAGAATTTCGCAAGGCCAATGCACTATAATCAATCTTTCCGATGACAAAGGTCCTTTTACACAAAATTGTAAACAAGGTAATATATAATGGCATTTCATCATAGTTATCTTAAGCAATTAGATTCATGCATCGCTTTAGTTTCCTCTATTATGTAGGTAAAATACTTGTTTTAATTCTATGCAATTTTTGTGTTTCATAAAAAAAGTATAGGAAACATGAAGCAGATATTGTAATAATTGAAGAGCTGAGTGGATGAACATGTTATGCAACACTTTCTAAATTTTTTTTTTTTTTTATCTTTTGGATGAAAGCGTTATGAGGTATCCTATCACATGGTGAAGCTAAAATACCGAGATTCTATTTAGTCTTGAAGATTTAAGACATTATTTATTATATTTTAATATTTAATAATGTCAATAATATTAATCATTTTTAATATTTGGAAATTAAACATAAATAAGTTATTCTGAGAGAGTTTAGTAGCATACCTGTTAATATTTTAAACACATGGTATCAAACAGAAAATAACCCATTAAAATTTACAGCAAAAACTTTCACTTCAAATTTCTTCAAATGCAATTTTTTGTTACTTAACATGTTCTTCCACTTAGCTCTTCATTTGTAGATTGATATTTTTATTGATACAAATATACAGGTTTTAGAGCACAGGTTCCCAATCTTTTATTGCCCACGTACCACAGAAGTATCTGCAAAATCACAACCCTCACCCCTCCTCACACATTCTGTAGCACATATATCTTATTATTTAAAAAGTGAATTCTATTCCAGAGTTTTAACAATAACTATTCATTTCACATTTTTACTTTCTTCTACCTTTACAAGAAGAAAGTATTGGATTTGTGAAAATTTTCAAATTCCGGCTTTCAATGAATTTACACGTTTTAGGGGTCAGAGATCCCGAAAAACATGTTTTTACAAAATGTCTATCTGTGAGTCTGTCTATCCGTCTGTGTGTCTGTATGTGACGCAAATTTTGTGGCCGATCTATCTCATGAACTAATGCACGAAATTAAATAAAAATTTATATTCAGTTAGTCCATGATATAAATTGGTGCTGATTACTTTTGGTGTAAAACGGTCAACAGGTGGCGCTGCTATGCTGCATTTTTCACGATTATCGCCTTAACTCTATCTCAAGAATTAATACACGGAATTTCATCAAACTTCAGATTCGTTTAGTCTCTGATATGATTTGGTGCTGTTTACGTTTTGGTGTAAATCGCCCAACAGGTGGCGCTTCTATACTACATTTTTCATGATTGCCGCAATAGTTTTATCTCAAGAACTAATGCACGAATTTTCACCAAACTTCAGATTCAGGTATACCTTGACAAATATAGGTGCTGATTATGTTTAGGTGTAAATTGCCTCAGAGGTGTGGCGCTGCTATGTTGCATGTTTTACGATTTCCGCAATAGCTCTATCTCAAGAACTAATGCAATAATTTTCATGTAACTTAGGATTTAGTTAGACGTTGAAACAACTTGTTGCAGATTAGGTTTTGGTGTTAATCGCGCAATAGGTGGCACTGCTAAAGGGAATTTTTTAGGATTTACACGATTTTAGCGATTGTCATATCTCAAGAACTAATGCACGGAATTTCATATCTTTAGAATCCTCATGATGGGCATAGATTGCCATTTAATTTTGGCACTGTAATAGCGAATTTTGAAGTATTAACAGGTATGAGATAGAAGAAGGTTTTGGGATTGCCACATCTGACTAGTTTAACTATAAATTTATAAATGCAATGAGACTATAAATCTTCATTTTTATGCCAGAATAGTTTTGTTGTGCTTTCCCAACTTACCTCAATGTTCAACATAAGTGTTATATGATCTGCATTTTTATTTTCACAAAATGCTTGAAGATATTCTCAAATTTAGCATTAAAATGTATAATATTGACACATTTTATAATTCATTTTAGTAATTTATTAAGAGTTGATGGAAAACCTTTAGACAGTAATTTTTTTTTTCTATGGATAACAAAATACACAAGAAGCATTTCAAGGTACCTTTATCAATTTTAAGTAGCCATTATTCCCATTCAAAACGCATTCCCATTTTCTCTTCAATTATTGTTAATTAATTTCCATGTATTATCACATTTTCCAATTGAAATTGTATATGCATAGCTGCCAACTTTTACGCTTTTTTCTTACCACTAAAATTTAAGAGCAATTTTTGACTTTTTGAATCACAGAGTTCGTCGATTACATATAGAAATTTTAACTTTTAAATTTTAGTGGTATGAAAAAAGCGTAAAAGTTGGCAGGTATGTATATGTAATATATTCATTTACCATGTTTCAGGCCTACACTACAGCCATAAATATTCACTATGTATTCATTTTTTTTTCTAATGCTATTACAAATTAATAAATTTTACTAAGTTGGTAGTATCACGTTTAGATATTTCAAATATCATTTAGATTAAATATGTTAAAGACAATAAGATTTAGGTATAGTTAAGTAATTTCACCTGTAACAGTTTTTTTTATGTTACATACAGCAGCGATAAATAAAAAAAAATCATTTAATAAATAATTGGGACAAATTGTAAAATACATTAATACCCAGAAAAAATATGGATAATTTAAAAAATAAAATAAAGCGGGGAGGTAGGCTGAACAGAGTTGAACAGTGGAGCAGCGTTAAGTGGTTTCCTAGTTGTCAGGCAACTTAACAAGGTTATAAAATGTTAAGAAATGGATAAAAGTTAGCACTACTTCAAAGTTACACTCGCCAAGCTTGGGCAGGAAAAGCGGTAAAGGAAGGCAGCAAGGCCACTACTTATACACACACAAAAAGGCACTAATCAGGGCAATATATATATATATATATGGCGGTTTTTCATATGTAAATATGGATTAATCGTATGCAATGTGCTGGCTAATTGGTGGATTTTGCTTAATTATTTTTACATGTATAGGGTTCTATCTGTATTTTGTATAATGTTACAGTTATAATTTGCTGCTAAATTTATTAAATTAATTATTGTAATAGGAATTGATGATGATTTGTAATTATATTATGGCTATATCTATATATATATATATATTCTTTTTTCCCTTAGAAATGTACTTGATATATATCGATAAGATGTTTTTAAGTTTTTTTAAATTTATTTATAAAATATAAAAAGGAATAGAAAAAAAAATACAAAAATATAGACAGAAGCAATCTGGTGCGGTGAACACAAAGCTCACGGGGATTACATTATAGAGGAATATTTTGGGCACTTTCGATGGTGGGGCTCGAAGGCGTCGTAGTCAGGAAGCTCTGCCACGATATCATTAGGAAGATTATACAAAGTTGAATAGAATTTTTTCGCAAGATCTTTTATTCTTTTCCTAAGGGTGATGGTTTTAAGGTCCCTACGGACGGTGGTATTGCGTCAGTATCTGCAGGCGCCACGAACAATACGAAGGTTTTTGTTATGCAATCTACTCAGGTTATTCATGGTGGACTTGCAGGTGAAGCCCCAGTCCGGACTGGCATAGGTGATGATGGGAAGAATACGAGTATTATACAGTAGGAGTTTATTATAGATAGAGGGGGTTTTATTACTGATTAGAGGTTTAAGAGAGAGAGAAGCTCCAACGACTTTCCCCTGATGGAGAGAATATGTTTGCTCCATGTGAGCCTACGGTCAACGATGACTCCCAGATACTTGGCTTCATCAGACCATGGAATAGTAGTGTTATTGATTATTAGCCTAGGAGGATAGATAAATTTACGAAAGAAATAGACAGCAGAAGTTTTATTTTCATTGATTATGACGCGCCATAGGGTGCACCAGTCCAGAAAGTCTTCAAGGTGAGTCTGCAGGTACCTGTACAGACTATATGGGTGGTGTGCAGAGGCGTAGATACATGTATCGTCCGCATACAGAGCTAAATATGTACGTAATCAGCGTGGGATGTCATTGAAAGATATGTTAAATAACATTGGGCCCAACACGTTCCCCTGAAGGGTGCCCGCTAGGATAAAAATTTTGATGGAAAGGATGTTATTGATGCGGACGAGGAATGTTCGGCTACAAAGGTAGGAGTCTGGCGCGAAATTTTAGCTTAATTAATTTGTAGATAAGGCCCTCGCGCCAGACTTTGTCAAAAGCTTTTGTGACGTCAAGAAAAATGGCAGCAGCTAGAATCTTCGCGTTGAGCTTTTTGCTGAGAAACTCAGCAACGCGGGGAGCTGGTGTTGGGTTGAATGTTTTGGGCGAAAGCCAAATTGTTCAGGCATGAGAATGTTGTTATGCTGAATAAAGTCCTGTAACTGGGCCCTTATGACACGTTTGATGACTTTACTGAGAGAAAGAAGGAGAGAGATGGGTCTATAATTAGTAGGATCAGAGAGATTATTTCCAGGTTTGGGTATGGATGATATGATAGAAAGTTTCCATGGCTTAGGGAAATAATTGAATTTAAAGATAGAATTAGTGAGGTTGGTGATATAGATAATACAGTTAGGGGGAAGATTTTTGAGAGCAGTGTTAGAAATTTTGTCGTAACCTGGGGTCTTGCGTTTTTTTTCAGTTTTTTGATTATGTTATGGATTATTATGGGCTGAATAGAAGGGGGGAGGATCATCAGGGGGGATGGTTAGGAAACTGCTGACAGTTTCACTAACTTCATCAAGATGGGCCTGGCTACCGAGAGTTGGGTTAGGAGAAAATTGCAATGCGTAGGAGTTGGCAAGAAGATTTGCTTTGTCCTGATCAGCATAAGCATAATTAACATTATCGTCCGTGAGGTGGGGGGATCGGGGAGTAGTTTTTATTAGGTTTACGTTTGACAAGCCAGAGGAATTGTCCCCTCTAGCAAGATTTTTGAGGAAGTTATTCCAACTTTTTTGTTTTACTTTGTAAAGACAATTTTTAATTCTATTGTTAGTTCTATTAATTAAGGGTTTAAGGGAGGGATCTCTAGAATTTTGAAATTGCCGCCGGAGCTGGCTAAGTTTTTTAATAAGATTATAAATATAACGAGGAGGAATAAAACAATTATTGTTTTTGGAAGTATTGAAAGTAGCAAAATTTTTTAAGCATTTATAATTTTAGAGTTACGAAATTCCACTGCAGCATCAATATCAGAAGTAGTATTAATTTCAGGAAACGTAATATCTTGGCTAGCAAGATGGTTAGCAAATTTATTCCAATCAATGGCCGCGGAAGGAGGAGGAGAGATAGGGTTAATAATATCTATTTTAAAGCAAACTGGAAGATGGTCGGAAGAGAGATCGTTAATTACGGTGGTGGTGATAGGATAGGGAAGATTTTTAGAGATAGCAAGATCAATTATAGAATCATGGGTATTAGGCGCTGTGCTGATGTGTGTAGGAGTTCTAGGTGCGTGTAAGCTTAAGTTTATGTGTCGGATAAGATTATGGAGAGAGGCACCCCGATTTAAAGATTGTTCATATAATTATACTGATTTAAATTTCGTTTTAAATATTTGATTTAGAACTTTCTAAAATTTCAATAAAAAAACTTTTTTTAAATTTAATTTTTTAATTTTACAACTATTACTTTTTTTATAGTCTAAAACATTACTTATTCAAAAGAAAGAAAGAAAGAAAAGACAGAAAATGGGTGAGATACAAATTTGAAATTGCCCCCATAAAGAGTAAAATTGCTCCCGGCGGGGCGTAGCCCCACGTTGAGAACCACTGTTTTAGAGTAAATTTCAAAATTTCGTCCTGGAATTTATCAGTTTAAGTTTTAGATTTATACAATGTCTATTATTATTAGCTCTATTAGTTTAACTTTGTAATGTTATGCCTAAAAGTTTCAGATGAAAAGATTTAAATTGAAAATGCAAATATTATGTAAATATTTCATAATTGTTGTATAATTTTATATTCAATAGACTTAAATATTTTATATTCAAAATTATATTTGCATTTAAAGGATTATATAATACTAATAAGAAGGATTTGACACAAATGACAGATTAAGACTTGAAACGGCGTTTTCAGTTTATTAATGATATTAATGTTTACTTTAAATTTTATTTTATATTTATTTAATGATTTATAATTACTACATCTTAGTACTATAAATTGTCTATAGATATAAACCCACTTTATAAAATTTAATACACTTTTGTATGTTAATTTATATAAATTTTACATTTAGAATATTTCTTTTAAAAATATTATTCCACGACTATAAATATTATTGTTAAGGAATTCAATTTAATCCTATACTGCTTCAGATATAAGTGAGAATTGCACAAGGATTATGTACTGTAATCAATCTTTTCAATGACAAAGCACCTTTTAGATACCATTGTAAACAAATGAACACTTAATGGGGTGTCCTTCTATTTTAAACAAAAGGCTTTATCAATGCTTTAATTTTCTTTTAAATACACTAGGGGGCTCGGCCCCCTACGAGCTACGCTCGCCAACCCCCGTCCAGAAAACGCAGGCTCTAAATGCACGCTAATTTGATCGGCTTTAAAAAGATTTCGAAAGATTGAATTATAATTTAAAAAACAGTGGCGATCTCCCTATAAACGAATTTCTATTCATTTCCCTTTGATTGGGGAATTTTAACGCCAAATCCGCTGCGGTACTACTTGATTATCCCGTCGACCAATTTCGCCAAATTATATAAATCGCCAAACCACTCGCCAAATTATACAAGTTGACATAATTTTTATTTTAAATAACGAAAGAACAAATAAATTCGTACAACATTAATAAAAATACAAATAAAACGTCGAAATAAAAATAACTTGATGACGTAGACACGTGTAACAACATTTCAAAATAAGCTAATAAAAAAGGAATTAAGTAAACTGAGTCTTTGTCTCCTGGTATTTTTTAACAAAGCGAAAAGAAAGTTCTTTTAAATGAGACATTTTAAATTAATCGTTTTTAATCTGACGTAATTTTTACCAAGCTATTCTTTCTCTTTTAAATAATCGCGTGAAAGTACATTTGTTAGCAATGAAATATTATTTGCGGTTTCCTAACAAAAATAGTTGAAAATATCCTCTCAAAATATTAAATAAATGGCTAGCGCAATTTCTAAATTTAAACTTTTTTGCAATATTATTTTGTGTTCATTTTATGTAATAACTATAATGTGACGTAAATATGACGTAATTTCTCCTAAGACTTCTAACGCATGTTAATGAATTTATTATTTTACAATATCCTTTCTCTTTTAAAATTCACGTGTGTACTTTTTATGACGTAATTTTTAATAAGTTCCTGCTTTTTATACATAATTATTTAATTCTAATTTGAAAGTTTTTTTCCTGTTTATAATAGTCACGTGTAAATAAATTTTTAATTTGAAGCAAACATTATTGCTTGCGCTTTTTATACAGTTGGCAACAGTTTAAATTAGTACAATTTTCTGAAATCTGTAAAAAATATCTCTAGAAATGCCGAAAATTTGAATTTATAATAGAAATAAAACCTGAAAAAATGAGTCAAAATAAAAAAATTAATGCAATCTGCACTCCGGCAAATTCTAACGCATAAAATGATCTAAAAATGATTACACTGCCATGTCTAGTTTTTGCTGCTATAAAACTTTTTTAGTGGAACGATTTTGTCCAACTTTAGCATTAAATATCTCTTTAAATAATTCTTCGATTGGAAAACTGTCTGCATCAGCGTGTTTATCAAACATTTCTGTATAAAACCACTGATTTTCATATTTTTGTATGCATTATTTTTCTCAATATTAACGAAGAAAGACCTCCGGTCACAAAAAATTCAAAACCGGCGGCGGCGGCGGCGGTGACAGCGGTAGTAACTTTTTTTTAGAATAGAGAGATTCCTTAATTCCGCACAAGCCGTATGATGTTCAACTGATTTTAAGATAATTTTATAATATTTGAAACAATGTAATATTGTTCTTTCAGTTTGATAACTACAAAAAGAGATGTAGCGTTAATTAAATTTTATTTTAAAGGGTAAATATAGTTCTAAACCCCTTGAGGGAACCGGGAAATCAAAATTCAAACTACAAAAATCGATTTTTACTTTTTTCTAACATTAAATAGTTTAAACTTTTATCTTTCCAATGACGTGTCACATATGTTTATACATATAACAGAAATAAGTGTTGAAATTAATCATTCTTTCTAAGAGTACTTTACAGCTTAATGGCCATTTAAATCTTTAATTGACTTTTTCTCAAAACTTGGATTTTTCATGTTTATGTTCCTTTTTTAAAATATCTATTAAACTTAAGAACTCAGATTTTTATTTAATACTTATATTATGATATTTTGTATACTTTACACAGGAATTTAATGATTTGTTGAGAATTATTTATTTTAGGCAGTCAAATCTTACCAAAAATGCTAATTTAAAAACGACTTTCAATAAATAATAATTAATTTTGAGCTTCACTTAGCAAGAAAATGGTGTGTTAAAATACACAAATCATGTTATTCTAACTACTTTAAAAAATCTAGACCTCTATCTTTCACCATTTCAGAGAAAAAGGTACATAAAGTTGGTGAATTTAACATGGCGGAGATAGGGCTTTCCCGGTCCCCTTAAGCACAACGTCGTACCCGAGTATGTCATGAACTCTTCTATTTGACATACCAGGACTTATGTGCGCAAGCCCTCTTTTAAGGGGTCAGGTACCTTTGGAAGCGTCCAAAAATATTTTTTTATTTAATAACCTCTGTTAAAATTTTATTCTAAAGGAATATTTAAAAAGAAAACCCACGCAAAAATTGACTTTAGAAGGGAAGTTACGACGGAAACATTTTAAGCTCTCTTATATTATCAAGGGCAATTGGATCCTTAAAGTCAATTTTCTCAAAACGTTGATTTTGGCTGCTGCGCGCATGATTTCTAAGAAAAGCCTGGATAGAATTTCATAAAATTTTAAATGGAAATATAAATCTTACAGATGTACAAAATGACCTACTATTATGTTCATCAAGTAACAAATTCAGAAATTATGACTATTTTTATACAAAAATAATTTCGAAATTTTGAGATTTTTGGTTTTACACTTTTTTTCTCAAAAACTAATCAGCATATTTCTTTTCAATTCCTACTATTAGTTCACACTCTCCCTATATTTATTTATATATCTTGTTCAAATTTTCAATCGTTAATAAAATACTTATTATTTATCCTATCAAGTTGAAATAAATTTTTTTAAACTTGTACTGGATGATAATCGATGTTAATACAGGTTTTTCAAATATTAATTCATTACACTAGATTAATATTAACACAATTATTCTAATTGGTAAACAAATCATATAAGATGTAAATTTCCAACTGGGCGAAAAATGTCCGGACCAGGATTGGAAATTTACATCTTATATTAATTCATTAATTAAATTTTAATTAATTAATATGGGAGACAAAATGACGGCCATTGGTTATTGAACAGCATTTAATGCATCTTCATATAAGGGGTGTTACGATAGGGGGGAGCCTGTTATGTCGCCAAATACCGACAAGTTTGTCGCCAACTTGGCGATATATCGCTAAATTTGTCGACCAAAATGAGTCGCCAAAAGTGACTCCAACTTGGCGATATCTCTAATATTTCGCCAAATTCCCCTAGACTTCCATTGTAAACCTACTTGCTTATAGAAAATCAACAAATTGAGATATTTTATTGCAACAAATACCAATATTAGCTTAAGGGATTATATTAAATTTTTGTTTGATGACCTAAGTAGGAATTGATTTTAAAAACAATATTTTTATATTACTTGTTTCAGTGTAGGTCATTTTAAATACATGCATGTTATATCTGTACTCAATAAAAAATTTTGGGCTCACTCTGACAATTCAATTATGAGAAATCGTGCCGCAAGACATATAAGGTAAATTCGTTTATTAAAAAAAAAAAAAATAAATAAATAAATAAATAAATTTCGAATGAAGTTAAAAAAAAACTTTACATGCATCTAGACTTTTTTCAGATCATTGACTATTAGCATATAACTCTCTTAATGTTTGTTTAAAATTTCATATCCAAAAGTTAATCAGATGCGAAGTTATAGCAATCTATATCAGTGTCTCATTTGCATGCATTTTCTGAGCTTCAGAGGTACCTGACCCCTTAAGTCCAGTACGATCAGACGATGTTAAATGTGCCGGCAACTGTCCAATGTTTTAACATCTTGATTGTTTTAAATTTTTTAAGATTTATATATAATAGCACCTATTTAGTAAAGATATATATTGTGAATTAAATATTCATATTGTTTATTTATGATATCCGTTATAAAAAAAAAAAAAACGACCGAACACTGAAATGTTGATACTTTTTCAATTTTTAATATTACGTAGTGAAGATTTACCTATACAACTTAACTGGAGTAATCTAACTGATGAATCTTAAATTCTTCAAAGTAATCACCTTTCTACTTTGCCTTTAACTTCCAAAACTTGACCTTGGTTACAAAATCAGATCCCTTATTGCGTCAAAATTTTCATCACCTCATTTTTGGTTCTGAAATTCCTAAGAATTTACTTTTTGGCGGTAAGCAAGAAGAATTTACTCTTTAGAATACTGGTATTTTAAAAAGATGATTAGAAAGATGATAGATAACAAATATTAAATGATTTACACTTTGGTCCTTTTGGTACAATAAAAATAAAGTCGTTAGCTGTGTATTTGTATGGTTGCCAGCAATTGACCAAGATATTGAAGATAGTGTACAAAATTGCACTATTTGTGTAAATTTGAAAAATAATCCTCCTAAGATAGATACACATAATTGGAAACTGCATACAGCTCCATTGCAAAGTGTTCATATCGATTACTTTGGTCCTGTTATGGGTAAAAGGATTTTTTTTAATGGTTGATGCTCGTAGCAAATGGCCAGAAGTTTTTATTGTTCCTAATACACTTACATAAAATACAATCACTTGTCTTTCTTCACATTTTACTCGATAAGGGTATCCTATATCATCGGTATCAGATAATGCTCCTCAATTTGCATTTGCAGAATTTAAAACATTCTTAAATAATCATAGTGTAAAACATATGGTGAGTGCTCATATCATCCAGCTACAAATGGTCAGGCTGAGAGACATGTGCAAACTCTCAAACGTGGATTGGTTTTGACCATACAATTACGGATTGTAATTTGCAATACGTGGATTAGCCTTGGTTCAGAATCTGGTACTTTGTAAATGAAATTAAATAACTTCCTTTTACAATATAGAAAGATGCCTCATGTTACAACGGGGGAGAGTCCTTCATCTGTATTTCTAAAACGTCATATAAGAACAAAAATAGATTTGATAGCTCCAAGCGTTAAAAATTTCCTTCATGATAATCCAAATACGTGAAATTCCAAGGCTAAAGTAAAAGAATTTAAAATGAACCAGAAAGCTGCTGTAAAAACTTATATTCTATAATCCAAATGGAAAATTGGTCGCATTATAGCAAGACAGGTCAAGTTACGTTATAGAATTCAAGTTGGTTCAAATATTTGGAAAAGAAATGTTGATCAAATAATTTACGTAGGAACAAAGGTATCTTAAGCTAATGATACAAATCCCGAAGAAAATGATACATGAAGATACAGAAATGAAGATAAAGTTGTTAAACAAGGTGATTCTCAAACAATACATCCTAATACTACAGATCCTCAACTAGCTAATACTCATCTGATACACCCAAATAAATACTAAACTAATACATAAACCCAACTCTTTAACCACTCGAATCATTTGATCGAAATACTCCAAGTCCTAAACCTGATTACTTTGATTTCATGCCTCATGTTTTACAACCTACTGTTTCTAATAGTTCAAGTGATGATGATGCTGAATCAATAAAAACTAATTCTTCTCCACAGGTATCTAGAAGATCTAAAAGGATTAGAAGAGCATCTACGAGAATGTAAAAGAACAAATTTTCAAAAGTTACAGTCTAAATATTATGATTACGTTTGTGTTTGTTATGTGATGTAAATACAGAGCGATATATGTTCGTCATTTCAGTGCCAACTCATCTTGATATCATTGTTATTTTACTAATTAATTATTAAAATAGTATATAATCTTTCAAATTCAAAATTAATTTTTAGTGATTAAATCAACGCCTGTTTAAATAACTTATTACCAATTTCTAAACAAAAGATTTTGCTTTATGTTTTTAATACTGCATGCAATAATTATCCCGAATTAACAATTACATGAATCGCGTAAATTTTGATATTTCCTTATTTGAGAGTGAGAGCCTTTTTTTCTACCTAATTATGACATCATGTTTCTTTCAAATGAGATAGAATAATATTAACAACCGAAAAGTAGTCTTTAAATCTTTTATAATGAGATGCGAGATAATTACGCTGAGAACAAATATTCTTTCTAAGAAACTTTTTATTACACGTCATTTTTTGTTTGGCTGAAAACAAAGCATTATTTCGCAGAAATTCACAAAAGAGAAACGTGTCGACAAATTTAAAATTTATAATGAGCTGTCTAACAAGCTCTATCTATTATGATCCCTTTTAAATGTGTAAAAAAATATTAGTATTTATGAAATTAAAAAACATCACAGATAAAATATTATTATGATTGTTATTTTGCCGATTAATTATTAAAACACTATATAATCTTTCAGCTGCAAAAATAGATTTAATTGAGTAAATTTGACAGCTTTTTAAATAATTTATTACAAATTTCAAAACAAGATATTTTGCTTTATGTTTTTAAAACTGCATTCAATAATTATCCCGAATTAACAATGATATGAATCGCGTAAATTTTGATATTTCTTTATTTGAGAGTGAGAGCCTTTTTTCTCTATCTAATTATGATATTGTGTTTCTTTCAAATAAAAAAAGAATAATATTAACAACAGAAAAGTGGCTTTCAAAGCTTTTGTAATGAGATGCGAAATAATTGTGTTGAGAATAAAAACTCTTTCTAAGATTGTTTTTATTACACACCATTTTTTGTTTGGCTCAAAACAAAGCATTATTTCGAAGAAATTTATAAAACAGAAACGTGTCGACAAATTAAAAATTTATAATAAGCTGTCTAACAAGAACTAACTACTATGACCCTTTTAACTGCGTAAATAAATGTTAGTGTTAGTGAAATTAAGAAACATTACACATAAAATGTTATTATGATTGTTATTTTGTCGATTAATTACTACAACAGTATATATTCTTTCAGATGAGAAATTAATTTTTAGCGATTAAATGAACGCCTATTTTAATAACTTATTAAAAATTTCAAAACAACAGATTTTGCTTTATGTTTAAAAACTGCATTCAATAATTATCCTGAATTAACAATAACACAAATCGCGTAAATTTTGATATTTTCTTATTCCAGAGTGACAGCCTTTTTTCTCTACCTAATTATTACATTATGTTTCTTTCAAATGAAAAAAGACTAATATTAACAACAGAAAAGCAGTTCTCAAAGGTTTTATAATGAAATGCGGGGATAATTTATTACACACCATTTTTTGTTTGCCTTAAAACAAAGCATTATTTAAAAGAAACTCACAGAAAAGGAACGTATTGACAAATTTAAAATTTATAATGAGCTGTCTAACAAAAACTAAATGCTACGGTCCGTTTTAACTGTGTAAAGAAATATTAGCATTTGTAAAATTAAAAAAAAAATTAAAGATAAAATGACAATTTTTGTAAAAATTCAAATGACAATGCATTACATTATTTACGATAAGATATGGAGATTTACAAATTTGGAAGGCAATTTGAATTTGCCTTTAAAATACAATACTCTTGATATTATATTAATAAATATAAAAACTTCATTAAAACTGCATTGTTGAAAAAAAAAATCTAAGAATTTTCAGTAATATTAAGCATGAAAATAACGTTAGTTACTTTGAATATTTTCAATGATGATTTTACATTTTTTTTTTCTCTGACTTAAGTTATTTATCTAACAAATTGGTTATTTTATGAAGACAAAAAGATAATACCACATAAAAAATTAATCTGAGGTAGGATATGTGCTGAATATACAGCAGTTTATAAAAGAAGATTTGGAAAACCACAAGATTTAGTGAAACTAAAGATCGGTTTTGGTTGCATTAGACTTACTATCATTAGCTTAATCATCATGCTTGTACTAAAGACGATAAGCCTAATGCTACCGAAACTAATGTGCCGTTTTAATATGCTATGGCACCCGACTAACATAACAGTATACCTATTTACATGTCTTATACGCTTGCATATATTATAATAATAGATAAATATTTAAATAAAACTTCCATACATACAATAGATGTAACAACCCTTTTATCAAGCAATGAATGTAAAATTGACTAATAAGCACTCTTTCGTTAACCCAGTTGAACTAAAACATAGTCTATTATGTGGGTGCAGACGTTGTCAGCACTTTCTGTTGGTTTGAGAGGAATGACATAGAGAAATACATCCATAATAGATTATCTTCAACAATACAGCAATTTCCACAAGAAAGATACATTACCGTGATCGGGGTGCTTTTATCATAAAAGACAATACATTTATCAGTCGATTGGATAAACATAAACTACTTTATTTAAATACAGTACAAAGTCTAAAGTTCGGAATCCTCGGGACTTTACCAAGTCCGAACTTTGGATTTTTCCCAATTTCGGGTCATCAAAAATAATGCTATTCCAATAAAAAGAAAATTAAATTTCACTACTTAAAAATTCAAAATATGACGTTCGTATTTTAAAAATTGCATACAGCATCTATTAACACTAAATTAAGCAACCTTTTTCATCAAATAAATCATAACAAAATAAAAAGTAAAACAAAAACGTTTATTCAGAGGAACATACATTTTAAGAACAAATTGTAACTTACTTAACTATTAAACACTTCAATTAATGTGCGCTGCTTTATTAACTTATGTTTCTCATTAAGAAATTTTCTTTTATTCTGTACAGAGACATGAGTTCTAATTCGGTAATAAAGCTTCTTTTGCTTCAGACCTTCAATGGCATTATCCAGAGAGTTTATAATTTCGTCGATTGGCACATTTTCATCATTATCACAATCACTTTCTTTGCTTGTTGGTTTAAAATCCTCTCTCGAATTCCACCGTTACTTAATGTGTTAGTAACAGGCGCGTCCTTATCAACATCCATAGCTTCAAGGACATCGCTTTCATCTAAAGCCGTTGCTGAGGATTTAGCGTACATTAGAAGTTTTGTAATGTAACTTTTATCTTTCCGCAAACGAGAACCCTCCCAGTCAGGTTCCCGATCGTCAGCGCCGAAAAAAATTGATGAAGGCCATAAGTTATGCCAAGTATTTTTCAAACTGTCGTCAGAAATATTGCCCCATGTACGATCGATTCTCCACAAAGCGTCCTTTACATTAAATTGTTGCAAAAAGTCACGTATATTCTCTACTCTGTTACTGAAGTTTAGCATACGCCTCAGGAAATCATTTTTATAACGACATTTTAAAGCGCGCAAAATACCCATATTCATAGGCTGTATTAGCGATGTGCAGTTTGGAGGCAAAGGTAAAACTTTCACATTTTCTTCAACAAGAATTTCTGCCTCTAGATGAGCTGAACAATTATCTAAAACCAAAATAATACTTGTTTCATTTCGAAAACCGATAGCTTTGCAGTGAACTTTATCTTGGGTACAAAATTCTTATGAACCATTCTGTCGTTATTTCCCTTCTTACCCATGATTTTTTAATTGCACTAGGGGGCTCGGCCCCCTACGAGCTACGCTCGCCAACCCCCGTCCAGACACCGCAGACTCTAAATGCACGCTAATTTGATCTGTTTTAAAGATATTTCGAAAGATTGAATTATAATTTAAAAAACAGTGGCGATCTCCCTATAAACGAATTTCTATTCATTTCTTTTTGATTGGGGAATTTTAACGCCAAATCCGCTGCGGTACTACTTGATTATCCTGTCGACCAATTTCGCCAAATTTATAAATCGCCAAACCACTCGCCAAATTATACAAATTGATATAATTTTTATTTTAAATAACGAAAGAACAAATAAATTCGTACAACATTAATAAAAACACAAATAAAACGTCGAAATAAAAATAACTTGATGACGTATACACCTGTAACAACATTTCAAAATAAGCTAATATAAAAGGAATTAAGTAAAGAGAGTCTTTGTCTCCTGGTATTTTTTAACAAAGCGAAAAGAAAGTTCTTTTAAATGAGACATTTTAAATTAATTTTCAAAATATCAAATAAATGTCTAGCGCAATTTCTAAATTTAAACTTTTTTGCAATATTATTTTGTGTTCATTTTATGTAATAACTATAATGTGACGTAAATATGACGTAATTTCTCCTAAGACTTCTAACGCATGTTAATGAATTTATTATTTTACAATAACCTTTCTCCTATAAAATTCACGTGTATACTTTTTATGACGTAATTTTTAATAAGTTCCTGCTTTTTATACGTAATTATTTAACACTAATTTGAAAGTTTTTTTACTGTTTATAATAGTCACGTGTAAATAAATTTTTAATTTGAAGCAAACATTATTGCTTGCGCTTTTTATAAAGATGGCAACATTTTAAATTAGTACAATTTTCTGAAATCTGTAAAAAATATCTCTAGAAATGCTGAAAATTTGAATTTAAAATAGAAATAAAACCTGAAAAAATGAGTCAAAATAAAAAAATTAATGCAATCTGCACTCCGGCAAATTCTAACGCATAAAATGATCTAAAAATGATTACACTGCCCTGTATAGTTTTTGCTGCTATAAAACTTTTTTAGTGGAACGATTTTGTCCAACTTTAGCATTAAATAACTCTTAAAATAATTCTTCGATTTGAAAACTGTCTGCATCAGCGTGTTTATCAAACATTTCTGTATAAAACCACCGATTTTCATGTTTTTGTATGCATTATGTTTGTTAATATTAACGAAGAAAGGCCTCCGGTCACAAAAAAATCAAAACCGGCGGCGGCGGCGGCGGTGACAGCGGGAGTTACTTTTTTTTAGAATAGAGAGAGAGAGATTATAGTGTACTGGAGAGGGGATAGTTTTGGCTAGGCACGAGGTTTAGTACTTTTACCAATAACCGAAAGTTTGAACTTATGAGTGCCTGCGTCATTTGCACATGATAAAATGCTGAGCCGTTCTTTCACATCTTTAATGCCTGTGTGTGTGGTACGCCAGTATTTTCCGTGGTAGGTAGTGCCAAAACAAACCGGTTTCATCAGCGTTATATATCTGGTTTGGAGTTAAAGATTCCTCAAATATTAATTTGTTAAATTCATCTACATAGTGCTCTGCTGCTTCATGATCTGTTGAAGATTTATCATCGAATATTTTCAACTGGCGTATTCCGTGCCGTCTTTTGAATTTGGTAAGCCAGATAGTGGAATATCCAGAAGTGAAGGATAAATCCATATCCTTGTGAAACATTCTGGCTTGTTCCATAATCATCGGTCCTCTTAAGGGAACATATTCAGACCTTTGTTGCCGGACCCATTCGATCAGTACTTTATCTATGTCTTCATTATCAGAAAAACGCATAGTTTTTCTTTCTTGCATTGCTACGGGTACATCACCGTCTGCAAAAAATGCCAAAATTTGTTTAAATCTGAAATCTTTCAATTAATTCCTTAGACCGTAATAATAAGAAAGAGAGAGAGAAAAGAACACACGATGCATCGGTGACTTAGCGGATAATTCCGCTAAAATGCGATTTCTTCCCCGATCCCCACGTTTCTATTTTTGGACTGCAGATTGATGGACGAATTAAGCTCCAGATAGACGTATCATTCTCCACTCGAGCTCTATTTGTTCTGGTCAGGCGGCGCTTTACTGTGGTCACACGGCGTTTTTTATTTAATGCCTTTAAAAGGAAACTGACAGACATCATGCAAAACGACGATCTTTCCTTCAAGTCGAGATCTAATCCGCCTTATCTCCAGCATTGACGTAACTCTCCGTCCTATTGTGAATAAACCTCAGAATGGTAGAAAAGAATACGTTTCCTGGAAAAGTGTTGGATGGTGGCAAAACAAGCTTTTGGAAACTTAGCGTAGTAGATACAGGTCTTTACTGCGCCCTCTCTCTTCAATTTAAGCAGCGAGGGAGGCGAACGAAAAGAAATAAAACAGAAAGCAATATGAAATGTAATGTTACACTATGTTTTTTTTCCTTCCTTTTTTGAATTTTGCCGCTGGAAAGTCCGAACTTTAGACAGTTCTGAACTTTGGGTGTCCGAACTTTAAACTTTGTACTATGCTAAAAAATAAATAAATAAATAAATAAATAAATAAAAATATCACGAACATCAAACATTTATATTTCAAAAAATGACGTTTTAGGTAGCTTTCATTACAAAAAGATACCTATTGCAGCCGTTCGGAGGAAAGCGATTTCAAAAAATGTTGGTATATTTTGATCGATCATGACCCCCAGACCCCGCAACCACCTTCCGTTCAAAAGTTGATATATATATATCCATATATATACATATATCTGATCTTTGTCACACTGTAACTCTCGTATTTATGAACCGATTTGGATGTAACTTCGTGTATACATAGTGCATACCAATGCCTCGACCGAGTTCGTTGGCCAGCTTCATCCGCCATCTTGTTTTAAAATGGCGGCCATTTAAATTTTTTTTTAATTTAAAATTTAAAATGAGGTACCAAAAAATTGGAAAATGAAAAGATTTTTTTTGTATGTGTTTGACCTTAATACAAAGATTCCGAAACAGTTTTTGTTTCGTCTATATCTAAAAAAATGGCTGAGTTATAGCATTTTGAATTTCTATTGTAGCTGACATTTTAAAACGACCTGATTTTTGTCACGCGATAACAGGCGTATTTATGAACCTATTTGGATGTAACTTGGTGTGTACATAGTACATACCAATGTTTCGATCGAGTTCGTTGGCCAGCGTCATTCGCCATCTTGTTTCGTTTCAAAAGGGCTGCCATTTAAAAAAAATTAATTTTTAAATTTAAAATGAATTATCAAAAAATTGAAAAATGAAAAAGATTTTTTATGTGTTTGACCTTGATACAAAGATTCCGGAGCAGTTTTTGTTTCGTATATATCTTTAAAAATGGTTGAATTATAGCACTTTGAATTTCTAGCATGGCTGACATTTTGAAACGATCTGATATTTGTCACGTGATAACACGCGTATTTATTAACCTATTTGGATGTAAGAAGGCATGTGGATAGTATATCGTAATGTCTCGACCAAGTTCGCTGGCCAGCTTCATCAGCCACTTTGTTTCAAAATGGAGGCCATCAAATAAAATAAAAAATTATATTTACAGTGAGGTGCAAAAAAATTAGAAATTGAAAAAGGTTTCTTTCTTAAATATTTGACCATGATATAAGGATTCCGGAGCATTTTTTGTTTTGTCTTTATCTTAAAAAATGGCTCATATATAGCAGTTTCAATTTCTAATGCGGGTGACATTTTGAAAAATCTGATTTTTTGCCTGCGTACGCACTTGTATATATCAACCGATTCCGATATGAGAGAGCATGTCCACAGGAATTACTAAGGTCTCGACCAAGTTCACTGGTTAGCCTCATCCACCATGTTGTCTTAAAATGGCAGGAACTTCAAGAGATCGCCGAATTTGGCAACCAAATATAAGTTACTTCAAATAAAAGCAGCTTGGATAAAGGTGACTAATTTCGCGAAATTCTCATTCATAATGATTTTGTATTGATAAAAATTAGTATTGAATCTCCTATAATCGGTTTCCACTAAATTGAGCTTCTTGTGTTTGAATAATATAAGCTTACTTTTAAAAAAATAAGGAATATGAAAGCTACCTCTTCCTCCCGGCACTGGCTGGAAGGACTTTTTAATTTTCTTACAGTTAATGAAATTTTGTTTTTTAGTTTATTTTTAGAAAATGTTAAATTTATTATTTAAAATGATTAATTTGTTTTCAGTTTTCAAGCTAATTAATTTTAAGGATGAAAATTAATAACGTGTTTACAGTCACAGAGAAAAGGGTACTTGTCAGCAATAGATGACTATTTGTTTGACTTGTCAAGATTTCGATAAGTTTAAAGCGTTTTGGAACTAATTTTAACTTCTACTTTGAAATGGATAATAATATTAAGAGAAATACGTGATTGACATATTTTTGGATTTTTTTTTTTTTTTTTTTTTTTTTTTTTTTATTGCTGCATAATTTAAACTGAGTGTTCCGGAAATAATTCTATTTTAAATTAAATTCCTACTAATCTCACTTAATTATGCGAAAATATGTATCACATTAGATGAATATAATGCACTTAAGTAACAAGCAATGAAATAAATAAGTATAATAATTTACTCCATATAGATATTTATGTCTCTTATTGCATGCTTTCTTTGAACTTACAATTCTATTTGTATGTGGCAGTCAAATCTTGTTACTCATTTTTCATACACTTCCTGTTGACATAGAACTTTAAAATTTGGAAAATATATGTATTCCTGATCCTGAGGGCAATACACTGTAAAAAAAAATAATGCCAGTTTTCCGGTAGGTATCGGGAAAATAGTTGCCCTTATCGTACCGGATTAATTTCCGACCCAGCTCGGAATAAAATCCGTAAAAATAAGGAAATAGTCAGTAAAACGGTATTTTATGGATTTTATTCCGATTTTACGGATTTTATTCCGAGCTGGGTTCGAAATTATTCCGGTACGATAAGGGCAACTATTTTTCCGATTCCTACCGGAAAACTGGAATTATTTTTTTTAGAGTGTACATGAATTGGACATTGGTTTTTAGCCCCCGGTATGCCATTTCTTTCTCCCACCTATTAATATGACATCTGGAAAAAAATAACGTTACGTTGTATAAGCTAGCCGTAAAACAAAGCAGATGAATCATTGCACGGAACTCCTACATTGCACATTAAGTAAATATATATAATATTATATATATATATATATATATATATATAATATAATATATAATATATATATATATATATATATGTATATATATAATATATATATATATAATATAATATATAATATATATATATATATATATATGTATATATATAATATATATATATATAACATAAAATATAGTTTATAAGTAAATATCTATATGGAGTAAGTTACAATCATTGCACGGAACCTCTACACTCTAAAAAAAATACTGCCAGTTTTCCGGTAGGAATCGGAAAAATAGTTGCCCTTATCGTACCGGAATAATTTCCGACCCAGATCTGAATAAAATCCGTAAAAATAAGGAAATAGTCAGTAAAACTGTATTTTACGGATTTTATTCCGAGCTGGGTTGGAAATTATTCCGATACGATAAGGGCAACTATTTTTCCAATTCCTACCGGAAAACTGGCATTATTTTTTTTACAGTGTACTGCAATTTTTTTAGCTTCTAAGCATCGTATATTTTCAATTTTTATACTGTCGTATTGGGAAATAAAGTACTTTTAAATGCAATTTGTTTGAAAACTGCATTTCCATTTATTTTTGAAATATTAATTTTTTTGTAGTTTTTAGCACCATTTGTTTAATTTTGGCTACTCAAGTACTCCATTTCTGTAGAAAGTAAAGGGAAAATAGTTGAAAAATAGCAATTATATCTTTCTGTTGCCATTTTCTCCTAAAAACCGAAAAAAAAAATGTAATTAAGATACGTGTTATTTTGAAAAAATATATATGAATGATTTCTGATAAAACATGGAACTATTATAAACTAAATTTAAGTATCTATATTAATATTACAAACAAATGAAGATATATGAATCATGAGATAGCCGATATTTTTGTCCAGTTTCTTGAATGACGAAATTTTTTTATTTATTTATTTTTTTTTTAATTTTTTTTTTTTTTTTTTTTTTTATTATTTGTGTATTATTTAGCGACAGTCACGTCCTATGCATATTTTACTGTAGATGTTGTTTAAGACTGGATCGTAAATGAGGAATTCTTTAGCGGATGCGGATGAAGTCATTTTATATAAAATAAAAGCGCGTGTTTGGAGTCTTAAAACTGAACTATCTATATTTATATACATATATATATATATATATATATATATATTTCGTCGGAGGCGACACTAGATTCTGAAAAAGCAGAATTCCTGTTTTCTAGTTATTAATTTTAAAATTCGGTCTCTAAGGATAGCAACCGGGGGGGGGGGGGGGATTTTAAAATAAAAAAAAATAATCATATCTCATAAACCAATGGAAAAAAATCTTGAAGTTTGAGATACCTGTAGTATAACTAAAACTGGTAAGCACATATTTCCGAACTTTTCAAAATTCGACGCTTAAAGGGGGAAATGAGGGGCTTCCCCCAACCGCCCTCCGTTTTTGAAAGCCATCGCAAAAACACTACTTAAGGTTAAACTAACACTACTAATGAGGTTAATACTACTTTAACTTAATGGTTACTCAATTAGAGTTTGATTTCCTATGGATAAATCAGGATCAGTTTTAACAATGAGTATTTGTTGAAAGTATTAATGTCAGGGTTACCACAATAATGCCAAATTTTGTTCAAATTGGCAAAATATCGGCAGATTAGGCGACAAAAATATGTTAACATATATATAGCCAACTAAGCTGGCTAATTTGGTGAAATACCCGTTTAAAACATTTAGTCCATATTTCTACATTTTTGTGAATTGTAATGAAAGCATGCGTAAATTTTTTTAAACATTTATCACGATATTTTATATATTATATATCTATTATAATAACTAGGGGATGGAACCCGAGCTCCTCGGGGTACAGAGTATAGGTGAAAACCATTCTTTTTTTTATTATTGTAATTATTTTTTTACATGTAATATATATTTTAGATTGCCCACTAACATCAAAAAGAATTTTTATCTGAAAAATATCAATTATGCAATCAAATAAAGTTTTAAATTTTATTAAAAGCGATACTTTCACATGTCAGCGCATAGCAGGAGTTATTAGCCCAAGATTTTACGACTTACGGCAGTTTTTCCGATCATTTCAGTGCTTTAAGCACGTGGTTCAATCACATGTCTGTTAAATTGTTTTTTTTATTTACATTATTTTTTTAATTTTTCTATAGAGGAAATTTTAATTTTGTTATGCAACATTAGACGGAAACAAATGCTGAACTTTTTACATTTTTTAAATGAGATTAATCTTTCAAAATCGAGCTACACGGGATAGATAAATTTAAAAATATTTCATGCTTGAAAATCTATATATTTTATGCTATCGTAGGTGGCACAGAAATCGCGATTATTTGTTAATTGTTTAATGGCAACACCTGAATGTAACGCATCTCATTGGTTATTGTGTAATATTTTTAAAAAGGTAATAACAATAAATAAAAAAAAAGTTTATTTAATAACTATAGAACAAAACAATTTATATAATTAAAAAAATAAAATAAAAGTAAATAAACAATTTATTAATAAATAAACAACAACATCCGGGCTACCATATCAAGCAAAATAACGATACTTTGGCGCCAGTTAAGTACCCCTGTGCGTATATGACATTGGTGTCAGAAAAAAGTCGCGCCAACGTAGTGCGTATATGACACCTGTGCCGTCTTTTATTCATCTAATTTAAAATACAACAAATAAATAAATAAATGAAGGCACTTTTCCAGTATAGGTACTTGGCGAAATAGAGAAAAGGTCCATGGCGAGAAAAGAAATTTGGCAACGTATTTTCTGGCAACCTATTTCATCAAAATATTTTTTTCGAATAATACTACATAAAAGTTGCTATGATCGCAAAAAGTTCGTACTTTCATATTAGCTGGGCGCAATTATCGCCAATAGCATTTTTTAACTCGCCAGCAGCATTTTTTATTTTTCGAGGTGTAAATTATGATGCTTTAACATAACAATGCTTTGATGTTGAAATTAAATGGTTTATGGTATTTATTCTTTTCTTTTCTTTTTCCTTTTTTAAAGATTTTTTTTTAAAGTGAAATTCGTGAATTTGAAATGTTTCAGTTTTAAATTAAAGTTATCCTTTTTAAAATGAGTGAAAGGGTTATATTTTAACTTAATATTTCATATTTCTTTAGAAATATGAAAAAATACGACGGGTACTATGTTTGGCGATTTATCACCTGTGCCCGACTAACATAAAAATACAGAGTTCTTGATTTCTCTATCAGAATCTTCCGATTTGGCGAAGGATTGAGCAAGTAAATGAAATTATGAATAAAAGTAACACGATATAATGCCTAGCATTCCATTTAAGGGAGACCAAACTGGTCGATACGGGCAGCTAATTATTTTAAAAACCGTAATAACTCAGTCAATTAACATACAATTTTCAAACACATTGCATTTGAAAGTAGATTTTTTTTTCTCTATTTGACGGTGTAAAAATTGAAAATGGCTTTGAATTGGAAACTTAAAAAATCGCTGACATAGCACGCATTGTAATTTCAATTTTTGTTTTCAGTTTTTATGCGAAAACGGCAACAAAAGCTACAGTAATATATTATTTTCTTTACTCGGAGATTATTTTCCCTCTAAACCCTCCATGACTTTCAACAAAAATGGCGGACTTCCGTTGCCACAATTACAAAAAATGTATTAAAAACTACAAAAAAATTAATATCTCAAAATTAAATTGAGATACAGCTTTCAAATAAATTGCATTTAAAAGAGCATTTTTTTCCTTATACAATGGTGTTAAAATTTAAAATGTGCGATGTTTAGAAGTTTAAAAATTTGCAGTAAAGAAAATTGCAAAACCGAAATTTCATTTCAAATTTCAAAGTGGTGCCATTCGCAAAATGACGTATGCGTTACGCACAGATATGTTTGTCCTTTATAATATAGATATATTACTTTTAATATCGACGAAGATCCATTAACAATTTTCGAACCGTTCTAAAACTCAAGTTTTTGGTGTTAGAAAGTTTTCTGATAATTTTACAATATAAGGACCTTGGAGAATTAGAGAAAATAGTCTTAACAAGATATGTAAATTTGGCTGCATACATTTTGTCAACCAATCCACTATGTCATATACATAAGCAATTGTTTTCAATATTTGTGCAATTAATTCAATATAAAAAAGCGATTTATCTATTTTTATATACAAACAGACGTAAATGAAATGCTTATACAATGCACACTGCAAATAGAAGCGTCTTAAATTTAGACACATATGTGACTGAAAAAGAATTTTAGACACTTAAGTGTCTTAATCTGAAAATTAAGACACTATAGATGTCTTAATTTAAGATACATAAGCGTCTTACTATGACCATGGTGTAAACGAACTGAGAATAATGTCTAAAATATCCGCAAACGTCTTATTTTAAGACACTTCATTGCTTTAAACGTGTCTTAATTTAAGACGTTTTGATTCTTCCGACGCAATAACCACCAGGGGGCACTAGCACTCCCAGTTGCGCATGCGTTTTAGATGTCTTCGTTCGAAGTGGTATACGTTGTAATTCAAACAAAGTTTGTTTTTATGTACGCGTGTATTTTAATTCGTTTTTTGCGAAATGTGAAGTACTGTGATTTTAATTCGTATTAACTTGGAGTATTTATTTATTGAATACATACATCTGACGTGTGTGCTCGACATCAAATGTCTCTTAGAGGCTGTCGTCGATACAAGGGCGGGATAGACACAGAACAGAAGTAGACGACGGTTGAAGATTACACCCGGAAATTCTACAAAGCGTGTGCAATGGGCTTAGTGTTAACTCGTATCAATTTATATCAATAATATTGTGTTATTCATCTTCGTCCTGTCGAAGCGGGCAAAAAAAAAGAAACTTTTGTCTGGCGGGTCCTGTTTTTAGGATGAAACATCTCATTCTTTAAATATGGCTAGTCGGATGTATTATGGGATTACCTTTTAAACTGATGACAGTCTTTCTCCCTCACTGTGGTTGTGGTAGTTTTTAAAATTTCAAATCGAGGAATATTTCTTACCTCTTGCAGCAACTCAAATAAGTTTCTTTATAGTAGTAAAATTAGTGTATTTTATGATTTTATTTATTGTACTAAACAAAATCCTGCATGAAATTTAATTAGTTTTGAATCTGTTCGCAAAAAACCCCACTAATTCTAGAAGTATATATTTTTAAACTTATGACGTTGTTTTTTATTACGAATTATATATTCAATGTCAGTTCTTAGTTTCAATGGATAATTTTTATCTCGCAGTAAATGACGGCCACAAGGAAGTAAAGAAAAAAAAAACTTTGAAAGATGACCTAATGCTTTCTTACTTCCTGGCATAAAACCGCAGATTAAAAAAAGATAAATAAAGTAAATGAGACTGGTCTATTATATGAAGCTGCCTGTAAAAATATACATATGTATTTGATTTGCAATCAACTCTAATACTGATTTTTTTATTATTTTTAATAAAAAAGTAATTTGAAATTTATAATGGGAAAAAGTAA
Source organism: Maratus speciosus (assembly GCA_963932465.1). NCBI lineage: Eukaryota > Metazoa > Arthropoda > Arachnida > Araneae > Salticidae > Maratus > Maratus speciosus. The sequence continues at coordinate 328,031,902 of OZ010798.1, read as the reverse complement.
AAACCTCTAACTAGATTTCGTATTTAAAATTGTGGTAACTTTATTTATATGCACTTATACGAAAAATACAAAAATGACAGATGTTACTGTATATATTTAAGACGAAAGAAGTTTGGAAATCATAAGTTATTTTTTCCTCATGTTTTTAATATAGAATATGTACTTATTTGTTTTTATTGATAGTTGAATAGCTTTTGTGAGTACCCTCTGATCTACATAAAAACTTGCCCATGTGGAAATATAAGTTTTTTAAAAACATAATTTTTAAATAAGTATTTTCATTTTTTTTTTTTTGGGGGGGGGGGGGATTTTGCATGAATTTTTGTAAAGCTGATATCTTAAATCTTGCACTGATTATAATGAAAGTTTTGAACTTTTAGAGTAGGACAAGCTTAAAAACGCAAATATATTTAACAAAATATCAAAGTCATTTTTTCCCCAATGTTATTAAAGTAGAATATTTATTTATTTATTTTCATTATTCATAGTTAAATGGCTGTTGTGATTATCAAGTGATGTATATGTAAAATTGCCTATGTGGCAATATATTTTTTTATATTTTCATTTTTTTTTTTTTTTTTTGGGGGGGGGGGGGGATTTTTGCAATTTTCGTACATCTGATATTTTAAATCTTTTTCCACATTCAACCGAGTATAATAAATATTTTGAACTTCTAGAGTAGGACAAGATTATAAAATATATATATATATTTATCTATGTACCTTAAAAGCCCTTAATAGCGAACACTTCGGGACCGCGGAATTTGTCCGATAATTGGAGATGTCTACTTTTTTGAGGTAAAAATATACAAATATGTATGTCTGCTGATTAAAAAAGTATTCGTTAAATAGAGGTGTTCGCTATTCGAGAATGTCCATTAACCTCCACAACGGATACTCCCGAATACCGGACATCTCAATTTAGACAATTATAATGCAGGGTTGCGTTTTTTGCAAAAGTACTTCTTGATTAAAGGAAGGGCAAACTGGGAAGTACCCCGTCCCCCTACGACTGTAGTGCCCCCAAATTTGATGTGCAATATTTGTAAAGCTTATACTTTAAATCTGTTTCGAAATTGTACTGATTATAATCAATATTTTGAACTTTTAAAGTAAAATAAGGTTAAAAACAAAATAAATTTAAAAAAATCTAATATTTAGATAAATATTTTTTGTTTTTTAATCTTGTTCTACTCCTGAAGTTCAAGATATTCATTATAATCAGTACAATGTCGTAAAAGATTTAAATTATCAACGTAACGAAAATTGTATACCAAAACTGAGAGCACCAAAAAAATCAGGCTGTATTGGGGGGGGGGGGAGGGGCAGGACCACAGCCAAATATTTTTCCAGGATTCAACGTGGTCAAACATGGCTACGTATGATGCTTACAAAAAAATGGATGCGATTCAGACGTTTGAAGTGTCTGAAATTCAGACGCAAAAAGTGTCTGAAAAAATTCAGACATTTTAAAGTGTCTGAAAATTGAACACTCCATTTCAGACACTTAAGTGTCTGAATTTCAGACATTTTAATTTAGAGTGCATACATACATTCATATATATATATATATATATATATATATATATACATATATATATGTTGCATTATGGAAACATTGGATTATTTTTCTAGTTAGAATGAAGTAACTGGCTGTCACGATATCAGTAGTGGATCACGTCCAGCAGTAATAGAGTAGTACAAGTTGTAAGAACAGGTAAATTCAATCCTGTTGTACTAGTATAACGAAGATTGAAATCCTGTCGTGTTAAGACTACGTCATTGACGTTATAGGTTGATTATCAGTCGAAAAGTGAAGGCCATGGAATGCATTTTTCCGTGAAAGTTTCCCCAGAAATAATTGAGACAAAACTTAAAGACATCTCATTATTTTATTAACACATCATTCGGTGGCGCAGTTTCCACCAAGAATATTAGCCATCGCTTCATAGTAGTAATTTAGGGATGAACAAAGTTGTAGATAATCGAATACTTGGACGGTGACCGGGGGGGGGGGGGGGTATGAAAAATGGAAATACGACTAGAATCTGCTGAAACACAGCGTGCATAGGCTTTTTGTGCGTCAAGTGTAGGAATACAAATATGACGTAGGTCGCGCTCTCAACCAATTAATAACTAAGAATACCACGCCATGGAAATAGTGCTGACAGAGCGAGTGGATGAATTTGAAGATAAAAAGGATAACCCCGGAATATGCGCGGGAAAGTAAAATGGAAGGGAAAATAAAATGGTTGCTAAAAGAACATTCTAAAAGAAAAAAGAGCGGAAATGGAACATTTAATTTAAGAATACTAAAAGCGTAATATTTAAGTAATTTAGACAAGTGAGACATTAAATTAAATGGAATTTAACAGAATTAACGATAGAGATTATTTAAGAATAAGGATTTAGTGAATATAAAGTAGTAATTTAGAATAAGATATGGAAATCATGGAATTAGATCTAATAATGTAACACACACACATATATATATATATATATATCTATATTATAAAGGACAAACATATCTGTGCGTAACGCATACGTCATTTTGCAAATGGCAACACTTTGAAATTGGAAATAAAATTTTGGTTTTGAAATTTTCTCTACTACAAATTTTTAAACTTCTAAATCTCGCACATTTTAAATTTTTACACCGTCGTATAAGGAAAGAAATTCTCTTTTAAATGCAATTTGTTTGAAAGCTGTATCTCAATTTATTTTTGAGATATTAATTTTTTTGTAGTTTTTAATACCATTTTTCTTATCGTGGCAACAAAAGTACCCCATTTCTATTGAAAGTCATTGAAAGTAAACGGAAAATAGTCAAAAATAGGAGATACCTTATCCTTTTTTGTTGCCTTTTTTTCATAAAACTTGAAAAAAAAAAGTTGAAATTAAAATATGGGCTATGTCAAGAATATTATCTGTTATTCCGTGATAATGACGTCATATGCATACTTTTCTATAGACGAAGTTTAAAACTGGATTGCTTTAGCGTATACAAATGACGTCATTTTATAAAAAAAAGCGTGTATTTTAATTCTTAAATTTGAATTATGTTTTGTAGAAGTGCGTCATTTTCACAGCTCAGCTGCTTTGAAATTCTTCACAGGTGAAAAAGCTCCACTGTTGAAAATAATGCAATGGAAATCAGACACTGATAAAACGCAATGTTTTACAAAAATTTAGAGTGTCTTTATAAAAGAGAGGTGACATGAAAATAATAGCGATTTATATTACAGAAATTTGTGATTCCCGCCTGGATGGATTTGCTTCGCCGAGTTGGACAAGCAAACAAATAATTCGTGGTTTAAAATAATATCATGTTCGTGAATTTTTTGTCCAAAATTCTCTCGAATAATAAAATTTTAAAGCTATTCGTTAGGACATTCTACTATAATTTTATCAAAATAACATAATTTGCTTAATTTAATTTTTCTTAATTTTATATAATCTATATATTTAAAACACAAGTATGTTTTTTAGTCATCTGCCCTGATAATTCAGCTGAACCAATTTTACTAATATATATATATATATATATATTTTAACTGAAAGCTCTTCATTTGTAGATGTGATCGCACTACTTTTTTTTTTTAATATCCCCACTTTTATATTTTAATTTTAAAATCATTTTATGATATTTCTTGAAAATGGTGAAAATTAGATAGCTTTTATTATTGCAGACAAGAGAGAAATAATGAGGTATTTTTATCTTTATTCATGCTATTTTCTGATAAAAATTCAAAATTGTTCATAAAAATTGTTGTGTAGGGTTTAGTGTCGCAAAATCTCATTAGGAGCAGAATATTATATTAGGGGCATAATAACGGAAAATGGCATACTGCTTTTGAAATCACGTATTTTTTCTCATAAATTTTCTATTATTTTTTTCCCTTCTGCATGTGTACTGACACTAAGTTTCAGACACTAGGTGAAATGCTTATTTAAGTGAAAATGAAGTCATATTTAAAAGAAAACGATCATTTTCTTAGGTAAAAGTAAGCATTTTAACACAAATGCGTTTAAAAAAACATAAATTATGGAAATTTTAACTCTCCGGAATTGAGATTAGAATCTCAAGTAAAGAGTACGTCTGTTCACATAAAAGATATTGCCGCCGATCGTGACTTCAGTTTTTGAGTTAAAATGATTTTTAAATGTAAATAAATGGTTTGTAAATGAATGATCAAACGAAATACAATTTTTTTTTATGATGAATATGGATATGAGAAGTATGCAAATTTTGAAAAGGTGAAAATTGCTGTTGTTCATTCCGGAATACCAAGCATAAGAGCCTAAATTGATAACCACATCCTAATAACTGATCTTTATTATATTTTACTGATTAAGTATCTATATTATAAAGAACAAACGTACCTGTGCGTAACGCTGACGTCATTTTGCGAATAGAAACACTTCACGATCAAATTTCAGGCTTGAAATTTTCGCTACTGCAGTTTTTTAATCTTCTGACATTCGTACATTTTCAATTTTCGTCGAATAGGGGAAAAAATTACTTTCAAATGCAATTTGTTTAAAAACTGTATCTTAATTGACTGATGTATTATATTATCTAAAATAATTTTTAAGCATCATTTTTTTTAAGCTTATCTTATCACGTGCCTTTTCAATACATAATAATAATAAACATTTTGCACATAAAGCAATAACATTTTTCAGCATTTGTTTCTGACTATTTTTTTATAACGAAATTAATACCTCCTTTATAAACAAATAAAAGAATAATATTTAAAAAAAATCACCAATCTAATATATTTGTGAAAGACAAATTAACGAAATTATTACTTCTTTTATAAATAAATAAAACAATATTATTGAAAAAACACAAATCTAATATATTTATAATCGTACAATTTAAAGTTTTAGACCACCAAATAGGATTTTTTATCCAAAATGGAATTTGTTTGCAAACTTCATCTCAGTTTACTGATTGTCTATGGTTTTAAAAACAATTTTAAATCATGAAATATTTTTTAATTTATCTATATCGCGCGGAGCTCGATTACGAAAGATTAATCCGTTTGCCCTTAAAACAAAATATATATAAATAGTACAAAACATATTTCAATTTTAAGACCTACAGCAGACGCTTTTATTTTATGTAAAATGACGTCATTCACATCCACTTAAGAATTTCCCATTTACGATCCACTCTTAAACATCTACAGTAAAGTATGCATAGGACGTCACTATCGCGAAATAATACACAAGTGCAACAAAAAGATTCCGTCATTAAAGAAATTCGACAAAAAAAAAACGGCTGTTTAATGATTCATAGGCCTTCATTTATTTGTAACATTAATATAGATACTGAAAATTAAATACAGTTTATAATAGCTCCAGGTTTCAACAGAAATCATTTGTTTATATTGTTTCAAAACAGCACATATTTTAATTACATTTTCTTTCGGTTGTTATGAAAAAAATGGCAACAAAAATATATAATTAATATTTTACAACTATTTTTTCTTTAATTTCTACAGAAATGGAGTACTTCCGTTACCAATATTAAGGAAATGGCTACGAAAACTACAAAAATATTAATATTTCAAAAATAAATGGAGATGCCGTTATCAAAAAAATTGCATTTAAAAGTACTTTTATTTCCAATACGACGGTATACAAATTGAAAATGTGTGATGCTTAGAAGTTTAAAAAATTGCTATAGAGTATTTAATGGCGTTGTTTTACGGCTGGCTTCTGTAAGGTAACGTTATTTTTTGGGGAAGACACAAAAATAAGATGGGAGAAAGAAATAGCATACCGTACCGGGGGCTAATAAAATAATATAAATAAAACACAAATTTAACAGACATGTATAAGCTCTGGAATTATCAGAATATAAAAGGATGTCATAAATAGCAAAATCTTGGTCAAATAACTCTTAGCTTGCGGCTAATAAGAAAATATCACTTTTGATAAATTTCAAAAAATTATTTGATTGTATAATTCGTATTTTCCATCTGAAAAATGCTTTTTAAATGTAAGTGGGCAATCTGAAAAATTTATTGCACATAAAAAAATTATCATTTTTCAATTTAAAAAAAATGTTTTCACCTATATTCTTTAACCCGGGAAGCCCGGGTACGATCCCCTAGTTTATATAAAATCCAAGTCTCTGTGTGTCCCTCACGATTCTGGTAGAACCACATCATTGAAATGAGTAATTGTTGAAAAATACTAATGCAGGGTTACCACAGTAGCACCAAATGTTGGCCAACTTGGCGATAGCTGGCTGATTTGGCGAAATTCCCATTTAAAACCATTAATCTTTCATAAAGGAGGTTTCATAAAGGAGGCTCTTTTAAGATATTTTTTCAAAATCTATGGTTGAGAATTTAAAATATATCGTTACATCTTCCTCCCGATGCTACTAATAAAATAACCGCCAATAGACGACGCTGTACTGTATGAGATCCTAACTGCGCGATTTTAATGTGCTTTAGGTACTTTTCCAGTATAGGTGCCTTGGCGAAAAAGAAAATTTGGCAACATATTTTCCGGGAACCTATCCACTGTTTCATTTTATATATACGCATTTTTTTTCGATATTTATACGATTTATTTAACATTAAAAAGCCGTTTCTCTAATTTTATACAGAAACAGATGTAATTTGTACATAAAAACATGAATAATATACATATAAAATAAACGTATAAAAAAAAAACGCTCATCAAGTTTGTTTTCATAGCTGTTTATATGATTTGGCAACAAATCTCAATATTTTTCATGCCAAAATGTATGCTAATGCGCCAATTATTTCAAAATGCTAAAAGATATTTGTAATTTTATGCCAGCAGTTTAATATGAGTTTTATTTTATTGCTTTATTTTATGACAGTTATTTGTTCAATTATTTTAAGTATATATTTGTGATTTAATGAAATAGTTCGTAAAAGTCTGGAATTTTCAAATGTTATATTTTTTAAATGCTCACTTTAGTATCGACAATATTTTTTCTTTTATTTTTCAAATGCCTCAATTCACGTGATATTCATTTTGCGCCAACTATTACGCTTGGCGACAATGGTATCCGTATAGCGGAAAAATACCCAACTCTCACTTTCTGATGACCAAATTAAACCAAGCTTTTTTTCAAAAACGCCAAAGCCCCTACAGTGGAAAAGTATCAAACTGTCTATTATTTTGCGCTATCTGTGTTATAGTTTATACTATATGCAAGGTGAGTGGAGCGAAGAGTTTAAACATTAAATATTAAAGTTTCGGCACAGATGTCATATACGCCCCATGTTGGCGCGATTTTTTTCTGACGCCAATGTCATATACACAACGGGTACTTAACTGTCGCCAAAGTGTCGTTATTTTGCTTGATATGATAACCCGGATGTTGTTGTGTATGCTATTGATGTTTTCGCCAAATTGGCGTCGGAAAAAAATCGCTCCAATATGGGGTATATATGACAACTGTGCCAAAGTTTCTATAAAGCAGTATAAGACTAAAAAAATTAAGAATAAAATAAATGCAAAGTAAGACTAAAGAAGAAAGAAAAGTCATGCGTTAAGCATAGAATATGAAACACTTTCCAACACATCCTGAATGCTTTAACAAAACTTCGTTATTTAGGGAAATAAGTTAAATAAGATAACTAAGTAAACATTTTAGAAAACGCAAAAAAATTTTAAAAATTGATTTCAGCAGTTACCGTCCATAGTCAATAGTACCGTTATTACATGCCACTATTTAGCTAAAATTTAATTTAAACTACATTTAAAGCTACTGAAATCACATTTCCAGATATTATCATCCATAGACGGTTATGTATCCAATTCTTTGCGTGAGCCTGTATATCATTTTATCTATATTCTACAAACATTTCTTAGTAAATTAAATGCAGTTCAGCGTAAAACTGCATAACTCCTTTAAAAACCTCCTTTAAGCAATTTATTCTCATACTCAGTAACCCTTACGAACTCTTTTGTGTAGCCCTGCATATGAACTGTAGCATTTATACACACGGCATAGTATGCATAAATGTAGTGAAACATAAAAGCGCATATCATAATTAAAAATGCATTTCTAGCAATCATTGCTTATGTACAATACTTCGGAGAAAAGTTTCTTGGCTAGAAAGAAGTTTGCCAACGTATTTTCTGACAACCTATTTACTGCTTCATACTCACAAGCAATTTTTTGCATATGTATACAATTTATTTAATGTAAAAAAAGCTATTTACTGATTTTTATAAAGAAACAGAAGTAATTTTTGCACAGATGTCATATACGCATCGGGGTTGGCGTGATTTTTCTCTGACGCCAATTCGGCAGAAATCTCTCTTTCGAATACCAGTTACTTGTATATTTTTAAATTATTTGCTATCATTTTGAAAAGGAAATAACTATAAATAAATAAAAGTTTGAATAATAACTATAGAACAAAACAGTTTATATAATTTAAAAACAGAAAATAAAAGTAAATAAACAATTTGGCACAGATGTCATATACGCCCCATATTGGCGCAATTTTTTTCCGACGCCAATTTGGCGAAAACATCAATAGCATAAACAACAACATCCGGGTTACCATATCAAGCAAAATAACGCCACTTTAGCACCAATTAAGTACCCGTTGCGTATATGAAATTGGCGTCAGAAAAAAATTGCGCCAATGGGGCGTATATGACATCTGTGCCAACAATTTATTAATAAATAAAAAAAAAAATAGCCGGGTTACTATAGCAGGCAAAATAACACCATTTTAGCGCCAGTTAGGTATCCCAGTTCATATCTGAAATCTGTGCCGTAATTTGTATATAAAAAAATATTATATATTTAGAAACGATTTTTTTATGTATATAAGTGCATATATAAACAAAAATAAAAGTTCATTAGATTTGTTTTCATAGCTGTTTATATATTTTGGCAACATATCTCACTTTCTGATGCCCGAATTACGCCAAGCTTTTTTTAAAAATGCGCTATAATGGAAAAGTACCTAAATAAATAATTAACAGAAATAACCAATTATACAAACTAAAACTTTTTATTTCGAGATCAAAGCATTGTTTTTAATTTCGATTAAAAATACATATATCCTTGGATAACTTTAGTTGAAATTAGGTTCACGGCTTAATATCTCATTCCATAAACCTAAACAAACACAAGTGATTCATTCATCGTGAACCGTAAAAAATATTAAATCATTGAGGTAATCATTCACAAAGTAAGTTCTCCAACAATCAATGAACAATATTCTAATGACGTCATAGTAGGTAAAATGGTGGCGGTATCATTTGTTTATGGTTTGAAATCACAAAGATTTAATTTTGCAATGTCTCTTAGTTACATTATTTTATTGTCATATTTATGAGCACAGAACAAAAGCATATTTTTTCATTATTTAGTTATTAAAGACGGAAAACATTATAAATGTGCATGATTTGAAAAATTTAATTAATTTTCTTCCTTAATACTAAAAAATAACATCGGGAAGTAACAGCGAGTTTAAGTTAAATAAGTTTAGCTGTTTAATTCTGTTGTAATATTCAAAATAACTATATTTATTAGATTTCAGTAAACAACATCAGGGCCCAATTAAACTTTGAAGTTAGAGGAATTAAATGTCATTTCAGGGCCTTTCTTTTGGAGAAGCTTTTCTAAATTCCACATATACATGGAAACTCTTCAGTATTAGAAATATTATTCCAAGGACTGGCATAACATGAGAACGGCCTGCAATTTTACACAAGTTTTTTAAAACTACTTTATAACAGAAATTTTACTAAACTGGTTACTTTTTTGTTATAGAAGCCCCACTACTAGAATTATGACAAGTTGCAGCCAATTTCGCCAAAGTCGTAACCAAGATCGTGAAGCACACACATATAATACCATATAATACCATTTCATGAAATCGTATACGATAATTTAATAGTTTTTACCTTACTTCAAGTGTGTAATTTTTTATTTTTAAGGCTTAACAATCTAAATTGTCCAATATATGAATTTAAAAAAATGTAAACAAAGATTTTGACATGACCGCAAAGAGCCTCAAATCTGCATAACACTTGGAACCAAACTGTGCAGATTAGTGGTCTTCTACTGTACACAGTTTTTCATAAATGTGTTTCGTTCTTAAAATGTGTTATTTTCATCTATCACTGCGGAACAAACGAGAAAACTCATATTCTTGCACATGAGTTGTATATATCATTATATCTAAATTTCCGTCATTTTTGACGGGCTACCTTTATAGTATATATATAAACATAGATAAACAAGTAGGAAATTTCATTTGGTGTGTTTTTATAGCTGTTTATCATTTGGCAATAAGTCTAAAGTGTACCAAACTTTTAACAAAAATGTCTAGTGCCCTATACCAGAAAAATATCCGATTTCTGTTTCTTGAATATTGACTCTGGCAATTTCTTGATCTCTCAGATTACATCAAAGTTACTTTTGAAACAATAATATACAAAAACAGTTTCAATTCTGCTCGATCAATTTTTTGAAAACATTTTTCGCATTATCCGATGTGTAGTACACTTTAAGCGATGATTAAAAATTAATTGGAAATTGAAAATGATGTAAGTAATGAAGGTGGTCCTCAGAAAACGGAGGCACGTCTTAAGCGGAGAAAATTAACGAGAGTTCACTGTATCTATATTTTTTATTTGGTTGAATCTGAGATTAAGTATTGTTCTAGAAGCATGGTAGTTATTAAATTAAGACAGAAAAATAAAGATTATTTTTAAAATACATTTGTCATTTATACGAGGTGCATACAATAAGCAAGTTTCTCACGGCCCGTAAAAAGAAAATAATATAATTATCTGGAAAGATTTATTGAAAACGATACAGCAATGTTTCAGCTACTTCTTAACATAAGAACTACCAGAATTGTAACACTTGCCATAGCGTGGGATAAGTTTTTGTTGTCCAGTGTCATAGAAGTCTGCCGCCAGGAATGACGCCAGCTTTTCGCAGTTGTCAACCCACGTGTCACTGTATCTATATTTTTTATTTGGTTGAATCTGAGATTAAGTATTGTTCTAGAAGCATGGTAGTTATTAAACTAAGACAGAAAAATAAAGATTATTTTTTAAATACATTTGTCATTTATACGAGGTTCATACAATAAGTAAGTTTCTCACGGCCCGTAAAAAGAAAATAATATAATTATCAGGAAAGATTTATTGAAAACGATACAGCAATGTTTCAGCTACTTCTTAACATAAGAACTACCAGAATTGTAACACTTGTCATAGCGTGGGATAAGTTTTTGTTGTCCAGTGTCATAGAAGTCTGCCGCCAGGAATGACGCCAGCTTGTCGCAGTTGTCAACCCAGGTGTCACCACTCGTAACGATCATGTTGTCCCCATCATGGTATTGCTGGAGAAAAGTCAATGCTGCTCCCATGCGTTTGGTTTTGCGTTCTGTTTTAAGCGTCTTCGCCACCCACGTGTCGCACAATTTTCCGAACAATAGATATTTCGTGATGATTTCATTCATCGCTGATCTTTCCTGCAGCAATACCACGATAAGGACAACGAGCATTGTTACGGGTAATGACACGTGGGTTGACAACTGTGACAAGCTGGATCCATTCGCAGGCAGCAGACTTCCATGACACTGGACTACAAAAGCTTATCACATGCTATTACAAATGTTTCTTTTCCTGTCGTTCTTATGTTGAGTAGTATCTGAAACATATCTGTATCTTTTGCAATAAATCTTTCTGAGTAATTATGTTTTGTTCGTGGGAAACCTACTTTCTGGTTGACCCTCTGTGATTATGAAATTAACATATCATCACATATCATTATTTATCCTCCTTTAAAATTAAATTCCCATTTTAACAATTCTAAATTTAATCGATACTTCTTTTCCTTATCAAAAAGTATATCTATTTTGCTTCTCTTTTGCGCTTAGTAAATTACATTAACTTTATATATATCCAGGCTTACTCAAAACCGCCAATAAAATAAATCAAAAACAAAGCTACTTTCTCATCTTAAAAGTATTACTGTGCTAGCATAATTTCCTTCTGCTAATGAATGTACAAAAAACAGATACTCTTTGACCATATGCTCTTGTTGCAGCAGTAATTTAAACACCCATTGTGATTTTCCGTTTGATAGTCAATACAAATGCCTTTTCGGCTTGAAAGATATCCTGTTAATATTAAAATCGGCGCCTGGCATCTGCGTTGATTCTTCTAAAAATATATTTCCCATTATCCAGCCTCTTCACATCATACCGTTCGTTAACATTTCAGTTACTTAAGCTAATGAATCGTTGGGCTGATTTTGAATTCAAAATGTCCGTTAGGGGACATATTCTTTGGGGTTATAATTGTGCAAAGTTCAAAGTTTTGCGGCTCGATGTACTTACAATCAAATCTGTTGGGCGGGATTCTACTGTAAAAAAATGGCCATAATTCTTTTTTCAAAAAAACATTATGGCCATTTTTTTGCCATTCATCCCAGACCCCATTCCCCCATTCACCCCATTTGCCATCATGACCAGAAAATCAGAGTTCTAACTTTTTACGACTGCTCTTTCATCTTCACCTAACGCTTCATTTATAAAGATTGTTTCATAATAATAGAAATCAACAGTCCATCAGAAGAAAATGAAGTAATGAAAATGCCGCGGGCGACACTAAATTCTGAAAAAGCAGAATTCCTGTTCTCTAGTTTAAACTTTCTTTTTTCGTATTTCTATATTAATTTCTCAACGTATAATGGTAAAGTAATTAATAATAACCTATTAACTGATAAAAGAGCATTTTAAAAATATATTACAATCTTCATTTTTCTTTCAAACATAGTTGAAAAGTGCGTACGACTACGGTTTGTCTGTCCGTCTGTCCACGCTCTAACTCTCCTAATTATACACGGATTGAAATTTTTGTATACTATTGACGTTTAATACAGCACAATCCTTATTGAAAGTGAAGTTTGTACAACGTATAGTTCATTTGCAGGGATAGTCAAAAGCATTTATATCGTTACATTACGACCAATGGGAAAAAATCGTTTCAAGTACATTTTATTGATGTTACACCCTTTTAAATATAATAGAATTGATATGCTTTTATGAAGTGGACTAAAATACTCATTCTCTAGAATATGCGCTGCAAAGGATATTTATTATTCAGTTACAGGGCCACGCAAAACAATTCGTTACATAATGGTTTTAGGGGAAAAATTGTTTGCGGCGTTCTTTAATTTTGCTAAACTATTACAGAAATAATGAAATTGATATACGTTTCTGAGGTTTATTACAAATTACTTCCTGAATAATATAAAGTGTTTACAGGGACACGCAAAAGATTTCGCATACTATACTGTATTCGTATATTAGCGATGACTGCTGGAAATGAATTTTTAGTGATGATATGTGTTTTTAAATCGACCAAATTTTTCCACAGATCATATACAGGGCTATAGAAAACAATGCTTAAGGGTTAGTGAGCATCAGCGAAAATTTCTTATTGGTGGTTTTTAAATGAGTTATACATTTTCACGATGAACTACATTTAGTATACTAAGAAGTGTATATAGAATATAGATAAAATGATGTACAGAGACACTCAAAAAATTAGATATAATGCCGTCTATGGATGATAGTTTCTGGAAGTGTGATTTAAGTAGTTTTAAGCATGTTTTAGTCTGAATTAAATTTTAGCTAAATAGTGGCGTGTATTTACAGGTAGTAGGTAAAATACAGGTCTGTACAAAAGTATTCAAGTATGTACTCGTCTAATGATATAAATTGCTGAAAGTAAAATTTCAACTTACGGTGCGGTTTTCTTGGTAAACGAAATTTTCGCTACTATATAGTATACGAAATCTATAGACCAAATACAGGGCTGTACAAAAGAATTAGAATACATATTAGGACATGGACAGTAATTGCTGAAATCAATTTTTCAAATGTTTTATGCGTTTTGTAAAATGTTTACTTATGTATCTTATTTACCTTATTTCCCTAAAAAACGAAATTTTGTTAAAATATTTAGAAAGTGTTGGAAAGTGTTTCATAATTTATGCTTAACGCATGATTTTTCTTTCTTGTTTATTTATAATTTATTTTCTACTTTTTAGTCTTTAAAATGTTTCATTATTACAGTCTCAGAGCGATTTGGCGAACGTTTATGGGCAGATAATTAGATCCATTTTTTTTCAACTGCCAAACAAGTTACAAAGAATATTTAGCGATTTATCGATTGTGGAAGTTTAATGGTGAATATGCCTTAAAATTAATGCATTAATTCATAATTAATTTGTAAAAATATTAAAATTATATATTGTCAACGGAAACACACCTTTGCACATAATTTGTATAATTCTAACCTATCAGGATATGCGTTAAAAATTGAATGCAAAACTCTTTACATACAAAAACCAGGTTCAGTTAAATAAAAGAGTGTAAAAAATAATAGATTTTCTGTGTTCACTTATTTTATGCTGACTATCACACATGCATCTAGACACAGTGCAAGATTATTCAGCTTGACATTTCAGTATAATTTATGCGGCTCAAGTTTCAAAAGTATTTGAATGGAGCTCGATCAATGAACATGTGGGAACTGGAGATAAGGAGATCCTATTAAGTGCATCTTGAAATACATTCTACTTTGCATTTGTATTATTTTTGATATTATATTGGAAAATATAAACAGTGAGCTAACGTAAATGTACTTCATATTAAAACTTACTTGAGTAGTAACAAAGTAATATAATTAAAAAATTACAATTCTGTCACAAACATTATGTTTTTCAGTTTCAAAATGTGTCCCAAAATATACCAGGAAGATTCGCATTGTTGAGCGAAGAAAATGATTTATTTGAAACCGTCTTAATTAAATATTTTTTTGGTTTTAAGTATTTTTTTATACAGAAAACCGGGAAAAATAACAAGTATGTATACAAGCATGCATTTAAATGAAACAAGTAAGAAAAAATCATGCGTCAAGCATAGATTACGAAACACTTTCCAACACATTCAGAATAATGTAACAAAACTGCACTGCTTAAAAAATTAAAATATTACGTCTAATTCAACCATATGGAAACGCATAATACATTTCAGAGCGCAATTTCAGCTGTTCCGATTAACAATCGGAAAATTATGCGAATTGCAGCCCTGTATATGATTTATAGATTTGAATCTATTAGTTACATGCAAGCCAAAATTTAGTTCACTTAAGAGCTACGTAATACTTCAGTTGAAAATTTACCTTCAGCAATTTCCTCTAATATGGAGAACGGTACGTGAATACTTTTGTGCAGCCCTGTATTTGAAGTATAGAATTTATATATAACGGGTAAAATGCAAAAAATTATTTAAATTTAAAAGCGCATACCGAATTTTAAACAGTGCGCTCCAGCAATTATTACTCAAAGACAGTACTGTACTGTAACCGATTTCTTTTGTGTGTCCCTGTAAATGAATAAAAAATGCTATGAATGTCCTGTTCTAACGTGATCGTAGTGAAATACACTGATTTATATCAGTTTCAATACATTTGAAATAGCATAATGTCATTAAAATATTCTGCAAACGATTTTTCCCCATATACCATAATGTAATGGAATACTTTTGAGTGCCCCTGTAAAAGAACGATTAATCCTACATACTTCATATACAAGACCAAACATGCTTTGGTGATCCTAAATAACCTTGATGAATTTCATGAAAATCCGAGTACATTTACAGAAGTTAGAGCGTGGACAGACGGACAGACGGACAAACGGACTGACGGCCAGACAAACCGAATGCATAAACACTTTTCAACTTTGCTGGAAGTGTTAAGAACAAGAACGAAGAATCATGCGTAGATTATGAAACACTTTCCAACACATTCAGAATACTGTAACAAAACTTGATAGTTTACTAAGGTGAAATATGTTGCCTAAATGAACAATTTGGAAAACGCATAATGAATTTGAAAACCCAATTTCTGCAATTACTATAAATACACGGGAAAATATACGACTTTTTCTGGTGCTCTGTTTATGATCGATAGATATGTATGTATATTACATAATATGATAAAAGTTAGTTTAGTTAACCCCTTGAGGACAAACGACCGGTATACGTGCCACTTAAGGTGCTCAGAATCCTTCATTATTCCCACCAGTAAAATTTTATTGCAAAGATTACATTATTTAATCAGAGCATTTTCGCGATTCAATTACAAAAAATTTTCTGTTTTGAAAAATCGGTGGTAAAAAGTTAAAAATTAAGCAAAAGGCTCCCGACGCGAAGGGGTTAAACGCATAGCACTGTTAAAAATTTTTATTCAGAAATTTCTGCCAACAAACCAATGTTGTTGAAAGCTTTTGTGCTGCCCTGTATAGCATCTATAGAATTTATACACGCCAAGTAATATTTAAAAAATAAATAAACTTAAAAACGCATACCACAATTGTAAACGCACTTCTAGCAATTATTATTCGTAGTCTTCAATAGTTCAATTGTTGTTCATTTTCTTCTGTAGCGAAATTCTTTTGTGTGTCCCTATAAATGAACGACAAATTCTATGCTCACCAAGTTCTTCAGTAAGAGCCTTGTAGCACACTTCAGTGATATATATTCATTTCAATATGTTTAAAGTAGTGTAACGTCAATTAAAAGCACCGCAAACGATCTTTCGCCATAGACCGTAATGTAACGGAATTCTTTTGAGTGTCCCTGTAAATGAACTGTACATGCTACACACTTCATGTCCTATACCGAACATACCATAGTGATACCCAATAACATAAATCTATTTCATGGCAATCGGACTATATTTATGAGAGTTAGAACACGGACAAACGGACAGACAAACAACCAGCCAGACAAACGGACAGAAAAATCGAATTCATAAACACTTTTCAACTATGTTGAAAAGTGTTAAAAAAAGATGAGACTCTCTGTGTTTACTTATTTTAAGCTAAATATCACACATGTATCTAAACACAATACAAGATTATTCTGCTTGACATTTCAGTATAATTTATGTGACGCTAGTTACAAAAGTATTTGAATAGAGTTCGATAAATGAACATGTGGGAACTGGAGATAAGGAAATTCTATTGAATGCATCCTAAAATATATTCTATACTTTGCATTTGTATTACTGTTCCAGATTATATTGGAAAATATAAACAGCGAACTAAGGTAGATGCAATTTATATCAAAACTTTCTTGAAGTATACAAAGTAATGTATATAAAAAAAAATTCCATTTCAGTCACAAAAGTTATGTTTCTTTCAGTTTCGAAATTTTATCTTTTAAGATTAAAACTGAGATTTTTTTAAGTGCTTTTACAGTGTTTACAATATGTGCTTAAATGTAAGGAAATATGAATATATTTTAACATTTCCTTGTCTTATAATACATCAGAGTATTTAACTTTCAGTTTTGAAAAAATCATGAACTAATTTTTTTAGCACTCCATAAAAAAAATATGTATGAAACAAGGCGCATAAATTGCAAAAAAAGATAAATTTTTCTTAAACTATAAAAATAACCTCGAACGAAAATATGCAATAACCTCTTCCGAAATACTCACTATGCCAAAAAGAGCCCATTATCTTTAGAAACCAGCTTATTTTGACATTATCTTCAGAAGCCAGTTTATTTTGAAGATTTTTAAAAAGCATTTATAAAGGTTTCTTCGACTGCCATTCTTCGGAAATGTCACTTGTTCTTCGGAAATGTTGCTGAATAGTTTTTATAGTGTATTAATCAGTTTTCTCAACATCGGAATAAGGTTTTAATCTTGAACATTAATACATACACAAAGAATTTTACTTAAAGACGTACATAAAACATATAACATACAAGTTTTAAGACATTAATTACTATAAAAGTTTAAAAGCTAAAAACTAACAAGTTTCGCCTACACAGTAGCCATCTTCAGGGTTGCTCTTTCCAGTGTCGAGAAACTCAAAATATTTATGGATTTTAAAAGTCGTAAGTAAACATATTAGTTAATATTACTGGTATCGTTACGCCATCAATGAAGCTATAAGTGAACCATTTATTTTTTGACAGAAAATATTGGAAAATAGGTTATATAGGTTTTTCGAATATATAAACGCATACATCTAATGAAACAAAAAAAAATACTAGTTTTTCCGTGTTTACTTATTTTAAACTAAGTATTACACATGTATCTAAACACAATACAAGATTGTTCCTCTTGACATTTAACTATAATTTATGTGACGCTAGTTACAAAAGTATTTGATTAGAGTTCAATAAATAAACATGTGGGAATTGGAGATAAGGAGATTCTATTGAATGCATCCTAAAATATATTCTACTTTGCATTTGTATTACTTTTCCAGATTATATTGAAAAATATAGACAGCGAACTAAGTTAGATGCAATTTATATCAAAACTTTCTTGAAGTATACAAAGTAATGTATATAAAAAAAAATTCCATTTCAGTCGCAAAAATTATCTTTCTTTCAGTTTCGAAATCTTATCTTTTAAGATTAAAATTGAGATTTTTTCAAAAGTACTTTTACACTGTTTACAATGTGTGCTTAAATGTAAGGAAATGTGAATATATTTTAACATTTCCTTGTCTTATAATACCTCAGAGTATTTAACTTTCAGTTTTGAAAAAATCATGAACTAATTTTTTTTAGTGCTCCATAACAATATATATATATGAAACGAGACACATAAATTGCAAAAAAGACAATTTTTTTTAAAGTATAAAAATAACCTCGGACGAAAATATTCAATAATCTCTTCCGAATTACTCACTATCCAAAAAGAATCCATTATCTTTAGAAACCAGTTTATTTTGACATTATCTTCAGAAACTAATTTATTTTGAAGATTTAAAAAAAGAAAAAAAAATTATAAAAGTTTATTTGGCTGCCACACATTTTCGGAAAAATTGCTGAGTAGTTTTTATAGCTTCTCAAAGTTAATAGTTAATCAGTTTTCTCAACCTCGGAATTTAGTTTTAACCTTGAACCGTGATACATACACAAAGAATTTTACTTAAAGATATACATAAGGCATATAATATAAAACTTAAACATTAAATACTATAAAAGTTAAAAAGCTAAGTACCAATAAGTTTCAGCTACACTGTAGCCATCTTCAGGGTTGCTCTTTCCAGTGTTGAGAAACTCAAAATATTTATGGATTTTAAAAGTTGTAAGTTGATTTTACTGATATCTTTACGCCATCAATGATGCTATAAGTGAGCCATTTATTTTTAATTAATTTTTCAACTACTTTTTAGCAGTGAAATTACGCTTGAAATTATTGAATATTAAAGACGTGAATTGTCACATTGCTAACAAAGCGTAAACCAACTTAGTGAAAAATGTCCAAGCCGGGAATCAAACCCAGGCCCCTGGAATAGTTCTTCAGTGCTCTACCACTAAGCCACAAGGACGATGCCCAGCTTGGCATCTCTCACTCTTATAAGTCGGTAAGGCTGCTACCGCAGCACTATATGGAAAAGTCTTCATGAGCACACAATCTAGTGGCATAACATGAGACGCAAATGAACCCAGCATCGGTGAATATACAATTTTAATTAATTTTTCAACTACTTTTCAGCAGTGACATTACGCTTGAAATTATTGAATATTAAAGACGAGAATTATCACATTGCTAACAAAGCGTAAACCAACTTAGTGAAAAATGTCCAAGCCGGGAATCGAACCCGGGACCCTGGAATAGTTCTACAGTGCTCTACCACTAAGCCACAAGGACGATGCCCAGCTTGGCATCTCTCACTTATATAAGTCGGTAAGGCTGCTACCGCAGTACTAGATAGAAAAGTCTTCATGAGCACACAATCTAGTGGCGTAACATGAGATGCAAATGAACCCAGCATCGGTGAATATACAATTTTAATTAATTTTTCAACTACTTTTCAGCAGTGAAATTACGCTTGAAATTATTGAATATTAAAGACGTGAATTATCACATTGCTAACAAAACGTAAACCAACTTAGTGAAAAATGTCCAAGCCGGGAATCGAACCCGGGCCCCTGGAATAGTTCTCCAGTGCTCTACCCCTAAGCCACAAGGACGATGCCCAGCTTGGCATCTCTCACTTATATAAGTCGGTAAGGCTGCTACCGCAGCACTAGATGGAAAAGTTTTCATGAGCACACAATCTAGTTGCGTAACATGAGACGCAAATGAACCCAGCATCGGTGAATATACAATTTTAATTAATTTTTCAACTACTTTTCAGCAATGAAATTACGCTTGAAATTATTGAGTATTAAAGATGTGAATTATCACTTTGCTAACAAAGCGTAAACCAACTTAGTGAAAAACGTCCAAGCCAGGAATCGAACCCGGGGCCCCTGGAATAGTTCTCCAGTGCTCTACCACTAAGCCACAAGGACGATGCCCAGCTTGGCATCTCTCACTTATATAAGTCGGTAAGGCTGCTACAGCAGCACTAGATGGAAAAGTCTTCATGAGCACATAATCTAGTGGCGTAACATGAAACGCAAATGAACCCAGCATCGATGAATATACAATTTTAATTAATTTTTCAACTACTTTACAGCTGTGAAATTACACTTGAAATTATTCAATGATTTAATAAATTCAATAAATTAATTAAAATTGTATATTCGCCGACGCTGGGTTCATTTGCGTCTCTTGTTACGCCACTAGATTTTGTGCTCATGAAAACTTTTCCATCTAGTGCTGTGGTAACAGCCTTACCGACTTATATAAGTGAGATATGCCAAGCTGGGGATCGTCCTTGTGGCTTAGTGGTAGAGCACTGGAGAACTATTCCAGGGGACCGGGTTCGATTCCCGGCTTGGACATTTTTCACGAAGTTGGTGTACGCTTTGTTAGCAATGTGACAATTCACGTCTTTAATATTGAGCCATTTATTTTTGGCAGAATAGAATTGGAAAATAGGTTATATAGGTTTTTCGAATTTATAAACACATACATTTGATGAAATAAAAGAAAAAGACTAGACTTTCCGTGTTTACTTAATTTAAGCTAAGTATCACACATGTATCTAAACACAATACGAGATAGAATTCTATAAATGAATATCCGTTCATCTTTGAACGAATATATGGAGTAAAATAATGAAAAAACCAAAATTCATAATTTTCAAAAACTCAATGTCATAATGTAACCTAGAAAATTATGTACTGAAACGTACTCCTTTTCAAGAATGAATTGTCATTCCTCTAAAAGAGTGAGTATTCACTCTAAGCAGGAGTGAGTACTGTATGGATATTAATAATCAGCCAGTCAGAACACTCTTGTCTACGATGCTTTTTTTTAAGATAAGAGAAAGACGTCCGCCATTTTAGAATTAAAATATCTGATCCATTTTGATCCCATTCTGATCCCAGAATACGAATCTACACTTTCAAATTAGCCTACTTATAATTTTTTACGAAGTTTCTATAATTAGTTAAGGCGTTTTTTAGTCTAGTTTAATAGTGTAATTTCCGGGTTTCAAAAGTGAATTTCTAATAATTATGGTTTAGTATATGGGTCAATATTACTAGCATTATAAAATCACTAAATACATCTTAATTCTGATAAATAACTGCGATTACTGTTAAATTCAGTAATAGTGTTTAGAAAATTTATTTACTTTCAGTGACTATATAGTCCCTCAAAGTGTTGGGGCATCTTTTGAACATAACTTAAAATCTACTATTAAAAATAAACTAATATTCTTCACACGCCTTTTATAAGCTTCCAGAATTCAATTTCTATTGAAACATTTATAGGTTACAACTCATAATGTTTTTAGAGATTAATTTCATATTCTATTCATTCAATGTTTAAAACGTATGAAAATCACATAATTATGTTTATGATAATAATAACTTCACAGAAAAATGTAGTGTGAAAAAATAATTATTACAAGATATATCGAATAAATCGTGTCATAAATTAATTTAAAGTTAACAGAATAAAACTTCGTATCTTCGTAATTCGTTTGCTTCTTCACCGAACGTTTAAAATTTGCTATTTAATGATAATATTTATCGCAGAACTGAAATATGAAACTATATTTTCATGCTAGCATTGGAAATGTTAAAGTTTGTTACTAATCTAACAAGGAAATAGCGATAAAAACTAATTTTTTAATATTAATTTACGGAAAGCATAGCTCCAAATCGAATGCTTTTGTTTTTGGCAACGACAATTTGATTATTAAAAATGAATGAGGTATTCTTTCTTTCACTTTCCCTTTTTTTTACACAGCTTATATAGTTATAATCACGTGAAGTCGTTTGAACTTTTGTAGTCAACATGAATTACTTATCTTCAGAAATTCTAGTTTATATACACTGCTCAAAACAATTAAAGGATATTTGAAGTTTTATATAAAATAAAGATATAAACGAATTTTTTTTTGCTGAAACTAGAAGAAGAGAATCACAAATGCAAATTTTTCTGGTTTTCAAACTGTGGAGTATGCAAATTTTGAGTTCGACGTCAAAAACGTCGCTTCAGCGGCAGCGAATGAAATTTGACTTTCAACTGGATAAAAGAGAATGAAGACAAGGATGATCGGCATTCAGTGATTGCTTTGTTTCGATGAGTACTATGTCTCAGCGAAGTCATTTGACAGATTCAGAAGCTTTGAGAATTGTTGGTAGGTTAGAAGGGGGCCAAACTCAAGCCGAAGTAGCGCAAGCCATTGGAGTGTCACAAAGTGTCATTTCCAGGATCTGGAACCGTTTTTTGGAGAGTGGATGTGCAGGCCGAAGACCAGGGCAAGGTCGTAGACGGGCAACAACGCCCAATGAAGATCGGTATTTAGCGTTAACAGCTCGGAGACACCGAACTATGAACGCTACTCTTCTCCAACAATACCTTCGCTCGGCTACAGGCACCACGATTTCAACTCAGACTGTCCGAAACCGGCTCCATGCTGTAGATCTGTATGCTCGCCGACCGATGGTATGTGTTAGATTAACATCAAGGCATCGTCGCGACCGCAGGGAGTGGGCAACCGAGCATGTCAACTGGAGGAGAAATGAATGGAGTTCTGTTTTCTGACGAGTCCCGTTTTTCTGTGCATCCGGATAATAGGCGTATTTTCATCTGGAGGGACCGTGGCAGTAGGAATAATCCTGCGTTCGTGCACGAAAGTGTCAGATTTGGTGGTGGAGGAGTGTTGGTGTATGGTGGCATCTCCATTGACGGGCGCACTGACCTCTACATCATTCGAGATGGAGCTCTGACTGGTCGCCGATATAGGGATGAGATCCTCAGACCTATTGTAGTCCCTTACGCTGCAGCAATCGGAGATAACTTCATTTTAATGGACGATAACTGCAGGCCACATCGTGCAAACCTGGTGGAGGATTTCCTTTTCGGGGAAGGAATCGTTCGAATGGAATGGCCAGCGTGTTCTCCAGACATGAATCCAATCGAGCACGCTTGGGACGCTCTAGGAAGACGAGTTTCTGGACGCCAACAACCCCCACAAACTCTCCAAGAACTGGAAAGAGCTCTTCTGGAAGAGTGGGGCAGAATACCCCAACTCGTCATTAATAGCCTCATTGAGTCCATGCCTCAAAAGTGTTCAACGTTGCTGGCCGCCCGTGGAAACCATACCCCCTACTGAAAATGATTTTCTTTGAAGAAAACACCTTTTCTTATTCTTTTTTTCTCATATGCACAAATTGTGTTTTTTTCCTTTAGTACACAAATGCGCAATAAAATGCATTTTTTTCTGCCAAACATGTGTAATTTATTCTCATATAACCTACTATGTCTGTCGACCATGTATCAATCAGCTAAACAGTTTACCAGATACAAAATCCACCTAAAACTGCAATATCCTTTAATTGTTTTGAGCAGTGTATTTAATTATACAAGGTGAGTACGTTCTCCGTTCAAATTGCAAGAAAATTTATAAATATAGAATTACAAAAAATGATGGGAGAATATTATTTGACTTGACGTAATCCATATATTTGAATTGTAAAAGGTTATTTTTTATGTAGACTAACACATTATTTTTGTTAAAAAATTATTAACAATAATTCTATATCTGTACAATTTCTGTTCTTAAAAATATGTTTAAGATAATTAGGGGTATTCGGCCTGTAGCTCGCGGTCTACCAAGTTATCATTATTTTAGAATAGAAAAATTTGCATTATTTAATGACATAAATTTTACGATTAAATAAGGCGAGGATTACTTTTCCGAATTAGAGGTAGTTAATGATTTTTAGGCATAATAGTTTACAACTTATACTATAAATATGTAGATTAAGTGCTTTTTTAAACGGTTATCGAATGGAATTTTTGGGTGAACATTTTGTTGCGTTATCCTCTATAAAACTTCACATTATCTTATGACAAGTTAGAAAAATTACATTAAAAGTTAGGGTCACCTGCTCCCTACACCCTTTGTGCGGCAACCATCGAACCTACAACAGATTCGTGGATTGCAAACGTGTTTCAAATTCATCGATTTCTGGAAACGCAATGCAATCTGCATTGCATTTTTATCTCTCCTGATCATGGAACTATTAATAAAGAGGAACTGACATATCCTTAAAATAGTGAAGCTTCAACTGTAACCGCTTTTTCAGGGTTTGATTACCGTCAGTGGAAACTTCCACCAGTAAATTTATATAGAAATTTTTTCCTTATTTAAACTCCTTATTAACGCAAAAATTCAGTCATAAATAATAGCAGAAACAGATTTTCATTTTTAGCGGTGGAAGTTTACTTTGGCGGAAGTCAGGCCCTGCGTTTTCACCATATTGTGACAACCGGTGAAACAAACTGACTGTTTTACAAGGAAAACTGTCACCAGTAAAAGCAAATAGAAAATTTTACTATATTTGTCAGAAAATATTTCCATGAATAAGACGCTTAAGGGGTCTCAGGACTCTTAAAGCTTTAAAATTTTCGAAATTTTAATTTTTTTAGATGTTAAATTCCTATCTTTTCTGAACATTTTGATATAATTGTTTCCTTGAAATTCCTATTAGAACTGAAGTTATGGCTTTTACAATTATACACGTTCAATAGCTGAAGCGTCGTTTCGGAAACTTTGAAGCCATTTTTCTCTAAATGACGTTTTTGGGTATAACGCGCACTATATCTCAAAAACTTATGAATATTTTTTCATAAAATTTTCAAAACATATGTTTCATGTTAGTCTGTATAAACTGAACCTAAAATTTCCTTTTTATTGTTCAAAACAATATTTTTTTATGTGATTATACTGTTGAAATTTTCTTAATTTTGCATTAGCTAAATACAACTTTGTATTAAAAATATAAAAAAGCTTTATATACAAATTTATTTAGTTTCAGAGTAATTATTGTAATCTGAAGTATAAGTAGGTACCAAAATTTTCATTCTAGTTGCAACACTTATTTTGTAATCGTGCGTGTAAGCTGTTATGCCGATTTTCTGCTCGAAAAATGTCTAACAGTTTGGAGCCCCCTGTAAATGCTAATTCTGCATCTTATAATTTTTTAAATACATGAAATGAAAGAACATACTTATATATTTTATTCCAATTAAAATTGTGTCTTAAAATCAAATACATTTTAAGATATTAAATGTTGAAAATGGTCTTTTTTTTTCATTTTTTCCAATTTTAAGAGTCCTGAGACCCCTTAAAGAAAATGGAGTGCATTGTATTCATAGTTCATTTACAGAGATACGCAAAAGAAGTGGGATACATTATGGTCTATAGGTGATTATTGTTTGATGTACTCAATAAAAATATCCAAGTGAAATAATGGCAAAGCCTGTTACACAGATTCCAAGCAAAGTCACTGAAATAACAAGCTTTGAAAACATAATAACGGATTTTGGTAGTAAAAATATTTTTTTGTCCTCAAGCAAAATCGATTATTATACGGGTAAAACCCGGTATTTTAGAGTCTTTGTCTGGAATCACTGCTGCCGTGCTTTGTATATTTTTTAACAATATAGATTTTAATAATTGCGCCTTAGAATTCAGAAATTTTCAGGCATTGTTAATAAGCAGTACAAGAAGTTTCTTATAGAAAATGATGTGCACAGTATTTTTTTTTTCGTTTAAAGAGACATGCAAAAGAACTTCATTACATTATATTCTATTATTGTAGTCAGTAATTGTTAGAAGAGCGCTTACTGAATTCAACATGCAGCAATTAAAATGAAGGAACTCCGTAATTAAAATGATCTAATAGTATGTTATTGGTCAAAATTAATTTCGAATACATTCAATGGAAGATTTTATTTATTAAAACAGAATATTAAATTTAATATCAATATTCATTTTTTTTTTAAATTTTTAATTGCAGATATCAAACCAGAGAACTGAATAATTCCAACAGTATGATTTTTTTCTTTAACGTTGGTAAACGTATTTTAGCAACCATATCAATCATTTCACAACTTTCTAAAACAAATTAGTAAAACTGTTTGACATAGTCTAGACATATGTGAAATATAATACTTTTAAACTATTTTCAATGACAGAAATATTTTATTTCAATCCTAGTTCTTTAAAAACAAACTAAAATTTTTCATTCTTAGTTGTCCCAAATTTTTACAGTAAATTGTTAGAAATTAGTTATTTAAAAGACTAATGGAAGAATAAAATATTTTAAACAACATTAAAAATGGTTTAATTTTTTTTATTAAAAAATTGTATAAAATATTACATTTAAAATAAAATGTGTTATAAAAATGAAATGGTAATAATAGAGAATTACTCAATTTTCAATTTATTAAAACATATACCTAACAAAAGATTAATATATGCAATAAATTATCTGAAAAACACGGAAAAAAGTAATTACAAATTTTTACTGAAATCAATGGTTTTCATTTTTGTCTTATATCTTATTGCACACTAGTTAACTTATTTTACTGACTAGGGAACGTTCCTAGGTGCAAGTTGTGGATTTGGACGAGAGTGGTATCAAAAGAAAGGTCTAGTCATGTACAATAAAAAGTCCAATGGAACTACCCGTCGGAATCCAACCGTTTTCGAGATATCCTCACTTGAAGTGTGAATAAGTAAATAAATAAATTGGCAGGCAGGCATATAAATTGTTCGCAAGTTAAAAGTTTCTTTGCATTGTTTTAATCCTCTACCAATACCTTTTCCCGAGCTACGAGCAAAATCCTTTACACCCACACATTGCCGGTTATTTCCCCTCTTTTAGACAGGCACTTCGCATTCTACGAAGTTTTTGCGTACGGCTGCATTCGGAGAGATTTTCCGCCTGTTTTTGCTATTTCCAGCACCTTGTTTTATGCAAATTTTTCGGCAATGTGTGGGTGTAAAGGATTTTGCTCGTAGCTCGGGAAAAGGTATTGGTAGAGCATTAAAACAATGCAAAGAAACTTAACTTGCGAACAATTTATATGCATGCTTGCCAATTTATTTATTTACTTATTCACAATTCAATTGAGGATATTTCGAAAACGGTTGGATTCCGACGGGTAGTTCCATTGGACTTTTTATTGTACATGACGAGACTTTTCTTTTGATACCACTCTCGTCCAAATCCACAACTTGCACCTGGGAACGTTCTCTAGTGAGAGTGTTTTGACACAACAGAGTGTGGCAACCATTCTTTACACATCTATGCATTCTATAATCTTTTATACACATTCATTTTAAATTTCATTATTGCCAACATCGTTCATTTTAACGCGTAGTAGATGATGATATATTATAAAGTTATTTATGCCCCTGATAAAAACCTATACACAATGTGATTACTGTTTTAAAAACATACAGTAATGATGTTTACCTTAAAACCATATTCAATTTTCTTGTCTATTGGAAAACCCATAAAATAAAAAAAAGACAAAAGAACAGACAAAAAGATAAAAATGCTGTTTTCACTGTAAAAAAATCCGTAAATATACACAAATTTTTTCGTAAAATTTTACGGAATAGTTTCATTTTTTCTAAAAAAGAAAAAAGTCCATTTCCATAATTGACATTTTGAGATTACAAATCCGTATAAATGCTCTAAGTTTGCCATAAAATTTACGTACTATTTCTGTATTGCTTTCAAAACAGTAAAAGTTTCATAAATGAGTTTTAGAAATAGTTGCTGTTTGGAAAGCGAAGTAATTAATTGTTATATATTTATGTTAAGAATAAAACAAAAGTTACTCAATGACACCATTTTTAAGGAACTCTTCGCAGTGAACTGTATATTTCTTTATTTTAAAACAATAATTGTTAAGAGTGAAACAGTCTCTCTGGCCGTTTCCAAATCAAACATTCCATTATCTCAATAACAACAACAACAAAAATTCAGTGTTTCCACTCACTAGTAACTAAATTACAATCTATCGTCAACACGCAGACGATTGGAATAATAAATAAAATTACGGCGCTGACACAGCGCCCTCGTACGGGAGATTTTAATTACGATCAGTAACATACTCCCGACCGTTGAAACCTGCAGGTTTCAAACTACTCTAATATATAATATAAAATTACATAATACTACATATAACAATGCAAAGATATAATTAATAACAAAGGAAAAATGGCTAAATTACTTTACATTTGAATACAATAAAACATACTATAGAAATTAAACAACAAAATATATTCAAAATATACCAAATATATACATTAAAGAAATTAGTTTCCATTAATTGGAAGAGGACAAATACTTCTCACATCTCTCTTTATTATTGTACCGTTAGGCAGACGAATGTTCACTACTCGAACTTTTTTGTCCTTACCGAGAAATATCTCGGAAATCCTACCTGTTGCCCATTTTGTGCTGAGCATATTTTCATCTTTGATCAATACGAGAGAACCGACATTTATATTGTTTTTATTTATTTGCCATTTATTACGTTGCTGCAAGGTGTTCAGATAGTCTCGCTTCCATAATTTCCATATTTGCTGGCTATATTTTGTTATTTTTTGCCAGTTGCTAAGTTTGTTTTCCGAAATTTCAGTGAGCTGGGGTTCAATAATAGACGTTAAGGGCCTACCTATAAGAAAATGACCCGGTGACAGAGTCTCGAAATCGTCGAAATCTGATGACAATGGGGACAGAGGTCTTGAGTTCAAAACACTTTCAATTTCTAGAATTACTGTCAGAAATTCCTCTAAAGTGAGGTGCGCGTTACCAATTACACGTTTTAGATGGAATTTGAATGATTTAACCCCTGCCTCCCAAAGACCACCGAAGTTCGGCGCTTTCGGAGGAATAAAATTCCATTCGATATTTTCCCTTGCAAAATAATCAGCTAATGCTTCATCTGGGTGTCTAACCAAATTGTGAAGCCTTTTCAATTCTAAGTTTGCCCCTACAAAGTTTTTTGCATTGTCAGAAAATATTTTTGAACACTTTCCCCTTCTGCTAACAAAGCGCTTAAAACAAGCAATGAAGGCTGCAGAAGTGAGATCTGAAACGAAATCTAGATGAATAGCTTTGGTGCAGAGACAAACGAATATACATACATACACTTTATTATATGTACCTTTCCTTTGATTTTTGAATTTAATGTAAAAAGGGCCACAATAATCAGTTCCAATAATGGAAAATGGAAATGAAGGTGTAACACGCTCTTTGGGCAAGTCACCCATAACTTGACTCGCTAATACAGGCTTGTTTTTAAAACAAGTGACACATTCATATGTTATTTTGCGACAGATGTTTCTACCATTAGTTATCCAAAATTTACGACGAATATGGTACAACAATGTTTGTGATCCTACATGTAAATACTTTAAATGAAAATATCTTACAATAATTAAAGTAAGGGGATGCTTACTTGGCAGAACCATAGGATGTTTTTCATTTGTTGTCAAATATGAGTTACCCAATCTACCCCCAACTCTTAAAATATTACTTTCATCTAAGAAACAATTTAAAGAATTTAGTTTACTTTTATTTGGTACCGAATTACCTTTCTGAAGACATTTTATTTCTTCCTGATACTCACTTTGTTGAACCATCTTTATCAGTGATAATTCTGCAGCATTCAATTCTTTAGAAGTAAGATGATCTTTCACTCTATTAACATTTCGAAGGTTATGAATAAATCTAAGCACATAACATAAAATACGAATGATAGTTATATAATTATTACTAACACTAATAATATAATCTAATAAATAATTTTGATCATAAATAGCTAGAGTAACTAAAGAGTTATCATTTTCACATTTAACTGTTTTCTTTAGTTCATCAGAATAGTCATCTGGCGAATTTTGGATGTTGCAGTCATTAGTTGGGAGAACAGTTTCTCTCAAAAAGGGGGGACCTTTAAACCACAAATCCTTTTCTAAGAGCATATCAACACTGACGCCTCTGGTAAGGAGGTCGGCTGGATTAGACTTTCCCGGACAATGAAACCACGAATTGGAGTCAGTCAAAGATTGAATCTCGTTGACACGATTCGCTATGAATGATTTCCATCTTTTACTAGAACCTCTAATCCAGTACAAAGTGATTTTCGAGTCTGTCCAGAAGAACACATCTGATGGCTTCTTATGATCT
This sequence comes from Maratus speciosus, assembly GCA_963932465.1. Classification (NCBI taxonomy): domain Eukaryota; kingdom Metazoa; phylum Arthropoda; class Arachnida; order Araneae; family Salticidae; genus Maratus; species Maratus speciosus. The sequence continues at coordinate 328,001,415 of OZ010798.1, read as the reverse complement.
ACTATTTTCTTGACTGCATTACCTAGTCGGGCAGCAAGTAAAGCTCCCAATAGCTCTAATCTTGGTAAAGTGATTTTTTTAAGAGGTGTAACTCTACTTTTTGAAGTCACAAGGTTAACTTCAATAGCATTTTCTTTTACAATTCTGAGGTATATGACAGTGCCGAAGGCTTTCTTACTAGCATCGCAAAAACAGTGAATCTCTACCACATCTGAATTTTCTTCTTTCGTTGAATTTAGCACAATTCTTGGAATTTTTAAGTCGGAGAGGCGTGGGATTTCAGAACACCATTGAAGCCACTTTTCTTTAACATCTATTGGTAGATCTTCATCCCAAGCAATTTTCCTCAACCACAGATCTTGAAATAGGCATTTCATGCGAATAGTATAAGGAGTGAGCAAGCCAAGAGGGTCGAATATTTTTCCAATAGCACGCAGGATGAAGCGCTTGGTGTTTTCATTTTTTGATAACATTTCTAATAAGCCTTTTACATCTACGATAAAGCAATCTTCACTCGTATGCCAAGACATTCCTAGAACCTTTGTTGAGTCAAATCCTAATTCAATTGGGTTGTGTAGAGGCTGAGTATCAAACCCTTCTTGTTTCCATTGCTCCATCAAATCGTTATCATTAGTTGACCATTTTCTGAGTTTCATACTTGCCTCGCTCATAATATAAACAGCATTTCGAGAGATTTCTAACGCATCTTGCAAGTTGTCAGCACCAGCGATGAAATCATCAACGTAGAGGCACCTATCTAATAACTTTGTTGTTGTAGGATATCTAACTTGAAATTTCTTGATATGTTTTCTTAGAGTAGCAGCAAGAAGAAACGGGGAAGCATTCATACCAAAAAGAACTCGGTTGAAGCGATATATTTCTATACCTCTATCTCCAATCCATAAAAACCTCACTGCATCTCTGTCTTTCTCCGCTAGGGATATCTGCAGAAAGGCTTTTTCTATATCACCTATCAATGCTATTTTGTTTAATCTAAAATTGATAAGTAGATCGAATATGTTTGGATTTATATTTGGACCTGGCCAAAGACAATCATTTAACGATAATTCGCCAACATCGTGTGAGCTGGCATCGAAGACTACTCTCATTTTTGTTGTCAGGCTTTGTCTAAAGACAGGTTGATGTGGAAGATAAAAAAGTGGTTTCTCCACTGGCTTGTGCGTTTCCGTTATTTTTTCTATGATTCCTTTATTTTCATAATCTTTCAAAGTCTCACAATATTGAGCACGAAGCTCTAATTTTCGCTTCATTTTCACTTTAAGACAGTTTAGTCTATTATTGGCTATTTTGAGATTGTCGTTCATTTCTCGCCAATCTTTTTTCCATGGTAAGGTAACTTCGTAACGTTTATTTTTATAAGATACAGATTTTTCGAATATTTCTAATGCTCTATCTTCGTCAGTACATGTGGGATCGTCTTTTATCCCTAATGTTTCTAACTGAAAGAATTTTTGAACTTCTTTTGTCAAATCTTCATAGTTACAAACAAGCCCACAATGAGTATTTTGCGTGATTTGATTGTCAGGATTTAATACGCTTCCACAGGCAATGAATCCAAATACCGAGTTTTGGAATTTTAAATTAGAATTGGGGACTTCAATTCGACCGACTTCTAAAAGATCATAAAATATTTGAGCTCCCAAAAGAACATGAATTTTTCCAGGTTTGTAAAATTCTGGATCCGCTAATTTAATGTTATTAAGGTATTGTTCTGTTGGAACGTTAATCCGATTTACTGGAATAGTATCCGATATTTTTGGTACACAAAGAAGTTCTATTTCCGCCTTAAAATTTGAATTGTTCGAAATTAATGCTTTTACCTTGGAGTTAATATTCACGGAGATGCCATTTAATCCTGAAACCGCAACTTTTATTTTTTCTTTCTTAATTCCTAAATAATCAGCACACTGAATCGTAATGAAATTACTCATTGATCCAGCATCAATCAAACCTCTTAACGGCTTAAATTCACCAAATTTATTTTTAATATAAACAATGACAGTTGATAAGATGCCAGAACTTAAATAATTCATCTCACAAACAGATGTACCTGAAAATGCTCTTTCGTTAGAAATGTGAAATGTTGTAGCATTCGGGTCTAGATTTGAATGCGCTACGATTTGATTCTGGTTTTGGGTATTGCAATCACTGACCTCGGGTTTTGAAATAAATTCATTTTTTCTATCGCTGTTTTGAATTTGCTTTTCATTTTCATTCTCGAAATGCAGTAAACTCGAATGTTTTTTCATACATTTCTGACAAGAATAAGTAGATTTACAATTTCTAACCGAGTGGAATTTTAAACAGTTAAAACAAATATTATTTTTCTTTACGAATTCATATCTAGAAGCCACTGAAAGATTTAAGAATTCTGGACATTTGTGCAAACCGTGGAATTCATTACTCTGACACTTAACACATTTAAATGTTTTTGAGTTTTTACCATTAGATGTAGATGCCATACTAGTGATTCGTTGTTGAGCATTGCGTTTAGGAGTTACATTATTTATAAGAGGTTTGGAAACTTGCAGTGTTCTCGCTTGTCTTTTTAAAAATTCGATTAATTCTTTTAATTTTGGTAGCTCGTCTTTTTTTTGTTCACGTTCAAACCATAATTTTGTGGACCCATCTAATTTCTGCCACAATATATAAGTTATTATTGTATCCGCAAACCCTTCAATTTTTTGATCGAGAATTTCTAGAGATCTGATACATTCACTGGCGGTATCTGCTAAATTAAGAATAGCACTAGGTGTTTCACTTTGTATTGAATTAATGGACATTAATTTTTTAATGTGAGCAAACACTTGTTGTCTTTTATTGGAATATCTTTCCTCTAATAAGGACCACGCTGTTTGATAATTATCATCTGAAATCGTTATACTTTGTACAACTTTTGCAGCTTCAGAATGAAGCGAAGATTTCAAATATGATAACTTTTGAGCACCCGAAAGTGCGCTATTATTGTGAACGCTAGATTTAAAAAGATCACTAAAATATATCCAATCCTGTACGTTTCCACTAAAAGAAGGTAGATTAATCGTGGGAAGTCGAACTTCCGTTACACTATTCTCTTGTTTCGGCTTTGATTCATTAAGAACATTTATTTGTTTTAGTTTCGCTCTTTTAATTTTTAACCAAGTTTCATCTAACTCTTTTTCAATCGATGATTGTTCATCGATATATTTATCAATTTCCTCCTCATCGCACAATGAATAAATTTTATCAAACATTTCTTTCAATTCTGTATTGAATTGATCACATTTCGTATTTACAAGTTCTAAAGAACATTCATCAGAGTCACTTAATTTAATTTCACTCACAAATTTAGTAATTTTACATTTTAAAACTCTTTTTTTTGTCAAAATATTTTTTAATTCAGTAGCCATGTTAAAGAAAAAGTCCTACCTTATTCGAAGAAACCAAGTCTCGTCGCTGATTCTTGACTCTAAAAGCAAACGATAAATCCGTTTACTCCGGCTCGACGGACCAATTTATGTTAAGAATAAAACAAAAGTTACTCAATGACACCATTTTTAAGGAACTCTTCGCAGTGAACTGTATATTTCTTTATTTTAAAACAATAATTGTTAAGAGTGAAACAGTCTCTCTGGCCGTTTCCAAATCAAACATTCCATTATCTCAATAACAACAACAACAAAAATTCAGTGTTTCCACTCACTAGTAACTAAATTACAATCTATCGTCAACACGCAGACGATTGGAATAATAAATAAAATTACGGCGCTGACACAGCGCCCTCGTACGGGAGATTTTAATTACGATCAGTAACAATACTTGTCTTACGGTGGAATTATTTTCAATGAAACACTAATATTGTATAAATATTGTCATTATACCGGGAATATTTCGAACGAAATTCCAATAGTATCAAATACACTGACATTGAATTTATATTGCTAATTCAATTGTTTTAAACAAAAGAGAAAATTACACAAATAATGGCTTTAAATTGGACATATTTCAAAAGAACACCAATATTGGATAAAATTGGCTCTGTATTGAAAATATATCCAACAATTCCCCATTACTGGCTAAATGTTGGTTTTACAGTGGTAATATTTCGAGTAAAACCGATAAAATTTATGGCGCCATCTATAGTATTTAATACATTTAAACAACTCGCTATAATATTTTTCTTTTCTTTTTTTAAATGAAAGCTTTTTGCGATATTCAGAAAATTAAAGCCTTATTACTTCTCTTTAAGTTTGTGGCTGTTGAAAAGGAAAGGTTATAGTTATTTTTTTTTTCATTAGTTTAAAATAATGTTCGACTTATTTATCACAAGCTATTATTCTTTTTTAGCTCTGTAGGATAAATAATAAGAAGTAGGATAGAAAATAAAAATCTATTTTTCATTTTAATATTTTTTAATCTATTCGCTTTAACAAAATCGTACACAATACTTTCAACATACTTAAACTTTCCTATACATTCTCTTCAGGCATTATAATCATACTAGCTATCACAGTATAGGCATTTTTCATTATCTGTTACATAAAATTTCAGTTATATAAAAGACCCTGACACAATTATTTTTCCATTTAAAAAAATTCTTTATCTTGTTTGTATACTTTTACATTAAAATCAATTTTCTATAAGACATATTTACGAATTTTAATACATGGAAATTATTCCAGAGAGATACATTCGCCTTGCATACAATATTTCAAATGAAAATCAAATTTCAAAGTAATTGCTTAAGAGGCGCAAAGGACCAACATAGTGAAAAAGATTCCATGCCGGGACTCGAACCCGGGCCATCAGTATAGCGCACTGACGTTCTACCGACTAAACCACATGGAACGATACCCAGCCTGGAAAATTTCTCATTATTATATGTTGGCAAGGCTACAAACGCAGCACAAGTGGAATATTTATCGTGAGCCACCGACATGGGGCAACCACGAAATTTAATTAAATCCAGCATCGATAGAAACTATTTTAATACATGGAAATTATTCCAAAGAGATACATTCGCCTTGCATACAATATTTCAAATGAAAATCAAATTTCAAAGTAATTGCTTAAGAGGCGCAAAGGGCCAACATAGTGAAAAAGATTCCATGCCGGGACTCGAACCTGGGCCATCAGTATAGCGCACTGAAGTTCTACCGACTAAATCACATGGAACGATACCCAGCCTGGAAAATTTATCGCTATTATATGTTGGCAAGGCTACAAACGCAGCACAAGGTGGAATATTTATCGTGAGCCACCGACATGGGGCAACCACGATAACTCAAAATAAATATTCCATCTTGTGCTGCGTTTGTAGTCTTGCCAACATATAATAGTGAGAAATTTTCCAGGCTGGATACCGTTCCATGTGGTTTAGTCGGTAGAACGTCAGTGCGCTATACTGATGGCCCGGGTTCGAGTCCCGGCATGGAATCTTTTTCACTATGTTGGCCCTTTGCGCCTCTTAAGCAATTACTTTGAAATTTGATTTTCATTTGAAACATATTTACAAAATACGAAATATGCCTTATTTTAATGAAAAATAACGAAATATGTCTTATAGAAAATTGATTTTAATGTAAAAGTATACAAACGAGATAAATAATTTTTTTAAATGGAAAAATAATTGTGCCATGGTTTTTTATATAACTGAAATTTTATGTAACAGATAATGAAAAATGTCTACACTGTGATAGCTACTATGATTATAATGCCTGAAGAGATGGTATAGAATAAGTTTAAGTTTCATCCGGGCATTAAAAAAGACAGTGATTTCTGTCAAAATAAATTAATTAAAAACTTTCAATATATCTCAAATATAATAATCAAATTATTATAAAATTGACGTTTATACAGGGTGTCCGGTCTCAACGGTGTCCAATGGCTAATTCCTAAACCGTTAGTCGTAGACATATAGTTCCAATTACAAAAACGTTTTAAATAAGGCAAAGAAATATTAAAAAAGCGATTTGGGTCAATAAAAACATTTCTTAAAAAATTACGAAATTTAAATTTCTGTACGGTCCCCCGTTCCTATAAGTTATATTTAGTAAAATTTTCCTTTTACGCTGACAAGTAATACAAAAAATGTCCCATTCATCTAACACTAAAATTGAACGAGTTATGTAATTAAAATAATAAAACTTTGTAAAAAATCACCATAAAATTAAAACAAAACACAGGACGCGTTTCGAGCTAAAAACATAACAGCTCGTCATCAGCTAAGCATACACGTGTCCGAAAACGAACAAGTTCAAAAATGAACTGAAGAAAAAGAATGTTGCGAAGAATGCGACAGATGGCGCTACCTGATAGAGGGATATGCAAAAGGGAAATGTGTTGAAAAAAGATAGAAGAGAAAATGAAATGGAAAAAATGGAAATAAAAGAAAAAATAAAAATAAAAGAAGTAAATTAAAAATATAAATAAAAATAATAAATAAAGAACTATAAAAGAACAAGAAAAAATCCAAATTATTATTATTATTATTATTATTATTTTTTTTTTTTTTTTTTTTACAAAATAAAAAGAAAAGAAACAAGAGAAAAGGGAAAAGAATTACAAAATTAATTTCCACGCTGGAGATAGGAAAGGAGATGATGGGAGATCATTGACAAGATTAGCAGAATTTTTAGAAATAAAATATGCTTCATGAAAATCCAAGTGAGAGGGAGAGGCAGGGGAAGAAATAATTTTGGCCATGGAGAAATTGAAACAATGACTGGAAGACCAACAGTGAGAAGCAATCGAAGATTTAGAGATTTCTTGATTTGCAACTTTAAAAATGCATGACTTATGCCACTTTTCTGCTCTGAAAACAAATGAGTTCGGCTTGACTTTGAGGGGCCACATACCAAGTGCTTAAAGTATTCGAAGATTTTATTTCATGTGTATCTGCGCTTTGAAAAAAATTGTACAAGTATTACGATTAAGTACACATTTATTAAGTTTCAGGTTGGCTAAAATAACATGTTTTATTTTGTCAGGATTTGATATTGTTTCTTTTATGATTTCTTTTAACAAAAATTATGTTATTTTTATAAGCTTTTATGTTACTTCAACGATCATATGTATGTTTTTCCAGTTCAAAAAATGTACTCGAACTTTAAATAACTTTCAAATATCCGATCGAGATTACATTTTACATACTGGCGCAAATCCGATAACAATCTAATATTATTCTGATTTTCGGTGGTTACCATATATACTTATTTTACAGGATAAGACAAAAATTGCGGATAGATTACCGCCTAGAAGTTTAAGAAAAAGTTCTAGATTAGGTAATACAAGACTGAGATTGTTGGGTTTTTTAACTTTTATGTATTTTTTAGCACTGAATCCAAAAATTACCTTAATTTTTAACCATCATGTCAGGATATTTCGTAAATCATAAATTGTCAAAGTAAAAGAATAACAAAAATCGAATACTATAATGTAGAGTAGATGGCTGTGTTTTTTAACTTTTGATAATTGATTTTTACGTACTTTTTAGCGCTGAATCTGAAAATGACCTTCATATTTAAGCATCACGTTAGAATATTTTTGCAAATCGTAAATGTGTAAGTTAAAATATAGCGAAAATCTCATACTATAAGATATATGTAAAACTTTTTTTATTTTATTTTATGTTATTTTATTCAATAATTTATTCAATGTTTTTGCTTATCCTGGGACTCTTACAGATAAACAGCTGAGTGGTCCGATGAGATGGGGGAGGAGGTTCAATTTTAACTTTGAAATTTGCAATTTGCGAAAAATCCTGATGTGATGGTTAAAAAAGAAGGTCAATTTTGGATTCAGTGGTTCAGAATACATAAGAATCAATTATCAAAAGCTAAAAAACATGACATAACCCAACTTTTGCAGGCTAGTGCAATCTAATAATATTTTAAAATACGTATCATTTTGTAAAGAATTGAGGCTGTTAATTTAGCATAATTTTATTTAACAAAAATTCTGTTTTTTCTTTCTTCTTAAATGTTTATTACAAATTGTATATTTTGCTTTAATATGTCACAATGATTAAAGATTTCAAATTTATATTGCACTGTTAATTTTACTCTCAACCATTTTTTTCAATATACCTGACGAAATAATAATTCCAACTAAATTTGTGAATGACCCCAATTTGCAGCAAAAAACATGTCCAACTTTAAACAGCTATTACTCGGTCAATTTTAATCGTAGAATAACGGGACTTTTTTTGTATTACTTGTCAGTGTAAAAGGAAAATTTTACTAAATATAACTTATAGGACCGGGGGACCGTATAAAAATTTAAATTTCGTAATTGTTTAGGAAATATTTTTATTGATCCAAATCACTTTTAAAATATTTCTTTACATGATTTAAAACATTTTTGTAATTGGAACTATATCTCTACGACTAACGGTTTAGGAATTAGCCGTTGGACACCGTTGAGACCGGACACCATGTGTATCTAAGTTATAATAAGCAATAAAGGAAATTTATTTGAATACTTTGTAGTAAATATATTTATTCGAGTTTGCAGTAGATCATCACAGAAATAATTTGAAAATTTGAAAAAGCACATGTTCAAAATATACATATATGTTAGTATTCTTGCAAAATAAATAAATAAATAAATAAATAATATTACAATACAATTTTAAGAATCTTGCAAAAAAGAAGCAATCATAACTCTTAATATATTTTTTCATGAATGTAATATTTTACAGTCTAAATATTATATTTTATAAAGATGAAATTAAAAAGCCAAATATTCAAAATTATGGGGGGGGGGGGGGGAATGCGTAAAACGTTCTGAATTGTACTCAGTTGGAAAAAACTTATCTCTACCAAAAAAATGTTCCATGTTTAACACCTTGCTGTGCTTCAAAAAAGGCATCTGAAATAAGTAACGTTATTTGAAAACGCAGCTTGTGTAATCGTGGCTGAATGGTCAAGGCAATACTCTGGAAGAGGAGAGTCCCCTATTACGTATCCCTGGGCGGGTAAGTGTTGTTTGCTTTCTGTTGTTTGAACTAAATAGAAAAATTCTGACCTTGATATAAACGTGTCTTTGAAAAGTGAAGACTGAAATTCATATAGATGTAAGTTTGTCCTTGAAAACTTATATTTTGTCTTTCAAACGCAAATTTTTAAATACTAAAATATGAAAGAAAAAACCGGAAAAAAGTTGTGAAAAAGCATAATTTTTTTTAGAATTTATGGAAGTTTTCATATATCGTTACTTATTAGCCCCCGGTACGGTATGCTATTTCTTTCTCCCAGCTTATTTTGTGTCGTCTTCAAAAAATAACGTTACCTTCCAGAAGCCAGCCGTAAAACAAAGCAGTACGATTTAATACGCTATAGCAATTTTTTAAACTTCTAAGCATCGCACATTTTCAATTTTTATACTGTCGTAATCGGAAAAAAGTACTTTTAAATGCAATTTGTTTGAAAACTTCATCTCCATTTCTTTTTGAAATATTAATTTTATGTAGTATTTTGAGCCATTTGCTTAATATTGGCAACGGAAGTACTCCATTTCTGTAGAAAGTAAAGGAAAAATAGTTGTAAAATATTAATTACATATTTTTGTTGCCATTTTTTCATAACAAACGAAAGAAATGTAATTAAAATACGTGCTATTTAAAAAATATATAAACGAAGGATTTCTGTTAAAACATGGAGCTATTATAAACTATATTTAATTTTAAGTATCTTATATTAATGTTACAAACAAATGAAGGCCTATGAATCATTAGACAGCCGTTTTTTTTTTTTTTTTTTTTTTTGATCGAGTTTCTTTAATGACGGCATCTTTTTGCTGCAATTGTGTATTATTACGCGATAGTGACGTCCAATGCCTACTTTACTGTAGATGTTTAAGAGTGGATCGTAAATATGGAATTCTTAAGCGGATGCGAATGACGTCATTTTACATTAAATAAAAGCGTGAGCTGTAAGTCTTAAAATTGAAATATGTTTTGTACTATTTATACATACATATTTTTTTTCATCGGGGGCGATACTAAATTCTGAAAAAGCAGAATTCCTGTTTTCTAGTTTCGGATGCCTTTTTTGAAGCATGGCAAAGTGTTAAATATGGAACATTTTTCTGGTAGAGATAAGATTTTTCCAATTGAGTAGAATTCAGAACGTTTTACACATTTTCTTTGCATAATTTTGAATATTCGGCTCTTTAATTTCATCTTTATAAAATATAGTATTTAACCTGTAAAATATTACATTCATGAAGAAAAATGTATTAAGAGTAGTGACTGCTTCTATTTTGCAAGATTCTTAAAATTGTATTTTACAAAGGGTACTAGGAAAGCTTTGCAATACGGATTTATTTATCAAACTTTTTCAAAGTAATTTCCGTTACAAGCAATACAGTTCTCCAAACTCCGAAACCAGTCATTAAACCAGCTCTGCCAAGTTTCACTTGGGAGTAAGGAACGCTCATTGTCCCAAGCCCTCAGAAGTGCCTCATCACTGGAAAACCGAATACCTTTCTGCTTCAGTTTCACATGCGGGGACAGTACAAAGTCGCAGGGGGCAAGATCTGGACAGTAAGGAGGGTGTTCAAGAAGTTTCAGTCCTGTAGTGTCCAAATATTCAATGCAGGCTTTGGTCCGGTGAGCTGGAGTTTTGTCATGATGGAGGAACCATTTGTTCATTCTTGACTTTGGTCACAGGTTCTTCTTAGATTCTATGACTTTAGGTAGGCATTGTTCATTGTACCACTTAGCAGTAACTGTCTTCTGTACGTCCAAAATGACACACTCAACAATTCCACTCGATTTGAAAAATACAGGTATCATTTTCTTTTTGGCAGATCGAGATTTTCTGACAGCTACCGGTGTGTACTCATCATCAAAGACCCAGATTTTGTTTTGAGACTTAGTCGGCACATTTTAATAGTATAGCCAGGTTTTGTCACCTGTCACGATGCTGTTCACATACCGAGATTATCCTTTACCAAACATTTTTAGCATCTCCTAACACCAAGTCACATTTCGTGTCATCTGCTCCTCAGTCAGTCTATGTGGCACCCAGAGACAACACAGTTTCTTGATGTGCAAATGATCATGCAGAATTGAATGAATTGCAGGTGCATTTAGGCCCAAGGTATCCTATATGCTTGTAAGTTATTCGTCTGTCTTCGTCAAGCATTTTCCTCACAGCAGTAATGTTTTCCTCCGTAATTGACGTTCGGGGCCTTCTCCCTCTTTCAGCGTCCTTTAGGGAGAAATTTCCTCTTTGGAATTCTCTGTACCATCTGTGTATATAGTCATACGATGTGAACAATCATCACCAAGTGCAAGAGTCATTTCTTCTAAGCATTGTTTTATGTTTAAACTACGCGCGAAGTTACACCGCAAAACTGCCTTTATCTCACTTCGTGACCAGGACACTACTGGAAGAACTTCACACGATCACAGCTAATGAATAACTGAGCCTACAGACTTGTGGTTACGTGCAGGTGCATAAGTATGAACTTATGTCAACACGCAGCCACAAGCAGCCACCTGCGACTTTTTGTTTCATCATATTGCAAAACTTTCCTAGTACCCTTTGTAATATTATTTTTATTTTTATTTATTTATTTATTTATTTTGCAAAAATAGTAACATATATTTTTTTCGAACATGTACTTTTTCAAATTTTCAAATTATGTCTGTAATGATCTACTGCAGTTTTCCATTAAAATATGGAAATAGTACTGGCGTCTCGATTGTCAGTACAATTTCCGTATTTTAATGAGATTTTTTTTTTTTTCAGTGTTCGATACTTAATGCAATGGATATGACCACCAGTTGAACGAGACATTTCTCACAAAAAAGGATTATGAATTTTGATAAAGCGTTCAAAAATTAAGCATGATTATCCATATATAAATGTTACTATTTTAATCCGAAGTAAGATAAATAATTTATCAAAGTGAGACAGTAAAACCGCGAAATATACTTCTAAACTCTTCCATTTCGGGCTTGGTAAAAGCCCGAAATGGAAGTGTTTATAAGTAAATTCTGAATAAATTCTAGGATTGGTAAATTCTACGAATAGAAATTCTAGAATTTACAAATTCCTATTGGTAAAAGTTCGAAATGAAGAAAGAACCTGCCTACTTATCTCTGCGTACACGCGACTCTTATTTATTCGTACTAATTGCAGTTTAAGTAAATGTAGATAGGTGCACGGTTGCGATATAAAATCAGTCTGCTATATGATAATATATTTTCGTTTAATTATTTCGTCAAAAAAGAGGGGTAAAGCTAATTTTATGACCTTTTGCATGAATCAATAAAAAATAAGCAGGATAACTTTTTTTAACATTTTAACGAGTCGATTTTTTTAATAAAGGAAATAAGCTAAACTTATTAATGAAAAACATGTGTTTATTATAGAAATGTCGAAACATTGTATTATTGTTACCATGGAAAGTGAAAAGAAACTTCCAATGCCATTAGTTGAAGGAAAAACAAGTGGGTAAGTGTGATCATACATCGCACAAAGTGTTTCGTTTAATATTCCTTTCAAAACACTTTCTTTCAAAACGTCCAGTACATTTATCGCCATGGAATACCTTCTAAATTTTGGCAAACACATCCTAAACTATGTTAAAGTTTCAAACATATTCGGCTTGTTATATTTCCTAATTTTGTTCGCCCCCCCCCCAAAAAAATGCTACGATATATCACATGACGGGTATCTGCCAAATTTAGAAAAGTGCTCCCCTTGGGAAGGAGTGGGCAGATGGTCACCATGATTTTTGACGCGGCCCGATTTAAAAAATTTATGTTATGTTTTATAAGCCATATTAAAGTTTCAAACAGATCGTCCAGTTATATTTCCTAATTTTGTCCGCGCACCTCCCTCAACCCCCCCCCCCCCCACACACACACACTCCTCGAAATGCGACGCGCCCTTCTTCTTTATAATTTATTATCGTGTGTTATAAAGTATCTTAAAGTTTCAAACAAATTGAATTGTTAGATTTCCTACTTTAAATGAAATCGCGGTCTGTTAATTCCACATTCCACCACCAGGGAGCGCACTGTATTCTTAACAAAAGCGTATCTGAACGAAACTCCTTTACACAACCCATTAGTAGATATGTTACTCGACGGAGTGGCGGTCTTCAGCAAGAATTTAAGTAATTGTTGAAATTACTATTCGGAAATAGTGGTAATTTAACTTTTGACATATTTATATTTAATAAGTATAAGTAGCATGTATCTGAGGACTCCATCAAAAAACGCACCTGAAACGGTATGAAACAAAAAAGAAATATTTTGCCCCTCCCCCTCTCCCCACCTTCCCGAAATTTCACGCGCCATTTTTTATAAACTTTTTCTAATGTGTTATAAACTATCGTAAAATTTCAAACAGATCGCCTTGTTATATTTCCTAATTTTAACAAAAATGTTAGTTCCACATTCCACCACCAGGGAGCGCACTCTATTCTTAACAAAACTGTATCGGAAGGAAACTCCGTTAAACAACCTATAAGTAGATATGTTACTCGAGGTGGTGGCGGTCTTAATAAGAAATTAAGATATTTGCTGAAATTACTATTAGGAAATAGTGGTAACTAAACTTTAGACAATTTTATATTAAATAAGTAGCATATATCTCAGGACTCCCTCAAAAAGTCACCTAAAGCGGTCAGAAACGCTAATTTTTTAAATAGAAATCTAGCGCACCCCCCCTCCCCGGAATTTCGCGTGTCATTCTTTCTTACACTTTATCTTATGTGTTATAAAATATCTTAAAGTTTCAAACAGATCGACTTGTTAGACTTCCTAATTTTAACAAAATCGCGTTATGTTAGTTCCACATTCCACCACCAGGGAATGCACTCTATTCTTAACAAAAGCATATCTGAACGAAACTCCTTTACGCAATCTTTCCGTAGATAGATGTGTCGGGATGGTGGCGGTCTTAAACAAGAATTTAAAATATTTGCTGCGGTAACAAACGCTAAGATTTTAAAAATAATTCTAGTTTAACAAAAATGTTAGTTCCACATTCCACCACCAGGGAGCGCACTCTATTCTTAACAAAACTGTATCGGAAGGAAACTCCGTTAAACAACCTATAAGTAGATATGTTACTCGAGGTGGTGGCGGTCTTAATAAGACATTAAGATATTTGCTGAAATTACTATTAGGAAATAGTGGTAACTAAACTTTAGACAATTTTATATTAAATAAGTAGCATATATCTCAGGACTCCCTCAAAAAGTCACCTAAAGCGGTCAGAAACGCTAATTTTTTAAATAGAAATCTAGCGCACCCCCCCTCCCCGGAATTTCGCGTGTCATTCTTTCTTACACTTTATCTTATGTGTTATAAAATATCTTAAAGTTTCAAACAGATCGACTTGTTAGACTTCCTAATTTTAACAAAATCGCGTTATGTTAGTTCCACATTCCACCACCAGGGAATGCACTCTATTCTTAACAAAAGGATATCTGAACGAAACTCCTTTACGCAATCTTTCCGTAGATAGATGTGTCGGGATGGTGGCGGTCTTAAACAAGAATTTAAAATATTTGCTGCGGTAACAAACGCTAAGATTTTAAAAATAATTCTAGTTTAACAAAAATGTTAGTTCCACATTCCACCACCAGGGAGCGCACTCTATTCTTAACAAAACTGTATCGGAAGGAAACTCCGTTAAACAACCTATAAGTAGATATGTTACTCGAGGTGGTGGCGGTCTTAATAAGACATTAAGATATTTGCTGAAATTACTATTAGGAAATAGTGGTAACTAAACTTTAGACAATTTTATATTAAATAAGTAGCATATATCTCAGGACTCCCTCAAAAACTCACCTAAAGCGGTCAGAAACGCTAATTTTTTAAATAGAGATCTAGCGCCCCCCCCCCCCCCTCCTCGGAATTTCGCGTGTCATTCTTTCTTACACTTTATCTTATGTGTTATAAAATATCTTAAAGTTTCAAACAGATCGACTTGTTAGATTTCCTAATTTTAACAAAATCGCGTTATGTTAGTTCCACATTCCACCGCCAGGGAATGCACTCTATTCTTAACAAAAGCATATCTGAACGAAACTCCTTTACGCAATCTTTCCGTAGATAGATGGGTCGGGATGGTGGCGGTCTTAAACAAGAATTTAAAATATTTGCTGCGGTAACAAACGCTAAGATTTTAAAAATAATTCTAGCCCCCCCCCCCTCCTCAAAATATCACACTCCATTCTTTTTTACGCTTTTTTCTATGTGTTATAAACTATCTTAAAGTTTCAAACAGACTGAGTGGCGGTCTTAACCAATAATTCAAAATATTTCCTGAAATTACTATTAGAAAATAGTGGTATGAAGTAAACTTTCTGATGATGAATGAGTTATACTTATCTCATAGCGCTGTTCAAAAAGCCCAGGCAAATTATTAGATTTCCTAATTTAAGTTAATTCGTGGTTAAATAAGCGCGTCTCTTCATTTTAATCGACGCATTTGATAGGAATAAACCGATTAATTAAATAATAATTAATATTTCAGCTTGTAATTAAGATGGGACTTAGATATGGGTATCAATGAAATCAGCGAGAAATTTGACATCGAGATGCCAAAAAATTTAATAAAAAAATTTAATATTTAAAAAGTTAAAATTTTGTATTAAAATATGCTATTATGGAAAACCGCAGCGTCGTCATGTCTACCTGCTTTCCCGCCGAATTGAAATCTTTTTATTTCCTTGTCTTTCCAATTAAAGAAATTAAATTTTTATCGATCGATTTTTAGTGGATATTTTAACTTATACACATCGCAGAAATGTGAACTTTATACCAAATGAAAGTAGATTTTTTTCTGCGTCTGTCTATTCCATTTACAAATTTCTCGGACCAATATTTTCTGATATACGATTTCGCTTTAAAATCTCCACTTCATTTTTCGGCTTAATTTCCTCGGTGGTAACCGTGCATTCGGCTGATTTTACTGGCAACCCTTAGGAGAAACACGGATGATTTCGAGAAAGTCCGTTTGAATTTGCGTTAAAAAGGTGGATTGGTTGATTTTAGAAGTTAATTAGCCCGTAATTCGGTTAATTACCAACTTTTTCAAAATTTTATGATTTGTTGTTTGATGTGAGGTGTTCAGCTATAAGTACCCAAAATTTCAAGTCTCTAACATGTATAGTTTCTGAGAACGGGCTCTGTGACGGACAGACGGACAGACAGACAGACAGACAGACAGACAGACAGAGGAGCGAGGCGAATAGGGTTTCGTGAGATGAACGAAACCCTAAAAAGAAACCCAATATTTTGTTGCTTCGGAGGAAAGTCATACAAGAAGTTCATATCACTGTCGACTGCGGCATAATAAATAGAATGATTGAGAAACCGAATTGTAAGTGTAAAAATAAGACTGCAGAATGTACCGTTTTTATTAGAAACCATGTTATCTACCTCAGAAAGAAACAAAAAGCTCTGAAAAGTAAAATTTTAGTCAATCGCTGGAAGAAAAAGATCATCACACCGAGAATTAGTTTCCTTGCATTACGAGGCTAACGAAAAAGACAGGCTACTCAAAGCCGCCTAAAGACTACAAGCCAAACACAAGGTTTCGTGACGGTCACTTGGCGGGGCTTACGCCAGAAGAGAAGAGCACAGACTTATTTAAAACATATCAATACTTTCCTCTACATTCCAATTTAATTATCACAGCATACGGAAAAAATTATGCTTTTCATTCAATTTCGATTACTCCTCAACAATAAAAACTAGTCGGATGTACCAATCCCAAAACTTTCTTCTATCTCATACATGTTAATACTTCAAAATTCGCTATCACACTGCCAAAATTAAATGACAATCTATGCATCTCATGAGGATTCTAAAGATATGAAATTCCGTGCATTAGTTCTTGAGATATGACTATCGCTGAAATCGTCTAAATCCAGCAAAATGCTGCCTAGCAGCGCCACCTATTGGGTGATTTATACCAAATCCTAATCAGCAACAATTCATGTCAACGTCTGACTGAATCTGAAGTTTGGAGAAAATCAGTGCATTAGTTTTTGAGATAGAGCTATAGCGAAAATAGTGAAAATTCCTGCATAGCAGCGCCACCTATTGGGTGATTAACATCAAAACCTAATTAACAACAACTTGTATCAACATACAACTAAATCTGAAGTTAGATGAAAATTCGTCCATTAGTTCTATAGATAGAGCTATTGAGGCAATCGTGAAAAAGGCAGCACAGAAGCGCCACCTTTTGGGCGATTTACACCAACACATAATCAGTAGCAAGTCATATCAAGGACTAACGGAATCTGAAGTTTGATGAAAATCCGTGCGTTAGTTCTTAAGATAGAGCTATTGGGGAAATCGTGTAAATCCTGCAAAATTCATCATAACAGCGCCACCTGTTGGGCGATTTACACCAAAACGTTATCAGCATCAATTCATATCAAGGACTAACTAAATATGAACTTTTATCAAAATCCGTGCATTAGTTCCTGAGATAGAGCTATTGCGTAAATCGTGAAAAATTCAGCATAGCAGCGCCACCTGTTGAGCGATTTACACCAAAAACTAATCAGCATCAATTTGTATTAGAGACTCACTGAATATAATTTTTTATTAAATTCCGTGCATTAGTTCTTGAGATAGAGCGCCCACAAAATTTTTGTCACATACACACAGACAGACAGACAGACAGACTCACAGAGTCACAGACAGACATTTTGTAAAAACATGTTTTTTGGAATCTCTGACCCCTAAAACGTGTAAATCCGTCGAAAACCGGAATTCGAAAAATTTCATGAATCCAATACTTTCTTCTTGTAAAGATAGAAGAAAGTAATAAAGATACTATATTTATGAAATAATATCACTGTGTCAATGAAAATGTGCCTCAGTATTAAATTTAAGAGTACACGAAAGAAAATTGGATCGTTAATAAGGGGAAAAAAACAAGTATTAAATTTATTTTAGTGAACAGTTTTTATTATATTTATTCTACTTTGAAATTTAGATACAATATCAATTATCTACTTTCTATACATATTCAAAAACAAGACATTAATATATATATACATACATAAATTTTCAGTTTAAACACATATCAATTGAATTATTTTGCTTTCAATTATTTCACTTTCAAAAATAAATAAATACTAATAAGTGTGCCAATCAAAACCCACATTTAAAATTAAGTTAAAGTGAAAGCAAAGTGAATGTCAAATAAAAACAAATTCAATTTATGTTCTATTTTTACTATTTATTGTGGCCTGAAATTATACAGTAAATATTCTATTAAATATTTAGTGATTTGAAACCTTCACATAACAAATTTAGTACAAATAAATAGTAAAATTAAAGCATATATGAAATTAAATATCCATACAGATAAATTTTTCGTACCTACTGCAAACTTTACTTATCAGAAATGGGTAATTTTCACATAAAATCCATTAGAATTAAGAGACATAAAACTCTCATAATAAAACAAAACAAGGTCATGAAATAGAAAATTATTATTATTATTTTAATTTTGTGTTAGTTTAAGATATTATGCAAGGTACAAGCAATAGATTTTTTTAAAGTATACTGAAACATGACAGAGGAAAAAAAAAAGAAGAAAGAAAACACTTTCATCAATCCAAATTACAATTTCCCTAACTTATGTTCATTTTCCTCGGATATTTGAGATTTAACTGCTAAAAAACATAGAGAAACCCAAATCCTTCCACGAAAATATTTCATTTCCAAAAATAATGTTGTCGGCTGTTTAAATGATTGTTCACATGTTTTAAGTTTAAAATAACCAATATTTATGAGATGAAAAGTATAAAGGGCCATGACTAGATCGAAAAGTAAATTTATAATTATAGAAAAATTATTTTATTTATTGATATTTTTAATTAAACATTAAAATGTATATAAAAACACACAAGGTCATGAAATAGAAAATTATTATTATTATTTTAATTTTGTGTTAGTTTAAGATATTATGCAAGGTACAAGCAATAGATTTTTTTAAAGTATACTGAAACATGACAGAGGAAAAAAAAAAGAAGAAAGAAAACACTTTCATCAATCCAAATTACAATTTCCCTAACTTATGTTCATTTTCCTCGGATATTTGAGATTTAACTGCTAAAAAACATAGAGAAACCCAAATCCTTCCACGAAAATATTTCATTTCCAAAAATAATGTTGTCGGCTGTTTAAATGATTGTTCACATGTTTTAAATTTAAAATAACCAATATTTATGAGATGAAAAGTATAAAGGGCCATGACTAGATCGAAAAGTAAATTTATAATTATAGAAAAATTATTTTATTTATTGTTATTTTTAATTAAACATTAAAATGTATATAAAAACACACAAAATTTTTTCGAAGGTAGGGAGGGGTGGTTCGCTAACATCTGTTTTGCATAAGGGCGCTGACAAGTCTTCTTATGAATTAATTGTTTACAGTGGTTGCAAAAATAGAGATTCAAACACCTTATCCCCATATCGCCAGTTTTCACGTATAAGTTTTTATGTAACAAATATTATAAAAGGAATTTTTATCAAATTAAGAGTTTAAGATTAAAACACAACAGTAAATTGGTACGTATACAGGGCTGCCACCGGCGAGCATTTTTCTATTCTATTCGCACCGCTATTTAAAAAAATAAATACATTTTGTAGTATATGTCTCTTGCAAATGTTGTCAAACTATGTCAAAGATTTTTGTTTTGAGAAAGTCGTGCAAGTCAGAATAAAAAAATAGTTGCCGGTGGCAGCCATGCGTATATTGACTGGACTTTAAAAGAAGTAAACAAGATAATATGTGTCCATAGCGACTTTCCTGAAAATTTCTAGTATATTTAAATTTTTAGTATGAAAATACCCATAAAAATACATAAATTTTGTATCAAATTAAATCCCAATCAATTCTGCATACAAAATAATTAGTTATTATTCACACAACAAGTGTTTTCTAATAAATAGACGTTTATTAAAAGTCACTTTAATGAGAGAAAACAGAACAAATTAAAAAGGGAGGAAAGTGTGACAAGTTAGAAATTACTAAATAATGGCTTGTACGTAAGACTTTTGGCTGAACATTTTTGAGCGTGATTAGTACCCAAAGAACCCAAGACATAAGTTTCAGCTGTCTGGTGCCAATATTTCCGAGTAAATAAAAATCAAAAGTTTTAACCGAAATTTTTGAATAGCAAGAAAGGTAATGTTGCAAATAGCTATGACCAAAATGTAAAATTTAAACAATAATATTTGTACTGTACTGTAGACAAAATTTCATCACTTTTCAGTGATAAATTCTCGAGTAATAATGATTTTAAAGTTTTTTTTATTAATTTGTTTAAATTAAAAGAATTAATTAAAATTTCCACTTGAAAATATAATAGTTGAGGTAGAAAAATATGTCGCATAGGACTTTAAAATTTCAAACTGAATTGGCCGTATAGCTTCCAAATTATAAGGAGAAATGTGTTGGCCCCAACAGAACTATCTAGCTCTAGCACATATTAAAATGAAGTTACTTTTACATATTTATAAAGAATATAATTAAACAATGAAAACTTTATTAATTAGTAATATCTTTTGAGAATTAACCGATTCACACCTTTCAAGCACCAATTTTTAACAAATTACGAGAGACAGGGAATGATATGTCTCGATATGATTTAGTGATTTTTGCCACTTTAAATTACTGCTGTTTTTGAAATGAAACAGAAGTACAATAATATTGTTTTGTTTTGAGACACGCACACGGGATAATTGACAATACGATACTGGGATTTAATAGTTAATTTATTTTAAAGAAGTTAAAAATAAAAGATATTCTGAACACAAAAAATAGATCTAGTACTAATAAAATATAAGTAGTTAATTTAAAAATAAAACTTACCTTCAAAAGCATATGTTCTATTCTTTTAAGTAAACAGCACGTGCATACGTTACATTTTAATTCTAAACAACCAGATACAAGATTCAAATGCTCGGCATTGGCGCCAGCCCCGGGTCGTGACGTCACATATGTGGGGGAATGAAATCGTGTCTGGCTTTATAGTCTTGAGAAGGCTTTGGGCTACTGCGGTGCATCCCACGTGTCTCCCACGTGTCCACGTGTCGCTAGAGTGACGCAATGCTCTTTTCCCACACTTTCATTGGTGCATTCGAGCATCACGTGACTCCAGCGGTCTGTAAAAAAGATACGTGGAATGCACCGCAGTACAGTTTTTCTCTTTAGCCTCGCTGGCATTACGAGGCTAACGAAAAAGACAGGCTACCGCGGTGCTTTACGCGTATCTTTTTTATAGACCGCTGGAGTCACGTCATGCTCGAATGTACCAATGCATGTGTACGAAAAGGGCATGACGTCACTCTAGTCGTCTGTAAAAAAAGATATGTGGAATGCACCTCGTTAGCCTGTCTTTTCGTTAGCCTTGCTTGTATTACAAGTGATGTACCAATGACGTATATGTCGCGACGTCAGGAAGTGACGTACGAGCGAAATTCTGAACGAAATCATTAAATTCTGATTTGAAGTGTTGACAATGAAATCTAGTTTTTTATACTATTCCGGGTCGAAACATTTTTTAGCGAAGTTCAGCTAGTCTCTTGTGTTGTGTTCAACAATATTTACATATTTTATTCTTATTTAGCCTGAATCCTCATAATTGATGTCAAAATATTCAAGTCAAAGAAGCGGATTTGTTTATTTGTCATTTTATACATAAAAGTCTCTTAAAGGGGAGAGAATATCATATGTGAAACATCATGTTGTGCTGAAGATTTCTTGTTTAGGTGGTTATTTCTGGTGATATCCAAGGAACATCAGAAGGCTGTAAATTAAATATTAATTATTTGAATAAATGACAGGAGGCTTTTTCATTAAGTAGCATCGGTGGTAGAATGTTTGAAGGTATTTATTGAGCGACGGAATTTTTTCTAACACACCCGAGATTATTCGGCTAATGCCGATGCTGGACAGGAAACAAAATCCTACATATTTTATATTACCAGTGGGATAACCAAAGCCAGAGTGAGACAGTTACATTTTCTCCAACTGATCGAGTATTGGCAGCACTACATATACATTTTCGCCAATTACGTTTGCAATATGGCGAGAATAGATTCAATGAAGGCATGTATTGTGATTCCGTTGATTATAACACAAAGGGAGGCGTCAAAAGGGTAATATGAATTATTTACCGCCAAATGATAAGCGGAGAATTTATGGGGATCCGAAACCACAAAACAACATTCTACAGGGGTTTGTTAAAAGTCTCATGGGATTGAAGCCCGAAAACGAACGTTAATAAAATAAAATAAATTAAATACAGAGTACCAATAAGGAAATGAATTATATATTGCATCTAGATTAACGGCTAAAAGTATAGGAGAAAAGTGTCTGGTTAATTTCTGCATAGCAACAAAAATAGGCACTAGAATGATATCTGACAGACGTTGTTAGGCGGAAAAAGGATGTTATTTCTTTTATTTTTAATGCAGTGTGCTGTGGTTAAAAGAGATTTCAGAGGAGAGGGGCTATTGGAAGCACAAAATCACAAATCTTTCCGAGGAGATGTCCAAACCGGGCACCCCTTGAATTCAACACTGTTCGATTACACATTGTATTTTTTAAGCGTGAAATATTCTTCAGTGTTTTTCGTCTGTGATTGTGGAAAATAAAAAATATGATGTTTCTTATTATGCCTTATTATTTTAGTTGAATGTGCCTGTTTGTTACTGGGAGTTGGGTGTAAGATGCCATCCTTAAATCTCTAAATATTGATGGATTTAATTAAGTATTCAATTAAATTTAAATCCTAATTTTTTTTCTTTGTGTCCCAGTCGTAGTTTATTCCAAAATATTAATTTATTCTTATTTATTACCTCAAATTCAAAATTCTTTCTATCCAATCTTAATGCACATAATGAAATTAATTCTCATTGCCAAGTAATACCTGAAATATATACAGTCCAAACCTCATCGTATAAGAAATTTATTTTAGTGTATAAAGATCATCTAACAAAATTTAATTTTCTCCAATCTTTGCACGATAAAGGAGCGGATGAAGTAGTATATCATCTATGGGGTATTTTCACAACTTTTTGAGCGCCAAATATTCTCCTTTCTAACAACGGAAGGCAGTGGCGTGGCGTCTGGTCATCGCTGGATGCGGCAATGACCAAGCAATATTTTAAAACTCTTAATAAGCTTTTAAAACTCTACGATCCAGTTTTAGCAGAACATTTGGAGTTCATGTATAAGTGAAGGTAAGATTTAAAGTTTCTTTTTTGAACATTCAACCATTGAATTTTAGAGTTAATAATTTTTCACCACAAACTTAAATAATTGCGATGACCACCGAAAATTTTCACGCCACGCCACTGACGGAAGGGTATTTTGTAACCAAATCATATAGAGTTTTACGTGAAATGTTCAATTAAATAAAACATAGTTCACGATAAGACACAGCGAGTCACAAGGCTCAGTTAAATAGGCAAACCAAAACACTGGGAACATTTCGGCAACATAGATGAAAACAAATAACACACCAAAGGGTCTGAAGGATTCAATAGCTTACAGAGGGTGTTTACACATATTGGGAACTGTTTTGACAACAAAAATAAAATACATAAATTAAAACAAATATTTTTTAATATGTTCTATCTGGTAGCCCTTATTGTGGAAGATCATATTGCAGCGGGATTTCCAAGATTCTAAAACTAGGATGAAGAATTTGGTTCCATTCCTCTACCACACATTTCCAGAATCCACTCATCGTAGTTGTCGGCGTTTCGCAAGATCTTATTTTATTATCGCAAAAGCGCGGTAATCCATTGGTGAAACATCTATCGGGACATGGCTGGGATATGATTAAACGGTATACACTTTATTCTAATTCCTCTTATCAATTTTTCGAGAAATGCGAGTGTACTTGTGGATATATTGCTGCTCGCTTTATCTTGGTAGAACTCAAAGCTTTTAGCGTTCGTAGGATAAAGGAATTTCTCTTTAAAAATATGAATTAGAGCATTGTTTTGATAATAAGTAGAGTTAATTTTGACATTTTACTCAACTTTTGTGATCTTTAATTTTCCGTTGTAAGAGATTCCAGCCATCACCATAAATCCTTTAGAGAAATTTTCGTTGCAGTGTTTGAGCCAAAGTTGTAAATGTCTTTTTGGCCTCGTTTACGATAATAATAAATCAATCTTTTTTAATTAAAGTCATTTAGATAAATCCACGCTTTATCAATTGTGGCATTTCTTTTCCACCTATCACCTGCTAAATGATTTTCATACACGGAATACGAATAACTCTCTTCGGAAAGAGCAAATATATAACCTCCAAGCCATTCTCTTCTTCCGAGTGCCATTTCAGTAGCAGACGATATTTTTTCATAGCAGCGAATATTTCAGTTATCACGTTATTACATGTTGCCAGATCCACTCCCTTGTTGTTTCTGGTGCGTTCGTAATTATATAAATACAGTCGAACCATTTTAAGACGCGTTTCAAGGGAGTGGACAAAAGTCGCGTATTAAGCGGGATCGCGTATTAAACGTGAATTCTATAGCGTTGCAGGAATTAGGCTTTTTTACACATTTAATTGTCTAAATGAACTTTAGAGCTTTTATTTATGTGTTTGCGGTCGAAAATTGTATCTTTTATGTAAATTTAGATTAAAATTGAATTGTATTCCACTTTAACTCGTTGTTTCTTTTTATAGGACCGACTGGAAAATTATCAGAAAATAAACATGGATTCCAACATTTCTTTATTGTCGATTAATACGTTGCAACCAAAAATAAAACAATACAAATAATTTTCCTACTAGACAATTTCTTTTTAAACAGAAATAAAAAAATATCAAATCTTTGAAAACCAACCCAGTTTTAAAATCATATTTAATAATTGTAATAATGAGTACCATTACAATATCTCCTTCTTTCCAATATAAGAAAAAACTATCTTTATTAAACTTTATGTAAAAATCCTTATTAATCTTCGTGTATTGTTAGCATAGCAAAAAGTAAAGAAAACACAGAATTATCTAAACGCAGTCGTATTTGTTTCATCTTTACGAGTTTTATTTTCTGTTGCCTATAATATACATTCATAGTGCTATAACGTAATTTAAAACGTCACTAACAACGGGCATGATCATCTCTAATCATAATAATTTTTATGACGTATCTGAGTTTCCTGAATTCGTCTATATCTCTCTATTACAGTAAAAATATACACGAAGCGAGAGACAAAGAATGTTAGGAGCCGGGATCAAAGAAGAATTGCAATTTTGCTAATTTAGCGAGGTTTTGTTTTATTCATATATCTGTCGCTATTACAGATTAGTAATTTTCACCTTTAATAATATTCAGAAGCAGTGTTTTTTATCTGAATAAAAATAATCCGCTAAATTGGCAACACTCGTGAAGAGAGAAGGAATTCGCGTCTTAATCAATGAATTCGCGTCTTAAACGTGATTTTTCCCTAAATGGACCGAAAATTTATCGCGTATTAAGCGGGATCGCGTAATAACCGTTCGCGTATTAAACGTGATATTTTTGCATTAGCCTTATGGGCGATGTTCAAGGGACCAAAAAAAAATCGGCGTATTAAGCGGGTCGCGCATTAACCGTGAGCGTCTTAACCGGGTTCGACTGTACGTAGCGCCTATAGTCGTTGTTCGATCCGTCTGTCTGTCCGTCCGCCCGCATATAACAGAGCAAAACTACCCAACCGAATGGTCTGAAATTTTAAATATATAATTGATACAAAATTTTGTAGAGTCATTTCAAATTTTATGAAAATTGGATGTATGATTTAATTACAGGAACATTCAAAAGCTTTCCGCCACATTACGGCCAATGGGAAAAATTATTTCAAGTGCATTTTAATGATGTTGCAGCCTTTCGAACAGAATGAAATTGATATGCACTTATGAAGTGCAATAAAGTATACATTCAGTACAATGTGCGATGCAAAAAATATTTATAAAACTAGCTATAGTACGAACGCACCTCATTTTCCATGTTTGACTTGCAATTTTATAACTTATTTAACTTCAAAATCTTTCTCAATATGTGTAAACACCCTCTTTACAAGCAATGAATATCAGATAATAATATGAGGTAACTGAATGTTGTTGATTTATCACCTGCGCCCAACTAACTAAGCAATGCCTTAAATTAATTCATCAATTTATAATTAGGTTTTAAAAGATATTAAAATGATGTATTGTCATCTAAAACACACCTGTCTGCATAATGTTTATTATTCCAGCCCATAAGAAAGTGAGCGTAAAAACGAGTACAAAATTCCAATTTTACATAGATGAACAAAATTAAGTTAAATAAAACATTGTAAAAATACAGGCATACTTTGAAATGAATTTTTAATAAATCATTTCATGCATGCTGTTAAATAAAAGTTAAACATTTTTAAATTGCATTAAAACGTCATTTTTTCGTTATTTTTGTAAAATCAAAGGCTTAAACAATATTAATTTCATTTCAGTTAACAATATAATCAATCTTTGAGAATGATTTATTTACAGTCAACCAGGAAAGATAGTAGTCATCAAATAGCTAAATTAACAGTATTCTTGTCAAATTCTCAATTAATTTTAAGATATTATCCAACTAAATTTGACGCCGTTCTTAAAAGGATGGTTCAAATGCAACTTTTCCGCTAGAATTTTTTTATTGGGATATTTGCATATTTAAATTTATTTTCGTCAGAGGATTCAACTTTTGCATATGCTAATTAATTACCTGCAATGTTTCATAGTAACAAGGCAATGGTGCAGTTAAGAGAAAATAAATTGAAAATTTTAGAGTATTTCAAAAGTATAGATATGTTTTTTCTTTTCAAGAATTATGTTTTTTCGGTTAAAATTGATTAGTATCTGCTAAACAAATGATATATGGAGCCAATATATCATGACCCCTATATTTGCTTTGGAAACTTAATACAAGTCAAAATCAATTTCAAAATAGAATTCAATCTTTACCTTTAATTTCTAAAAATGAGAATTTTCGATTACGAATCTTTTTAATCGTACAACTTTAAAATTTCTTGCGTATATGTATATGAATATATATGAGTTTTAGATTTGTATAAAATAAACTTAATTGGATATGACTGAGCATATGTGCAGGACATTCAAAGGTCTCGATGGTTAACCAGCTTCATCCGCATATTGTTTTAAGGGTCTCAAGACTTAAAATTGGAAAAAATGAAAAAAAAGACCATTTTCAACATTTAATATCTTAAAACGTATTTAATTTTAAGACACAAATTTAATTGGGATGAAAGATATAAGTATGCTCTTTCATTTCATGCAATTAAAAAATTTCAAGATGCAGAATTAGCATTTACAGGGGGCTCCAAACTGTCAGACATGTGACGAGCAGAAAATCGGCATAACAGATTACGCGCAAGATTATAAAATGCATTCTGCGACTAGAATGAAAATTTTGGTGCCTATGAATACTTCAGATTGTAATAATCACCCTGAACGTAAACAAATTTGTATTTAAAGCATTTTTATATTTTATGTACAAAGTTGCATTTAGCTAATGAAAAATTTGGAAAATTTCAACCGTATAATCCCCTAAAAAATATTTTAAAAACAATAAAATGGAAATATTAGGTTCCGTTTATACAGGCTAACATGAAACATACGTTTTGAAAGTTTCAGGAAAAGATATTCAGAAGTTTTTGAGATAACGTGAGCGTTATGCACAAAAACGACATTTAAAGAAAAATGACTTCAAAGTTTCGGAAATGCCGTTTCAGCTATTGAGAAGGTATAATTCTAAAAGCCATAACTTCTGTTCTGATAGGAATTTTAAGGAAACAATTATATCAAAATGTTCAGAAAATATAGGAGTTTAACATCTAAACAAATTAAATTTCCAAAATTTTAAAACTTTAAGAGTCCTGAGACCACTTAAAATGGCAGCCATTTGAAGATTTCAAATTCAAACAGATGTACAAAGTAATTATAAATCGGAAAAGTTTTTTTTCCCTTAACACCTTGACTGCCAGGTTTAATTTTGACGGCGGAAGGCTATTTACCAGGCTATGTGGTGTAAAACGTTTGTGTCATTTCTACTCACATTCGAGCAGTACCCTGTTACATAAGTTACATATCACCAGGGCTGCAACTGGCGACTATTTTTTAAACCTTTGTGGTCGAATGTCGACAAATAGCCACCCGAGCTTTATATAGGGGAGACCGGGGCTAGTAGGCGCAGTTTTTAGTTATTAATTTTTATTTATTTTTTGTTTGTTTTTTTATGAAACTTTAACTGTACTTTTAAAGAACAGGCATTACGCTGTAAATACCCGGAGTTTTGAGTTTGCAGCTTTTGTAGTTTATGTTTAGCGGACGCCTAAAATAAAAGGTAAATTGTGCGCCAACCTACCCCTTCACGGGGCAAGTTCCCTATACCTATGGGGTAAGTTAGCACACGCTTTATAAAAACTTAAATGAACTCAAATAAGACATGCAGTTAAGCGAAATCAATTTTATTATTACCAGTAAGTTTAAACAAAGGCGTTATAGCCGTACAATGTAAAATCTAAATTATACAGACATAAAAATAATGAATAAAACATTAACATTGAGAAACTTCTATCCTACTCTATATCATCATCAGAGTTACAGTTGTCACAAATAAAAAATCGTGTGTCTCCGTTTGGGCAAGCCTTGTGTGCCCAAAGTATTGCATTGCAACCACTTTTCTCGTTGTTTGCTGTTTTTAAAGCTACCAGCATACACCAAACACCGAGCCAACTTGCCCCGTGCTCAATGCGCCTACTAGCCCCATAATAAATTTCTTCAGAAAAGTGACACGTAATCCTCCAAGCATAAATAATCCAAGGAAATCACATATGGGGTAGCTACAGTTAATCATACACTAAGAAAAACTGCACAAGTTAAATCGCAATTATTAAGATAAGTATTAGAAATTAGAAAAAGAATGAAGCAACAAAAAATTACTTATGACTGCAAAAAACAGAAAAATCGTAATAAATGTCCACTGCACGTAGGTAACGCTGCAAAACTACAATGGACATTGTAAAAAGCAGTAAGAAAGGTACTCTGTGAGTTGTTGTGTAATCTATCCACAAACAGGCGATTTATGAGGACTGCGCCTACTTACCCCTGTAGCCAACTAGCCCCGGTCTCCCCTACATGATTTTATTTTTATATTTTATTCGCACCACTATATTTTAAAAGCACATTTTTTTAGTAAATTTCTCTTGCATATGTTGTGAAAATGCAAGTTAAAAAAATTTCTTTAAAAAAATGGATGCCAATCGGATAAATTCGTTTCAGAGATACCTGTGTCAGGAAAGAGTACTTCGATGTTAAGAGTTAATTCAATCTTGCAACACTGTCCCAAAACAAAAATCTTTCACATACATTTTAACAATATTTCCCCGAGATATATACAACAAAATTTACCTTTTAAAAATAGTGGTGAGAATAGAATATAAAAATAGACGCCAGTGGCAGCCCTATATCACAAAACAATCCAGTTCAAATATGCAATCATTACTGTGTAGTGGATGACGTACCGGGTATACGTCATGGTCGTTGATTACTGAAATGAGAGAACGTACGCAGCATACGTCCTCTCGTCCTCCTGGTAGTCAAGCGGTTAAATGTTTGATATCGGCACAAGCATTCAGGAGCATTTTTGATGCCGCCTATATCTTAAAAAAATGGCTGATATACAGCCGTTTGAAATTTTAGGGTGTTGGCAATTTGAAACAAGACAACAGATTAATAATAAGCGATTCTTCCATATGCGTGTTTAATTTATGAGTTTTAGTGAAACCAGTTTCTTGAAAAATTTCTTTCAATGTTATAACCATTTTTCTAACATTTTATACTCTTGAAACTAAGTATTCATATCCGCCAACATCAAATTCTCGCCAAGCTTGGTAACACCTGGCCATGTAACTTGGACTATAAACAATAATTCGTAATAAATGAAGGGAATTCGGTTACGGATGTCTAATTTGTCGAAATTCTCACTTAAATTCAGCATTGGCAGAAACTAGGAATGAATTTTCAATAATCGGTTTAGCCTTTTAGCACAGTGTTTTCGAATAAAATTACCTAAAATCTAACAGCCAAAAAATAAGGAAGCTACTTTTTCTTCCCAAAAGTGGCCAGAAGAACTTT
The DNA here is from genome assembly GCA_963932465.1 of Maratus speciosus. Lineage (NCBI taxonomy): Eukaryota > Metazoa > Arthropoda > Arachnida > Araneae > Salticidae > Maratus > Maratus speciosus. The sequence continues at coordinate 327,971,222 of OZ010798.1, read as the reverse complement.
TTTTCTTTTAGAATATTTCCCTTTACTGCGTAATAAATTTTGTCTTATATTATTCAAATGCATTCAAGGATGAAAATTTTATGTAAAAGCTCTTACTTTTCACATATGCATTCTATTGAAAACTTTTCAAAAGGACATTTTTTATCAATAAAATGCACTGACAATGAGAAACATTTCATATTCAGCTCACTGAAAATGTAACGTCACTTCAAAGACATCTGTCAATATTTTTAGAGAATGCCTCAGTCACATATAAAGATGATTTTAAGAAAATTGTTTTAACAACGTAAAAATTAAAAATATGATAAGGGGAAAATAACGAGTAATTAAATAAAAATCCACGAATAATGATAATAGTAAACCATAGGCAGATTTTCCCTTCACTCCGGATTGGTTAAGATTAATAAATACTTTTTTTAATTTAATGTATCTGCCTACGTTCAAATGATACTTTCGCGAAAATTACAGATTTTGTTTTTAATGCATTTCATGTGAAATTACAAATTTTTACGATTCTAAAACTGATTCTTTTTCCTACCTTGTTTTAGAACAGTAGTTAAAGTAAAATTTATAGTAAAAATATACTAATTTAACGTTAAAATGAATTTTTCTCAAAATAATATTTACACAAAATGATCTAAAAGACGATAACTAATAAATAACAACACTTCAAAAATGATAGCTAAAATGTTGTTATCATTCTTCTATAAGGGGCTGTGCATATATAACATTGTCATTTTAGGAGGAGGGGGAGGTCTGGCGCATGATATCGTAAAATATCTATATGGGAGGGGGTTGTCTTTTGATATCGATATCATTTTTGATCCAACGAAAATTTTCTCTTCTTATTTGTAACTTGGTCTTTACATCAAAATAGTATGTTATCTATTTTTTAGTCTGTTACCTATTTTTTACGAAAATACAGTTATTATTAAAATGATTAAATAATTATAAAATTATTTAAATCCAAAGTATGGAATACCCAAACGTTTGACAAGTCATATTCTTCTTCATATGTGTATGCATATATAATCGCTGTTGGAGAAACCACATGTGAAGTATATGTGAAATGATAAAGTAAATAAAAGAGAAAGAGAAAGAATGTTGTAAACCTGTTTTGTTGATAACAAGTTCTACCTCCCCCCGTGCGAGACAAGTGAAAGAAGACGTTATTACTGTTGAATGCATTATGTGACAAAAATCTATAATAAAATACATTTAAATAGTAACTATTTATTTTAAGTGTTATTTGATATAAAGTTATTTCAAATATAAAGTAATATTTTACTGACTTCTCTTCATTTGAATCAATAAAGTATGCGAAAAATAAATGTAATCCTTTTTGTATATCACTCCAAACAAAAGAAATAAGTTCCAAAAATCAAAGAATTTTTAGACATCGATAATGAAATCATTACGGAAGAGGGGGGGGTGAGGGATGATAACGTATGATATCGTAAGGGGGGGAGGCGGTAAAAAATTACCAAAAATTTGATAACGTTACATATGTACAGCCCCTAACACTTTGTGAGCTTTGTCTATATAGTGTTGTCTAGTGCATCTACTAAAAGAATTTTAATTGCACGAATATTTTCAAAATTATGCCTTATTATTTAAACAAAACCATGATAAAATTGTTGGAAATCTTATAATTGACTCTTCGATCATCTCGAAAATTTTTATTTACTAAAATATCATTTAATTTGCTGAGGGTGCATTAGATAATAGCTTATTGTTTATTTTAGTAGTAATTTTTTTCTAATAAGTTTATTTGTTTTTCATGTAGCATTTTTCATGTTTTTGAAAAATTTCTTCAAATTTCCATACATATTTAACATTTTTTGTAAATTCATAGGTATTTATGTATAATTTTAAAGGTAAATTATTAATTTTTACTAAAACTGAATAAAGTAATCGGTCAAATGCGAGTATTACTAACGCACAAAGGGTTCCGTATAATACATATAGTAATTAGTAACTGTAATATTACAAAAAATCGTTTCTAAAGTTTAAACTTGGCATTGTGCTAAGCGAACTTCGAAAGGAGGTCGCAAAAATGCAATGCCACCTTGGTCCGTGCCGCGTTTTTCCAGATAGTTTGATAATTAACAATTATATACAAGGATGCCGTATTCAGAGCGTTACTCAATGCAAACTAGTCGCGAATCCCAAAGTAATTACATGATTAATTGTAATTAAATTAGTGGGTTTTAAACAATTTGACATTTATTGTTTTTATACTGCTACTGGACGTTGCATTGCACAAATATATCATTAAAAATAGTTATCTAGGCTTTAAAAGTAGATGGTGCCTAGAGTACGCCGTTCTTGTCTTTATGTATGTCCAAACCGCCCGTGAGCCCCACCAGTGGCTGAGAGGTTCTGCTCTTGAAGCTGGTAGACGGGAGGTGCTGTGTTCGAACCCAATCGCGCCCGTCGGCCTAATCGTTCGGAGTTTTCGTGGTTTTCTTCGAACCTTGGATTTCCAAGCGTTAATACGGGTTAGGTTCCCTTAGAAAGACCCCCACGAAGCGCACACCCCCCTTAGGGCCTATATCCCTCGTGTTGATAATTGGCCGTCATAAACACAACCAACCAACCAAACCGCCCGTGTCTTTAAAAGTTAATGTATCGGCTGATTACCAGGAATTTTTTCGAAAGTCCTTATCAACAATCCTTTGATACTTTTGCGACAATAGGTACCTCAAGCGCCCATCAACACCCTTGCTGAACGTCCGCAAAGTGAAATTTGCGTATAAAGGAAAAATGTGATTTTCTGAAAAACTATGTGACCTAAGGTAATCGCTGTAGTTTTCCTGCAAGCTTTAAATAAACTTCTACTACACCTAATTTTTTCTTAATTTTAGTTTCAGTAGATTCGGATATGGAGGGTGTGGAACATATTTTTGAATTACATTTTCTGTGATATCTCTGAAAATATAATACCTAAAATTAAAACATATTTTTGAGTTCAGCGTTATGAAAGCTTTCACACGATATCCCACACGATATATAAATAACTAGTATGTTGTGGCCATCACAAAACTTTCCTCTATCTCATACATGTCAATACTTCAAAATTCGCTATCACAGTGCCAACTTAAATGGTAATCTATGCTCATCATGAGAATTCTAAAAAGATTAAATTCCGTGCATTAGTTCTCGAGGTATGACTGTTGCTGAAATCGTGTAAATCCAGCAAAATGCAGCATAGCAGCGCCACCTATTGGGTTATTTACACCAGAACCTAATTATCATCAACTTATGTGAATTTCTAACTGAATATGAAGTTAGAGGAAAATTCGTGCATTAGTTCTAAAGATAGAGCTATTGCGCAAATCATGACAAATACAGCATAGTGGCACCACCTGTTGAGCGATTTACACCAACACATAATCAGCAGCAATATTAATAAAGTTATACTTAAATTTGAAGCTTGATGAAATTCGTGCATTAGTTCATGAGATAGAGCTATTGAGGAAATAGTGCAAAATGCAGCACAGCAGCGCCACCTATTGTGCGATTTACACCAACACGTAGACAGCATCATTTAATATCAAAGAGTAACTGAATCTGAAGTTTGATGAAAATGTATTCTTTAGTTCTTGAGATAGAGCTATTGTAGAAATCGTGTAAATACTGCAAAATGCAGCATAGCAGCGCGACCTGTTGGGCGATTTACACCAAAACGTAAACAGCATCCATTCATGTCAAGGACTAACGGAATCTGAAGATTTATGATAATCCGTGCATTATTTCTTGAGATACAGCTATTGCGGAAAACGGGGAAAATGCAGCATAGCAGCGTCACCTGTTGAGCGATTTCCACCAAAAACTAATCAGCACCAATTTATATCAGGAACTACCTGAATATAAATTTTTATTAAATTCCGTGCTTTAGTTCTTGAGATAGAGCGCCCACAAAATTTGTGTCACATACAGACAGACAGACAGACAGAGTCACAGACTCACAGACAGACATTTTGTAAAAACATGTTTTTTGGAATCCCTGACCCCTAAAACGTGTGAATCCGTCGAAAACTGGAATTCGAAAATTTTCATGAATCCGATACTTTCTTCTTGTAAAGATAGAAGAAAGTAAAAAAGATTTTTATTCTCAAGTAACTTAATTAGCCCCCGTACATTTTTCCTAAATATATTTGTGAATGGTTAATAATCTGTAAATAGGTGGGTCAATAAGCTTTGTTACATCTGCCAAATTTGAACTTTCCGCGTTCCATAGTTTACGAGTAAAACGGCTGCGACAGGATGATAAACAGACACACGAGTTTTCTTATAATGCTCCCGTTTTTACTTTTTACTTTCTTTTATCTTTACAAGAAGAAAGTATTGGATTCATGAAAATTTTCGAATTCCGGTTTTCGACGGATTTACACGTTTTAGGGGTCAGAGATTCCAAAAAACATGTTTTCACAAAATGTCTGTCTGTAAGTCTGTGACTCTGTCTGTCTCTCTGTCTGCCTGTGTGTATGTGACACAAATTTTGTGGGCGCTCTATCTCAAGAACTAATGCACGGAATTTAATACAAAATTTTATTCAGTTAGTCCCTAATACAAGTTGATGCTGATTAGTTTTTCGTGTAAATCGCTCAACAGGTGGCGCTGCTGTGCTGCATTTTTCACGATTTTTGCAATAGCTCTGTCTCAAGAACTAATGCACGGATTTTGATCAAACTTCAGATTTAGTTAGTCCTTGATATTAATTGATGCTAATTACGTTTTGGTGTAAATCGCCTAACAGGTGGCGCTGTTATGATGAATTTTGCAGGATTTACACGATTTCCCCAATAGCTCTATCTTAAGAACTAACGCACGGATTTTCATCAAACTTCAGATTCAGTTAGTCCTTGATATGGCTTGCTACTGATTATGTGTTGGTGTAAATCGCCCAGCCCAACAGGTGGCGCTTCTGTGCTGCCTTTTTCACGATTGCGTCAATAGCTCTATCTATAGAACTAATGGACGAATTTTCATCTAACTTCAGATTTAGTTATATGCTGACACAAGTTGTTGTTAATTAGGATTTGGTGTTAATCACCCAATAGGTGGCGTTGCTATACAGGAATTTTCACGATTTTCGCAATAGCTCTATCTCAAAAACTAATGCACGGATTTTCTCCGAACTTCAGATTCAGTCAGAGGTTGACATAAAATGTTGCTGATTAGGATTTGGTATAAATAACCCAATAGGTGGCGCTGCTAGGCAGCATTTTGCTGGATTTAGATGATTTCAGCGATAGTCATATTTCAAGATTTAATGCACGGAATTTCATATCTTTAGAATCCTCATGAGATGCATAGATTGCCATTTAATTTTGGTAGTGTGATAGCGAATTGTATTAACATGTATGAGATAGAAGAAAGTTTTGGGATTGGTACATCCGACTAGTTAAATACGGAACCCTAAAAAAGTGAATACAATGTTTCTTTGCAAAGTTTTTTAAAAAAAGTGTTTCTAACATAAGCAGATACCTAACTACTTCTGTAGGAAATGTTTCATATTTAATACTTAACTGCTAAATATAGAAATATCTGATTTTTAATCGACCTCCAACGTAGGACGTTATCCAATTCGTTTGGAAATTGCATAACTTGCAATTATTAGGATTTTTAACGTGAAACATACCTTATATGGGAGACTCAAAGTCACTAAGGTTTATAAGCGCTGAAAAAAAGAGACAAAATTTCCCTATCTTTAGGAATCTGATCAACCAATATATTCTCGAGATTCAAAACAACATTTATAAAAACAAGTTAGAAATTGCACGTCAAACGCGGCAAATGAGATGCGTTCGTACTATAACTACTTTTATAAATATTTTTTGCACCGCATATTGTACTGAATGTATATTTTAGTGCACTTCACAAGTGCATATCAATTTCCTTCTGTTCGAAAGGATGTAACATCATTTTTTTAAAATTTCCATTGGCCATAATATAACGGAAAACTTTTGACTGTTCCTGTAATTAAACTATCCATCTGATTTTCATAAGATTTGAATTGACTCTGCAAAAATTTGTTACAATAATACATTTAAAATTTCAGACCATTCGGTTGGGTAGTTTTTTCTCTGTTATATGTGAACGGACGGACAGACAGATGGACTGAACGACGACTATACGTATTACGTATTTATATAATTACGAACGCATCTAAAAAAAGTATATTTTTTTCTGCCACTGATTTTCAGAAACGTTTCAATTTATAGTGTACTAATCAGTTTTCTCAAATCAGGTTATTGATTTTTAGGATGATATCTATTATCATTTAATCATTTTCATCTGTGTAATTTAATTTACACATGCAATGATATTAACTTTAGTGTTACTGTTAACGCTGTTAATTTAAAATGTTTGTCTGTAAAATATGTTAGTTGAACATGAAGATGTTTAATTGAGAATGGATAGCATCTAGAGGTCTGCACGGGCCGGAATTTCCAGGCCCGGGCCCGGCCCAAAGGAAAGCTATTTTGGCCCGGCCCGGTGTAAAAATTGAAAGTTCGGCCCGAGCCCGGCCCGGCCCGTTTACATTTTTACCGTTCTCGGCCTGGCCCGTACAAAAATCACTGAAAACAGGCCCGGCCCGGCCCGACTCAATTTCTGCAAAAAATTCCGTTTTTTCTCGACATACAATTAAGATTCTTTTAATGAATACTGCATGCATATTTATGGGAACATTTTACAGTATATTTTAAATTACTATGTGTTCGCAAAATAGAAAACACACAATAGTAAACATTAACGATTACTTACAATGTTTTAGTCAACGTCTCTACAGACGTTTCAAAATTTAAATAAGGGTTCATTAAAAGATTATTGTAGTTTAGAATAAAGGGTTAAAAAACATGATAACTTTCGAAGCTTATAATAAAAAGTAGATTTGTGAAAATATTTCTGCCATTTTTAAGCCTTTTCTCAAATCCAAAGGAGCTACATTTTGATACATTTATGAATTCATTTCTTTTCGGAAACGCATGAGATTGGCAGGTATTCTTATTCAGAAACCACGTAAGTGCCGTTTTTTTCTTAGATAAAAGTAATATACCTTTCAGAAAATACTGCCAAAGTTAGCGTTTTGAATCGAATTTCCGGAAGCGATAGCACAGGAAAGGAGAAAAACGTACAGTCACGTGACAAGAGTCTCTGTTATCTCTGTACGTAATTTATGAAAAATGGAAACGCTATTCGATTCCAAATGCCTTCAATACTTAGACCTGTCAATTTTATGCCTTTATAGTTAAAAATGAGTCAGAAAATGTGTCTGAAAGTTTCGCATTGTTGAGCAGTAAATATGAGAACCACCTTAAGGTACATTTCCAAAGATACTGTTAACAGAAGTTCATTATTGCTATTAATTACTTTTACAAAACATAATGCCTGTCCTACACATCCTGAGAACGATTAAGACCAGTTCCGTCCCGGCACAAGTCTGCCGATAAAATTAAACCCGGGATCAGGCATCATGTAACTGTACGATGCCGATCTCTACGATGGACATGTTACATTTCTGTATTGATGTTGTTAAACTCGCATAGGCTCGTAACGCACATTTATACTTCTCGAAAAAGTCATATTCATTGGAAATGGCCTCGTATTTTATCTGCTTCTCTCAAATTCTTATATCGGGCCAATAGGCCCGATTAATTTTTTTTATCGGCCCGGCCCGGCCCTGCAGGCCAGTTCAATTTTTTTGCCGGCCCGGCCCGTTTGAAAATTCTCCTCCATCCCGCCGGCCGGGCCGGGTACGGGCCTCGGGCCAAGCCCGGGCCCGTGCAGACCTCTAATAGAATCAGAAAAATATATTCTGGGTTGACTGGGGTTCTCACACTAGTGCCTACAAAACCCCAAAATGTTTTTCGGCTTTTTTTTTTTTTGTGATAAAAAAGTAATTGTGGTAGTTTTACATAGATTTAACGATTGTAAGAAAGATGTAAAAACAGAAACAGGCAAAAAAAGTATACTTAGTAAAAAAAAATAAGTGTTATCTATCCGAAAATTCGCAACGATTACAAACGATATCAAAGTTGGTGTCGAATAGCTGTCAATCCGTTGGAGCAATAAGGGTACCTTTATGCTCAAAGAATGAGGGGCTGTCAGAAATTGTGGGGTATGAGAAACCCCAGTGCGTCATTTTAGGAATTAACAAAATAAAAACAAGGTGTTTGTTATATCCCACTGTATCATTCTAGGATATGTCCCTCTGAACGACCCAACGATAAGTGTAACTGTGGAAACGTTGGCGATGTTAAATACTATCTTTTTGGAAGATGCCCGCTAAATGCCTGCTTCTTTTCAATTTATACGTAACAGAACTCTTTCTTGGAACATGCAAAATTAAATTGCTTAAATGTCTTGTTCTCTAAATCAAATTATCCCAAATTAAGAATGATTTATAATGAACTTAATAAACTATACTCTTTTATAAAGTACAAGTTCTGACTTTTTCAGACTTATTCTACGTTGGGCTCGTGGACGCTTGCTTGTACGACTTCGCCAATTCAGTATTGTCTGCTGTATTTCCATCTGTTTTTATTACTTTTCTGAAATTTTAAGTCATAAGTCTAACACTAAAATCTAACACTAACTTCTAAATTGATATTTTTGTGATACTATAAGGACTAGCAACTTGAAATTAGGTATGGTAGTTACTTATAAGATATAAAAGATCTCTAAGAACATTTATTAAAAAATTTGAAAATTAAAAGGGGTGAAAATGCGCAAAAAAAGTTCTAAAAAACGTTCTAAATGGCGATTTCTACGCAATCTCAGGAAGTACCTAACTTATTTCAAAAATAATAGTGTCAAAATGATCATGATAGCCCTTTCTCTAACATAGGCTATATTTTATGTCGGTGCCACTATCCCAAAAGAGGTGCAGGAGGGGAAAACGTTCTAAATTGAGATTTTTCTGATACTGTTGGGGCTAGTAACTTGAAATTAGGTATGGTAGATACTTATAAGATATAAATGATCTCTAAGAACATTTCCTAAAAAATTCGAAATTTAAGAGGGGGTGAAAATTTGCGAAAAGCGTACTAAAAACGTTCTAAATTCAATTTCTAGTAATCTCAGGAAATATCAAACCGATTTCAAAAGTAATGGTTGGAAATTGATGGTGACAGTTTCTGATCCAACATAAACTACATTGTATGTTGTTGTCACTCCCACCTGGGTTTTGCAGGAGCAAAAAATGTTCTAAATCGCGTTTTTGTAATGCTAAGGTGTCTAAGCTTTTAAAATTTGGCATGGTAAATAGTTAAAAAATGCAAATGTTTTATAAGAACTGTCGAAAAAAATTGCAAATTTAAAAGGATGAAGTTAGCTAAAAGCTATTAAAAGCAATCTAAATTACGATTTTTATACAGTCTTATAAAATACCAAACCGATTTCAAAAATAATGGTTGCAAATTGGTGGTGATAGAACCTGCTCAAACATAAGCTATATGTTTTATGTTGGTGCATCTACCACCACAGGGTTGCAGGAGCAAAAAACGTTCTAAATTGCGATTTCTGGGATACTGAAGAGGCTGGAAACTTTAAGTATGGCATGGTAGTTACTTATAAAATTTAAATACCCTCTAAGAACTGTCAAAATAAATTCGAAATTTAAATGGGGTGAAGCGAAGAGAAGGAGCGAGAAGCATTCTATAAAAGTCCTAAATTGCTATTTGTATGCAATCTCAGGAAATAATAAACCGATTAAAAAAATAATGGTTGCGGATCAATGGTGACAGTCAGTGATCCTACACAGGCTATGTTTTATGCCGGTGCCACTACCACCTGGGGTTTGCGGGTACAACAAATGTTCTAAACAAGTCTTTAAAAACTTTCTAAATTACGTTTCCTATGAAATATTAGAAAATACCAAACCGATTTCAAAATTAATGTTGGCTGATTAATGGTGATAGTCTCTGCTTCAACATAGGTATGTCATGTTAGTGCCACTACCACCAGAGAGGTGGTAGACCGTTAGACAAGAATCTTGGAATTTGACATGATGGTTAATTTTAAGATGTAAATGTGTACTAAGAACGGTTTCTAAAAATTTCAAAACTTCAGATAAATACTAAAATGAGTGTATGAAATGAGCATAAGGTCTTCAAAATACTTTCTAAATTATCATTTATTTAGAAATAGTTTTAGTTCTTCTTATTAATTTAAGTATCCTTTCTGCCTAATGCAGTATAATAATGAAGTTTAGTCAATCTGTGGCTTAATGATTGATTATTATTATTGAATTATTCCTAAAAGTATAATTTCTTCTAATAAAACATAGACATTCAAATATCACTTGGCATATTTCAACTATTACGCGAGCAAAGCCGCGGGTTTTGCTAGTATTACATAAAAGTAGATTTTTGCCCAGACTAGAAATTAATAACTTACGCAATTAAGATATTATTAAAAGTTTTTTAAATTAACGAGATTATTAGAGAATTTTTAGAAAGTCTAAAGTTTTTAATTTCCAGCTCGGGCAAAATTCTACTTTTTTATAATATTGTAAATAGTTTAACCGATATAACTACTGTAGTGTTACATCAGAATTACGTGAATTCTGATATTTTCACATTATTATGGTGCAATATTACACCAGTTATATCAGTTTAAATTACACTAATTACAAATATAATGCAATAACTCTGTTGAAAATTTCATACATATATCATAAAACGAACTTTAGATATATTCTTTCAAAGTTGGTAAATCATAAAAACATTTATTCTTAGATCAATGAAGTTTGAGTTTCCTTTTCTTACCTTGTTGCGCGCGGCACCACAAGTTAAACAAGTCGAAAATTGTACGTCAAACGTGGAAAATGATTCGAATTATAATTAAAATCGTACTATAATTAGTTTTATAACTATTCAGATCTTGGTGCAATAGCTGCTGCACTCTGATGCAAAAATGCATGAATACAAAATTTATTACGATTCTATACACTGTTAAAAATAGCTGTTGCTTTACAGTACTTTACTGCACAATTTTACTGTAAATTATTGTATTCTAGCAAATGTTGTGCTTGCCCGCTAAATATCAGTCACTGACAATAATAAGCTGTTAGTGACCGTATCTGATCATTTTTTCAGTATTAACCTCACTCTAACAGTCATATACGGTCGAGGGGATAATGTAACGCAGATTTTTACTGCCTTTAACGGCAGATCACGGGCTAGTCTAGTAAATTACTGTTACTCGCGATCACTAACCGTGATCTAACGATGGATTACACTGGCACAGCGGCCGCGCATTCTAGATTCTGAACATTCTAAGACCACGTTTTTTACCGAGAAATTCAATAGCAGTGTTGATGGCAGCCATCTTGCCTATAAGTTTGATTGTCCGTATGTAGGTGCTAGCGGATGCTAGCTGTAACAGTGATGGATAATACTCTTATTCTATATGATTGTCAGCCTTTCTATTTTAAAACAAGGTAAGTGGCAGATGTTTGTGTCAGTGTTGCCAGATTGGGGACTTTTTCGTCCTCAACCTGTTGATTGTCACCGCTTTTTTAAATAGAAATATTCGGTCTATTTAAAATAGATTGAAAATTCTGAAAAATTAGGTGAACTATACTATTTTAAAAAAGCGGTGACAGTCAAATAATCTGAATTAAAAAAGTCCCTAATCTGGCAACACTGGTTTGTGTACATATCATTTAAATATTCGCATAAGTTTCCGTTATAATTTAAAGAAAATCATTGTATTAATGTGTAATAAAATAGGAATAATAATATAATAATACATTATTATATATTGTTAATACATTATTATTATGTTTTTAAACTATTATTATATTACTGAATTATTATGCCTTTATATTATTATAACGTTATATTATTATGTTTTTATATTATTATTAAATTATTATTAAATTACATTATCAGTAATCTATTCAATCTCAGAAAAATGCACATTTCATAACTGTAAAACCTTTTGATAAATTCATTTAAAATTGTCTTCCAAATTACACTCACCACCGCAGTGGTGACCATCCCCCCCGCCCAAACCCAATGACGCAAATTCCCCCCCCCAAAAAATCTTCATGCATTAACATTGACCCCCTCCCCCCCCCCTAAACAGAACATCAATTGTAAAATATATTCTACTGATAATTTAATAATAGTATTCTTACGTATTATCACACAAACATGAAATAAAAGTTTTAACAGCGTAATAAATAATGAAAATGTATATTTTATTATTAGCAATCTGATTGTTTCCACATTTATAAGTCCTGACCGACAAACCCGTGTTAATACGTTCACTAAGCTCCACTTTTCACTGCCGTACACGCATTATTTCAATTAATATAATTCTAAAGGTATAATGCAATATTGATGACTGAAGTAATGATTAAATCTCTTAAGGATTACATTCAATATACGTAATCATATTTTTTTTTTTTTTTTTTTTTTTTTTTTTTTTTTTTTTTTTTTTAATATTAGAAAAATCAATTCTTTTTAGCATTTAAGACAAAATACAGAGAAAACAACATTACAATTTTGCCCATTTGCTCGTTAGCCGGGGGGTATGAAAATTTAAATTCGTCCCAACATCAGCGTTTGTGCCTTGCTTTCCGCAGGACATGAGGAGCACTGTTGAAAGGTAGTACTTGTTTCTCAAGATCAGTATGATAGCTCGATATGTTACACTTAATCATTTTTAAATAATTTAATGACTCGATATGTTACACTAATCATTTTTAAAAAATTTTTAATGACAAATAAATACAACATAAACTTTAAAAAAAAATTTAATAAAAAATTTTAATCTACATATCCTTCTATATATAAAAAAAAGTTTTGATTTGGAAATGGACCAATGAACATCTGCGTAGATATTCCGGGTTGATCCGCATCCAATTTGAATGCTTAAGCATGGCCTTTCATCGTTAATATTAAGAAAACTGTTGCATACAAAAATATGAAAATCGGTGGTATTATAGAAAACTGTTTGATAAACACGCTGATGCAGACAGTTTTCAAATCGAAGAATTATTTTAAGAGATATTTAATGCTAAAGTTGGACAAAGTCGTTCCATTAAAAAAGTTTTATTTGAGCAAAAACTATGCATGAGAATTTAATCATTTTTAGATCATTTTATACGTTATAAGTTCCCAATGCGCAGATTGTATTTATTTTTTCTTATTTGACGCATTTTTTGAGGTTTTATTTCTATTTTTAATTCAAATTTTCAGCATTTCGAGAGATGTTTTTCACAAATTTTAGAAAATGTCATTAATTTAAACTGTTGCCAATTGTATAAACAGCGAAACAAATTATCATATCAAATATTTCTTCAAATTAAAAATTTATTTACACGTGACTATTACAAACAGAAAAAAAAACTTTAAAATTATAATTAAATGGTTACATGTTAAAAGCAGGAAAATTACGTCATAAGAACCATATTTACACTTCAATTTTACGTCATATTTAAAATGCCCAAAAAATATGGTAAAACAATTTAAATTGAAAAATATATTGGCGCGAGATATTTTGAGATAATCTTTTCAACTATTATCGTGAATTCGAAGACAGCGCAAATAATATTTCCTTCCAATAACAAAAGTATTTTTACGTGAATATTAATAAGAGAAATAAAAGTTTGGTGTAAATTACGTCAGATTTGAAACGATATATTTAAAATGAATTATTTAAAAGAACTATCTTATAGCGCTGCTAAAAAATACCGGGAGACAATGACACTGTTTACTTAATTCATTTTACATTAGCTTATTTTCAAATAACTAATGTGTTTAATTAAATACGAAAACAGCCATTGTATCTCTTAACAGCAACAGATCTGGTCTTAAAAATCCCCAATCCAAGAAAAACGAATGGAAACCCGTTTACAGAGAGATCGCTACTGTTTTTTTTTTTTTTTTTAATTTTAATTCAATATTTTTAAAGCCGATCAAATGCGTGCAATTAGCGTACTTTTTGGATTTTGGTGTGCCTGAACGGGGGTTGGCGAGCGTAGCTCGTAGGGGGCAGGGCCCCCTAGTATTATTAAAAATATAAAATATGTCCCTTCTAAGCATTGACTAATAGATGATTTTTGAATCGTTACTTTTTGATAAACAGTTTCAATTTCAAAATATTTACAATTAGCTGAAGGATTATTTTATACGCTGTTTGGGTCAAAAAATGCATTTTTGGAGACGTTACAAAAATTAACTTTTTATACGTCACTGGGTCCTATAAGTTAAATTTAGTGAAACAGTCCTCATGCTCTGACATGCGGGGGAAAAATCATTTTAGTACAACCAAAAGTTACCGAGTTTCAAATTTGAAAAAATTTGGCACTTAACACTGTGTCTGAAATAATGTACGATTTCGATCTAATAGCACTTCACTTCGGACACCATGTTAAAAGAGAAACCTTTCCAAATTTTAAGCTCGCATAACACGGTGAGTTTTGATCGTACGAAAATGTTTTTTTTTTTTTTTTTTCATTTGATATATCAGAGCTTCAGGATTGTTTCAATAAATATAACTTGTAGTACCAGTAAGCTATATAAAAAGTTAATTTTTATAACTTATTCATCAGAATTGCATTTTTTTATCCAAATTGTGTCCAACATAATTATTTAGCTAATTTTAAATACTTTTGCAACTGGATCTATATGCCTAAGACAAACGATTAAGAAATTATCCATTGGTCGACGTTTGGAAAAAACACACTATATGCTAAAAAATATAGAAAATATATTCTGGAAAAAATGGAAAAGAGAACAATTCTATAAAACAAATTTGATAAACGTTTAAAAACAAGTAGAAGTAGATTAAAATAATAATAAGCTTCATTTTTTTCTTTCCGCAGACTATGCGTTTTAACATATGAAAACCATATTTATTCATTATTTTGCATAAAAGAATATACCAATCTGAAATATATTAATATGTTGGAAAAAGTATTTTCAGAAATGCGATCTGCAAGTTTAAAAAGTGCAATTTCTAAGCCACTGAATTTGCCATATATTCAGAAAAATTATTAAACTCTTGATTAAACTTTTTTTCCCTCTCTTTGAGAGAGAAGACTAGATGTCTTTAGAATTATCTGACAAAATTTAAATCTTTTTTTTTTTTACAAATTCGGTTGTATGAATGCAAAGCTAAGTTATAAAATTTTGCCTAAATATGAATTATGTTTTATAAATTTTTAAATATGGAAAGAATTGCTTTAGAGATTATAGAAGACTTTTTTAAAGAAAAGACCTTGTCTCAACCATCGTTTGAAAAAAAAATAAATAAATAAATAAATCGCATAAAACAGGAAAATTTTTAAAAATCTAAATTTAAATTTGAAATAAATTTTAATAAATTCTAGAATTAAGAAAAATTAAGAATAAGAATTAAGAAATCTGATGTTTGTTTCATCTCGATCAGATATAAAAAAAAGGGGCAAAAGATGTAAAAACGTCAAAAATATTGTTAATATAACCAGAAATTAAAAAAAGAATAATACATTAGAATTCAAATTATCAACAAACAGAACTTAATTATCTGGGATAATATTTTTTGGAAATTGTTATGAGTTGAAGTAAAAAACCAAGATATTAAATTTTCATTTAGACCAAGTTTTTAAATTAATGTCAGTTGTTTTTTTCTGACTGTTGTAGTTGTGGCAAAATAATTTATGATTTCCTCATTACTAATTTTGGAAAAAACATCACTTTCAGTAGAAAGAAGCATCAAGTTAGAAAGCCAAACATCCCCCATGCAAGATCGTAGCCTATTTTTTATAATTTTTACATGACTCATAGCTCTTTCTGTAGAACAACTTGTAACTGCAAGAGATAGCAGGATTCTGCAAAATACGTTTAAATTATTGAATCCAGAGAAATTGTTCAAACAACGATAGGGTTTTAAAAATCCCTTTGTAATCCACATGTCTTTATCCTTCATTGCTGACGTTTCTTCTTCTTCCTCTTCTTCTTCATCATCATTATCATCATCATCTAGTTTTCCATTCTCATCTATTTGCTTTTGGATATCGTTAGCAGGAGCAATGTCAGTCATTTCAACATTTGTGTGAGCAATACTATACAGTTGATTGAAATTATTAATTTCTTTGCAAATGCTTTCGCAATCCGCATTGTAGAAAGTACAAATTTTATTAATGTCATCCGGTATTATTTTCGTATCCTCTTCTGCTATTCTTAAAATCCCTTCGTGCGTAAAATGCTTCATTTGCTGCACCATTGAAAGTGTTTGATTCGAGAATCTGTCTTTAAGTTGGATAATGAGAGCATCTATAATTCTATTGAACACGTCTACTTTCCATTTCTTTTCTCTGTCGACAATACATTCATCAACACCGATCTCATCCATGAATTTCTTTTTCTTTCTTAATATTTTCATCTCAGGTTCTGTCAGATCATGTTCTTGAACGAATTTATCAATTTTCGATAAAGTTTTTTCCCAAGAACTGTCGTCCATGCGATTATTTTCCAAAGTTTTTTTACGCTGTCAATAATTCCTTGAACGGATCCATAATCCACTGCAATTCCTTGAAGACAAACTGTAACAGGACTCATTATACTGAAGACGAAGTCTACAACATGCAAAGCTGCAACAGTGTCAAACTCAGTAAGTTTTTTATGCAAGCCTTTCGCAGAAATAACCGTTTCCTTATCGGAATGTTTGTCAGTATGCATATCATAAAGTGATGTCTTAATTTCGTCATAACAGTAGTGGAGGATAGTTCCTACTGCCTGCTCTTTACTTGACCAACGTGTGGTGGTAACTCTTTTAAGCCTTCTTGCTCTATTTTCTGACTTCAAGTTCTGGACAAAACACGCGTGCCTCTTATGACCAGACATAAACACATACACTTCTTCCAATAAGGAAAATAAGTTTCTAATTTCTGAACAAAGGTCTATCGATTTTTCGATGACTAGTGCGAACCTGTGTGACGAACACCACACGTAAAATGCAGTTTTATAGTCCTTTGCTAAAAGAGTTCTCAAGCCAATATAGCGACCTCTCATATTACCTGCACCATCCATACTTTGGCCTACAATATTGTTTGGATCGAGGCCAACTGTTTCCAAACACATTATTAATGCTCTTTTTAAATCTTCCCCACGGGTTTCACCGGATGTAAAAACTGTTATCAATCTTTCCACTGGTTTAATATTATTCTCATTTTCCTCTACATATCGAAGTATCACAGCAGTCACTTCTTTTTTACTGACATCTTGCGTAGAATCGAGGATAACAGAATATTTGTTTACTTCTTTAATTTTTTCTATTATACGTTCAGTTACTAATTTGCTCATAACCGCAATTAAATCGAAAACATTACGGTAACTAAGGAAATTCGAAGCCAGTTTCTTCTTCAAATGCCTTGATTTTTGGATCATTTCATAATATATCCTGGCATCAGGGCTGTATTTTGCTAGGAGTTTAAATAATTTAAAAACTTTACCATCAATAAATTTGCTCTTTCGAAATGCAAGCATCTCTTCGCTTATGTACCTGCTGCAATCAACGATAACAGATAAAACTTCTCTTTTATGTTGTACTTCTTCATTATGCGCATCAGAAAGCTGGTTGTTTATACGTTTCTGTGAACTCCATTGTATTTTTGAAATTTGAGAGCTTAGATGAGTTTTTGAAGATTCGTGAGTCTCTATATCTCTCACTGCATTTCCGAATTGCCAACCCTTGTAACCAGTGGTTGACCAAATACTTTGCTGGTTTGGAAGCGCAAAAATTAGGCAATGCAAACAAAATCAGCATCTTCCTTTATGCTATAAACTAACCACTTTCGCTCTCGCATGGTCCCATCAGGTAGTTTAAAATAGCGCCATTTTGGTGAATATTTTCTATTATTAACGTTGGGAAAGGCAAATGAGTCAGGCAATTTAAACTCTTCTAACCTTAGAGCTAAATTTATTTCGTGCTCAGTCAACTTTCCTGTATATGTTGCAGGATCAAAAGGGTCATTTACTTCCATTTCCATTGAAATTGGTTTCTCAAGTATTTCATTTTCTCCCTCAGATTTACATGGATATTCATCTGCAGGAGATGCAACTGAAATCAGGGAAGAAACTTGAATTTCTTCAGTTTCTGACACAGGATAAGACGAAGCATGACTTTTGGATGAAAGAACTATTTTGTCTAAATTAGAATCCTTTATGTCTTGCACTTTTTTGTTAGGATCAGCTGAAGTCAGAGTATCATTTTGAGCCTGATTGTTGCCTGTAGAACAAATGTCTTCTAATGTAGATAGACCACATGATGAAGAGGCGGATGTAGAAGTAATGTCACATTGCAGAGCTGACCTAAAAAAATTAATTACATCATTTTACCACATAGAATATATCATACAGACATAATCGCGGAAAGACCAACAAGAATGAATTATGAAGATATGTCTTACCCACTTCCACTTAAATAATCATTTAAAAATTGCAATTTTATAAAATCCCAATTTTTAAATGCTTTTTAATATTTTACTTTTTACCTATTATAATCTGTAATTTTACTATTAATTTTAATATTAACAGGACAGCTTATAACAAAAAATTAAAAACACTTTTTCACAATTTTGATTTTATATGCTTAGTTAGATCGTATTACTAATGCAGACAAAGGTTTTAAAAAAATCAGAAATATTTATTAGATGCGATCCAATATAGGTTAAACTTAAGAGTTACAGTATAATTTTTTATAAGGTCATTCCATACCAAATCATCAAAATAATAATAATAATAATAATAATAATAATAATAGTGGGATTTTCAACCTTATATATTTTTTAAATATTATTGAAACTTGGTAATTTTTTTTTAATAGGTTTAAGTAAATGTACAAAATTTAGGTAATCCAAAAAAATTATTATTATTTTTTTATAATAACCAAACTTTTGGAAAAATAGTGTTTTTCATATTTTGCCTTTCTTTAAAATATAATAACTCGTTACCTATTTGAACCACAGACTTGAACTAGGGCTTATTTTAAAGCTTAAAATGTGGCCTTTTATTTGATATACATCATGTGACCAATTTGTTTAACATTGTTAATGATTATGACCTTAAATTTTAACCTTTTATATCTTAAAATGCGTATCTTTAACTTCTTTGAAAAAGAAAATATGTTTTTTTACCATTATAGCCTCTAAAACATATCCGAATTTTAAAATGGAATCGCCATGGTTTCAGTTTTTATAAAATATATACGATTAATCTCTGCAAATTTCAAGAAAATTGGGAAATGTAAGGATGAAAATCCCGCTTTTTATAGAAATTCAACCTTTTCTGCCAATTTGACATACATTGTAGCATGTAACATTTTATAAAAGCTGAATTTGTGGCGATCTCATTTTAAAATTTGGATATGTTTTAGGAGATATAATTACAAAAAACATATACCTTTTTCAAAGAAATTAAAGATATGCATTATGAAATATCAAAGATCAAAAACTAAGGTCAAGATCATTAAAACATTCTAGTCACAATGTATATTAAATGAAAGATCATTTTTTAAGCTTTAAAATAAACCATAGTGGAAGTCTGTGGTACAAATAGGTAACGAGCTATTGCATTTTAAAGAAAAAGCAAACCATGAAAAACGCAAATTTTTACGAAAATTCGATTAATATTAAAAAAAAGTAACAAATTTTTTAGGATACCTTAAACTTGTACTTTAAGTTCCGTTTATATTTATAAAACCTTCCATTTCACCAAGTTTCATCAAAATCGGAGAGGTTGGGAGCTGTGATGATTTGGTATGGAATGGCACTATATATATTTCTTTACTTCATTTTGATATTTTATTAGTTTATAAATTATGGCAATACTTAAATATGCGCTTGCGGGGCAAAGTGTGTGTGTGTGTGTGTGGGGGGGGGGGTTGGAGACCTCAGATGCCTAATATGATTAAGCGGTCGCAGTCCTCTCCAATGATATATCACATAAGGGGTGTCGGCAAAATTTCGAAAAGTGTCCCCCTTGGGGGATGAAGTGGGGGGTTGGACACCGGGGATGCAGAACCTGAATAAGTGGTCACAGCCCTTTCTTACGATGTGTCAGAAGACGGGTATCGTTGAAATTTCGAAAAGTGCCCCCCGGGTGGGCAAAACGCGCTCCCCCTCCCCCCAATTTTTGACGCAGCCTCATTTTTAAAATTTTTGTTACGTGTTATAAACTATTTTAAAAGTTTAAAACAGACCGCGTTGTTAGATTTCCTACTTTCAATGAAAACGCGGTAAAAAAAAATCACGTGACATTATTTTAAAATAAGCATTTAATAGAAATAAACCAATTCGTGAAATAATAATTAATATCTCAGTTTGTAGTTAAAATATAAGATTAAGAATAATTTTTAGAAGTGCTAAAAGAGGAGTTTTTTTTTTTTCTGCGTCGCCCTGTGCAAGTTTCGAATCATTACCCCCTTAAATTCTTTGATGGAGGGACACTTTTAAAAATCCCACTATAAAAAATCACATGACTTGATTAAACTGCGCTGGTGCCATATGTCTGCAGATAATCACATCTCCCGTCGCTCCGAAATGAAATCCATTTCTGATTGTCTTCAGAATGAAAAAAAAAGGAATTTTTTATCGATCGCTTTTTAGAGGATTTTTTCTGTTACATATATCGCAGAGAAAGGATTATTAGAATTGCTGAAAAAAAGATTTATTTCTACGTCTGTCTGTCCAAATTCCGAATTTTTAGGCACGAAACTTTCGGAGATGCGAGTCAATTAAAAATGTCCACTTCACTTTATTGCTTAAATTGTTCCCTGGACACCCTGCATTTTCGCATCTCGGTGCCCTGCTTTGTGGCAACCCGGAGGTAATGTATTTGCCTGTTCGTAACTGACTAAATTGCGCAAACTCAATCCCAATTAATTATCAATATAACATACTATACTTTAAAGCTGCAGTCACTTTTTAATTTTTGAACAGAAAAAAAAAAAAAAAACAGTAATATTTTGTCATTGTAATATTAACAATATTAATTTAATTTTGTTTCCCCCAAACCAAAACGTCTTTATAAGCACTTTTAATAATGTATTTTGCATAAACAATAATGACGAATTATTATTTATTAGAAAGATGGCAAAATCAGAGTGAGAATTAGATTAAAAAAAAAAACAACTTTAGATTGAGTTTAAAACACAAAATTCTCATGTAAAAAGCGTTTGAATAAAATTATGACTTTATTCTTAGGTGCAATTGAACTTAACAGAGTCGTAATCAGAGTCACTGACACTTAAGGCAAGGCATTTGATTTTGCAGTTCAAATTATAAAATTACTAACAGTGCAATAATAGATTGCGCCTTTTAGAATCCTGTAACTAAGACACTGCATCGCTGTTAGCTATATGGATTGCTCTATAGCAATAATAATAGTAATAATAATAAATCAATAAAATAAATAAATAAATAAAAATACTAAAAATAAAAATGTTCTAAAAAATACTGTAATCTAAAATATGCATTAAAAATACAGTAAAGAACAAAAACAAATACAGTAGAACCTCTTTTATCCGAAACTCTCAGTTAACCGAAATCCATTTTTAAAGCTTGTTTTTTTTTGTTTTTTTTTTTACTATCACATTCCTTGTGTGCAAAAAACCCATTTTTGAAGCTTTTTTTTTTACTATCACATTTATCAAAGCGAAAAAGAGGACAACGATGTGGGCGAAGAAAACGAACAAATTAGCAATTTTAAAGCTTTTGAATGTTTTGCAAAATGTTTAGCATGGCTCGAGCAGCAGAAAGACTGTGATACTGGTGGACTACTAGTACTGAAAAAAACTTCGTCATAGAGCTGCAAAGCAAAGGCAATCGAAACTGTGACAAACAATACTTTTTTCGAACCCTTGTGAAATTTGTTAAAGGTACTTAATTTCAAAATAAAAATTCAGGTAATTTATTCTTGTTTCTATTTTGCTATTGCTTTATTTTTATTAAGCACTTGTTATCTAATAAAAAATAGCGTATATATTTGTCCTTAAGCTTAAAATTGAAGTATTCTCGATTATCCGAAAATTTCGATTTTCCGAAAGAAGGTCGGTCCCAATTACTTCGGATAATCGAGGTTCTACTGTATTGAATTTCAAGTAATACTTTTATGATAAAGAAAACTTACCTTTCAATTTCAGTACATTGTGGATTATTTTCCCCTGTCCATTTGGTCCATGGTCCATCACCGATTTTCTCTTCAACAACTTTATATTTTATATCCATTTTTTTTTTTTATATTCATAAATATGCTTTTTCTTGCAGTGGTCTAACCATTTATCTTGTCTGTGTACCGTGTTACACAAAACTTACAAGCATTTAAGCTTTAGCTGCTTTTTAAGAGTCTTCGGCTATTAATCAAACAAATAAAACAACTGCGCTTTTAGTAGAATACACACAGGCAAAGTTAAATTTTTTTTTTTTTTTTTTTTTTTTTTTTTTTTTTTTTTTTTTGCCAAGTAGATGACGACATTAAAATAATTCCGGATTTACACATTCTCCAGTACTAAAGGTCTGTTCAAAAGTACAGTTAACGCCATGCGCGTGCGCTCAGAAGTTTTTGCCATGGAGTAGGTCTTATCGAAGAAAGGAATTTTAAAATAATTCAATTATTTCATTATTTTATGTTTCAAAACATGTAAAACTAACGACTATATTTCTTTATCCTTCCAAAACAGGGTTTTTGTAACAGAAATACTTGCCTATGTTCACTCAGATAAAATCCAAAATATTCGGGAAAAGCGTCATGTGACCTACTTCATCTACTTTAGCCCGTTCAGCATTTAAAATATGCTAACCAACCACACACAAACTTAGCGCGGGCGACTCAGAAAATTTTGTGGACGATTTGATCACGTGATCGTGCGTTTTGTGTTTATATTTTATTGGTTGTGCTTTGATTGGTAGGTTGATTGATACAATTTAACAATTCAATTGGTGCTCTAAAAATTTTTACATTTTAACAATTTTCTTTTAATTTATTTTAAAATGATTATCAGTTGCTTTATATTTTTCATGATAAATAAATCAAGATTGTGATATCAACATAATACGAAATTTATTTGTAATCTGCTATACTGGATAATGGATTTCAATGGAATTTGTACTGTTAGTTAGACAATTTTTCTGAGAAGTGTTTAGTGTATTTATTTCTTATTTTATGATTGCATATTTTAATACAGTGTGGGTAACAGACCAAAATACATCATAAAACATGAGAAACAAATGGCACTCAAAATCATGTTAGTATAAGCAAAATACTACTTATACTTGCAGTAGAAAGTTTATAAACATTCTAATCATACTTTATTCACCACAAAACTAGACGGAAAACGCCATATATTTTACCTCTTTAAAAAATATATGTGCAGATATTTTTTGTTAAAATAATGTACATCTATTACATTTTATTTTTATAATATTTTCCATGTTGATTTTAACACCGTAAAATATGATTTGCATCCTAGTCTCGACAAAAATTCACTCCTAAAATACTCAAAAAAAAAAAAAAAAAAAAAAAAAAACACCGAGAAATTATCCTACTCGCAAACGGATATTTTCGCACAATACTTATTTTTTCATTTGCTTAATATATACATACATATATATATGTATATATATATATGTATATATATCACTTTAAATATTAAAAGGCGTTCAAATGTAAAACTTTCATCGCGAAATACCTCATTTTCTCGTATTTAAATAAGTATTTTATTATTATAATAGAAATATACGTATATGCTTCTGTATTATTAATATAAAAAATTATCTTTATCAAAAATATCTTATTTATTATGAAAAATATAAAGCAGCCAATATAATAAAAAAAATTTTGACATAAATTGGGGCGCGATGGATTCGAACCCATAGCCCCTAGTCTCGAGTTCAAAGCTCTATCCATTTAGCTATCTAACTCAACGTAAGCCTAATTTGTAAAAAAATGAGTAAATCTTATTTTACTGTTTATTAATAAATGATTGCACAAATATGAAAAGTTATGCATAAGATAAGAGTCAAACTTACAGTTTTTAGTTTTTGAAAAAGTCTTTGATATATGACTGCTTCTCCCTTTTAGCCCTCTTCCGAGAGGCAATGTTCCTCCATTTACGCAAGCAAATGATATCAGCTGGCGTTGATTCCTGCTGCTAATTAATATACCGCAGTGCTTCCTCAATCGTTTTGAACCATTTCAGATGTGGGATGAGATTTTTCCTGCTCCTCTTTTTCTTGTGTTACTTCTCCCTGTATCGCCATTTCTACAATACCGTTGTCAATCAATTCATTAACTTCGGCGTTTCCCATACATTCTGTAATATCCTCTGCATTGAACATAGTCAGAGCCCGGTATATTTTTCAGCAACGAAAGAAGCTTATCATTCTCATCTTGATCTTCCACTCCAGTTTCCCACACGGGTTTATGTATACTTTTATGACTCAAAAGAATGTTCCAAGGCCTTGCAATTATTATGTTTGGAATTTCTTCCCATGCTTATGCCACCCACCTTATGACATCTAACATGTCAATCTTTTTCAGAGTGGTTATGTAGTTTTCATTATTATCAATCGCTGATATTAACGAACGGAGAAAACGCCGGCGCCACATTATCAAAGGTGTATGTACATTTACATGTACATAATATACGCTCTTGTTTAAGATGGAATCTTAATACTTAAGATTTCCCAATCTTATTTTTTATACTACCTAGTCATACGGTTTAATCCCACCCCCCCCCCCCCAAAAAAAAACAAGAAATATTTTTCTCTAAATCACCCCCACCCCCCCCCTAAAATGAACTGTGGATTGAAGCGTTTATTTCAGTACAAGTTGTCGCCTTATACTGCTTTAACAACATACTATATACTCTTACAGGTATACCGATTCTTATAAATTAGCAGGCTCTGTGCCATTAAAACATAGTCCTAAATCCATTGTAAGCCCCTGTATTCTCTATACATTTTTCTTTCACACTATAATTTTTCAGTCTTATTACCTAGTAATTAATCCTCTTTTCCCTCTCCAAACAATCCAATTTTTCTTTAAATTCCTCCCTTCTCAACAAAATAAATAGTGGCTGGAAGTCTATTTCTCTGTACAGGTTGATTACCTTATACTGTTTTAATGATATACAGTACTACTCGTCTAATATCATTAAAATGTACTGTACTTAAATTCTAATTTTCTGAAAATGGTCAAGTAATTTATTTTAGCGTTGTCTCTTCCCCTGAAATGCTTATTTTGTTGTTCTCTCTTATCCCACCCGTCAAGTATGTATTTTTGCACTCAGACCGTTCGATACGACCCTATCAAAAGAGATAATAAATTAGGTAAGACGCTTCTGGAAAACTATTCCTTTTATCACATTTTGCGGCCCTAATAGCCTTTCAGCATGTGTTAAACATTTTCCCACCTCTATTCCAAGTATTTTTTTTTTTTTTAACCGTCAAATGTAGCAAGATGCAGAATGGACCTTAATTATTGCCCTAATGAAAAAAACAGGAACATTTCTGGAAATTGAATGTTGAAAAAAAGTTAAGAGTGATATTTAAAAAATCAATAATTTTTTAATAGTGAAAAAAAGAAGGAAAGATAAAGAATTTTAAAATCCCCCCCAAAATGTACTTTTTTTTCTAAATTCCCCCCCCAAAAATAAATTTTATGACGCATTTTGCGTCACCAAACCTTTCTCTGGCACACCTGGTCACCACCGTTCCTTTCCTCATCCTAAAATAATAACAATAATAATAATAATAATAAAATGGATAAATAAAAAATAGAAAAATGGCTACGATTATCAAAAAATTTATATTGCAGTGAAACAAGAATAAAATAGATAGGCAATAGTTGTGAAAATATTTTATAATGTTTCCAGTTATTATGTAATTTAATCTAATATTGTAAAGGTTTTTTTCTTATATTTCACACCAATTGTTGGAAAGGTATTAAATAAAAACTATAAAAATAGCTAAATGGTTTTAATAGACTGTTTACATTTTCATTAGATTCTCGTTCAATACATTTTTGTTAATACAATCAATAAAGCATCCTTTTTTAAGAAAAATTAAAAAATTTAATTCTGTGTAATAAGTATGTGTGTGAGAGGAGGGGAGGAGTGTTATTATTTATTAAGTTTTTTTAAACATCAGATTTTAGCGATATTAACTTTGTAGGGTGAAGAAAGGAAAAGCGGTTACTGAAATCTGGAAAATTATTTTAAATGAATTTATTTAAAAGTGGAAATCTAAGTTTTAAGTGTTGTGATGGGTCCATTTCTCTGAGATTGAATTTTGTAAAAGACAGATTACTGATAATGTACAATAATGTAATATAATAATAATCCAGTAGTAATTATATCATTATTCCTCGTTTATTACACATTACAATAACGTTCTTTTAATATTTTTTAAATTAAAACGGAAACGTATGCGAATATATAAATGACATGTAAATACATAAAAAGCTGTCAATTATAATGCTTTAGAATGAGAAGGCTGATAATCCACTAAAATTAGAATATTATCTATCGCTGTTGCTAGCACTTATGTAAAATACAGTTTCAATTCCCTAAAAGATAGAAAACACAGAGAATTTATATCTCTTTAATGGAAATTGAAACAAAATAATAATTGATACTAAAAAAAAAAAAAAAAAAAAGAAAAAAAAGTCATAAACAGTCAAATACAATACTATTACTGTGATTAACGGTCAGATACGTTCTTGAAAGTTACTGTGGTTTTCGGTCAGATACGGTCTTGAAAGTTACAGTGATTTACGGTCAGATACGTTCAAAATATTTACTGTCATTTACGGCCTAATACAGTCTAAATAGATAACGGTATATACTGTAATATTACGGGAAAGTGCTGGAATCTGTGATGCTAGGCTTTTTCCGTAATCCAACGGTGAAATTTTTATCAGTGTACATTAAAATCCAGTAATACGGAAATAATATGACTTCATCTTAAACAGAACGTAATCACCATGGCAACCTAGAATCATTACCTATCATGGGATATCACAGAATTAATTTCGTATGATAGGATTTAGTTGAATGAAGAAAACTTTTATTAATATCTTTTTAAGTTTTGATTCGATTTTCATAAAATTTGAAATGACTTGACAAAACTCTACAAAGATAATATATATTAAATTTCAAACCATTATTTTGGGTAGGTTTTGCGCTGTTATATGCAGACAGACAGAGAGATGGACGTACCAGACGGCGACTATAGGGGCTACGTATTTATATAATTACGAATGCACCTACTAACGGTATTTCTCCGGATCTAATCACCACAATATAATGCGGTTTGCGGTATTTAACTCTAGAAAACTCTGTCCTTTTTTTTTTTTTTTTTAAATCAGTAAAAAAAATTGCATTTTCTTTTTAAAATTTTCTGTACCGGACAACCTTAAAGGAATGAGGATAAATGAGGATCTTCCACTATCCTGATTCAACTAAAACTTATAAATCCTTTATGTTGATCTAAAAGTTGGCAGTACATAAATTTGATTTGCGAGGGAACGCTTGCTGATAAATTTATCTTTAAATAAGACAACTGATAAAACATTTGTTTCTTTCAGTGTTACTGGGTTTTTTTTTTTTCGAGGTGATATGATTTTTGTTTCTAGAGATTAAAAAGCAGTAAGCAGTGTTGTTGCTTAAGAATACAGAAATTGTATAATTAAACTGCATCGGGGTTGTTTAAAATATATGTGAACTCCGTTAAATCTTTACCCTAAAAATTTGTTGACAAAAGTTAACTGTTGTTTAATAATTTTGTCTCCTTCTTTGAAAGTACAGGTGTTTTTTTACTTTCTTCTATCTTTACAAGGAGAAAGTATCGGAATCATGAAAATTTTCGAATTCCGGTTTTCGACTGATTTACACGTTTTAGGGGTCAGAGATCCCGAAAAACATGTTTTTACAAAATGCCTGTCTGTGAGCCTGTCTGTGTTTCTGTGTGTGACACAAATTTTGTGGGCGCTCTATCTCAAGAACTAATGAACGGAATTTAATAAAACTTTAAATTCAGTTAGTCCCTGATGTAAATTGGTGCTGATTACATTTTGGTGTAAATCGTCCAGTAGGTGGTGCTGCTATGCTGCCTTATTTATGATTTCCACAATAGTTATATCTCAAGAACTAAAGCACAGATTTACAGAAAATTCAAATTCAGTTAGTTCGTTATAGAATTTAGTGCTGATAACTTTTTGGTGTAAATCTCCCAATAGCTGGCGCTGTTATACTGATTCATGATTATCGCAATAGCTCTATCTCAAGAACTAATGCACGAATTTTCATCAAACTTCAGATTCAGTTACGCTATTATGCTGCAATTTTCAAGATTTCCACAATAACTGTATCTCAAGAACTAATGCATGAATTTTCATCAAACTTTGGATTCAGTTAACCCCTGATATAAATTGATCCTGATAAGCTTTTGGTGTAAACTGCCTACCCGGTGCCACTGCTATGCAGAACTTTTCACGATTTCCGCAATAGTTCTATCTCAAAAACTAATGCACGGATTTTCATCGAACTACAAATTCAATTAGAAGTTCACATAAGTTGTTTCTGATTAAATTTTGGTGTAAATCACCTAACCAGTGGTGCTGCTATATTGCATTTTTCAGGAAGTACTAACATGTATGAGATAGAAGAAAATTTTGTGATTGCCACATCCGACTAGTTTTTAACTAATGCTATACAGAGTCATCTGTAGCTCGTTCTAATAACTGGAAAGGCACAAAACTTGGTAAGGGGACTAACGAGGACAGGGGGGAAAAGATTCCGCAAAAAAGAAAAAAAAAAGTTCAAAACACTGCCGATAAGGGAAAATATGGCGCTGCTGTAGGCTACGCAGCCGAAAATAAGCATAAAACATGGGTAACAAATGAAAATGTAAATTTATACATGTGCGACAACAGCGCTATTAATTTAGGCTATACGCGTGTTGCGAACCTCCGCTGAAACTGTTTCCTTAAGCTTTTCGCATGCGTTTATAGCCCAAATTATTGTCACTATAGTCATATACATAGGTAAAAATTTGCATTTTCATTTGTTTCCCATGATTTATGCTACTTCTCGCGGCTTAGCCTACAACAGCGCCATACTTCCTCCTATCGGCGATGTTTTGAATTTTTTTTTTTTTTCGTGGAATCTTTTTCCCCATGTCCCCATTAGTTCCCTTACCTAGTTTAGTGCTATTCCGATTATTGGAACGAGCTAAAGATGGATCTGAATAGCTTCAGTTTAAAAAACAAAAACACCCTGTATATTATAATTTATTTAATAAATGGTCTAGTTTTCCTTAACACCAAACACATAAGTAATGCATCTGAATTACTTCTATGAATGTATACGAAACCAAAATGCCCTTATTTTCTTTTTATATATTTTCTTTCATTCTGTAATAAAATACATTTGATGTTATTTTGAATGCGTTGACAGAAAAAAAATGTTTTCAATTCTGTGGCAAAGCCTTGAATGGACATTTTTTTAAACTATAAATTGGATTGACGAGATGAAAACTTTATATACAGCTTACAAAAAAAAAAAAAAAAAAAAAGTAATTTTAAAAACACCTGTCAGTATTTTAAAAGTAACTTCGATTAATTACATACAAATGCGATTGGAAAATATAACATGTAAAATGTAAATGATTCTTAAATATTTATTATAAAGTCTAGCATACTACTGTTTAATAATTTTAACTCAAACACAGAAAACATATTCTTGATTCTTTCAAAGATATCTTTACTTTCTAGCTGACACTCAGTGTCTCTGCATTATATAAATTTTCTGTGTATTTTATAGATGTTCTTTTCTTTTACGCTATTTCCTTTCAACCTGAAACAAAATATATTCGTTATTATTCACACTGAGATCACATTTCAGGGATAAATGTGCTTCGAGAAATATCTTACTTTCAAACAAGTAATCTCAGACAAAATCCTTCTAATGGATATATTTCAACAATAAAATGCACTGATGATTTGAAAATGTATCATGTAAAATACAAATTCTCTTTAAATGTATGTGATAATATATAGCATACACTGTTGGCAAAGATTTGCTACTGTTTAATAAATTTCACTCTTATCACAGAAAATATATTTAATCTTTTTATTTTTAGTGGATACCCAATGCCTGTGCATTATTTAAATTATGTGTGTATTTCACAGATGTTCTTTTCTTTTACGCTCTTCCATTTCAATCTGAAATATAATACGTTAAATGTTATTTACACTGCGTTCACCTTTCAGGGATAAAAGTTTTTCGAGAAATCTCTCAACCGTCGCACATGATATCTGTGACAAAGTCCTAAGAATGAATATATTTCAACAATAAATTTCGCTAATGGTGTGAAATGTTTCATATGCAGCTCACCTGAAAAAGAATCTTCGTTTCAACAAGATCTATCAATATTTAAAGAAACCTCTATAAATGACACATAAATTATATTAAACACGAAAGAAAATTCATGCATTAAGCATAGATTATAAAACACTTTCAAATACTTCCCGAATGCTTCGTTATTTAGGGAAATAAGGTAAATAAGATAACTAAATAAACATTTTAAAAAGCGCTTAAAACATTTAAAAAACTGATTTCAGCAGTTACCGTCCATATCCAAATATGCATTCCATCTCTTTTGAATAGCCCTGTATTTGATCTGTAGGTTGATATATATACTATATAATGGGAAAATATGGTTTAGCAAGAAAACGCATAACATGTTGAAATTTCTCTTTCAGCAATTTATACTAATAGATGGAAAGGTACTTGAATACTTTTGTACATCCCTGTAGTTTACCTAATACCTTTATTACACACCACTTTATAGATACAACTTAATTCAAACTAAACCACTCTTAAAACTATTGAAATCACATTTCCAGAAATTATCATCCATAGACGGCCGTGAATCCAATTCTTTGCGTGTCCCTGTATATCATTTTATTTATATTCCACAAACATTTATTAGTAAACTAAATGCAGTTTAGCGTGAAAATGCATAACTCATTTACATTTAAGCAATTTCTGTTCATAACCATTAACCCTTAACAATTCTTTTTTTTTTCTGCATATGAATTATAGAATTTATACACACCATGTAGTACGCATAAATATAGTGAAACACATATCGTAATTAAAAATGCATTTTCAGAAATCATCTCTAATATAGAGTACTTCGGATACAATATAGTATCTGAAATCTTTTGTGTATTCCTGTAAATGCTATGCAATTTGTATTATATATGAAACTACTTATAGTAAACCTAAGCGACGTACATTAATTTCCTTATATACGAAATAGTTTAACAATTAAAATACGCCGCAAACAATCCCCCCCCCTCCCCGATATCATTATGTAACGGAATTCTTTTGTGTGGCCCTGTAAATGAATAATAACTATTCTTTGCACCGCATAGTCTGCATAATACATATTTTAGTGCGCTTCTTAAATGCATATCAATTTTATTACGTTTGAGAGCGTGTAACATCATCAAAAATCATTTGAAACAATTTTTTCCCATTGGTCCTAATGTAACGGAACACTTTTGACTGTCCTTGTAAATGAACTCAACATGCCACAAACTTCATTTGAAATAGGTGTCATACTATGTTAAAGGTCAATAACATCCAAAAATTTCAGGGCAATCTGAGTATATTTACGTGAGTTAGAGCGCGGACAGACAGGTAGACGGCCAGACAAACCGAAGTCATAAACACTTTACAACTTTGTTGGAAAGTGTTAAAAATATATTATATAAAATGCAAATGAGGACGTGAGTTTCACAACTCGCCTTATCCCAAATTTTAAAAAATCGTGTTTTCCCTATCAATCTATTCTATTGGTAAACCGGCACTGAAAACACACAACTATCTGCAAAGAACTAGTTTGTTTTTGAATTCCTGCCATTGTAAAGTCTTGGTTTAAAATGAAAACCAATGGACGCAGTTAGACGTTATTTGCGATTTTTCCAAAATTTGATATTTTGAATAAGGAGAGCTGAATAAGGAGAGTAAAACTCACGTTCTAAAGTACTTCTCAAACATTTATGATAAAGTCTAACATACGCTGTTGCCAAATATTTTCTACTGTTTAATAATTTTCACTCTATCAGGGAAACTATATTATCATTTATACAGAATTCTCTTTAGTTTTAGCTGACGTTCAATGCTTTTGTGCTATTTAACTTGCTGCGTATTTCATACGTTCTTTTCTTTTAGGCTCTTTCATTCAAATCTAAAATTAAATACATTCACGTTATTCACATTGGGTTCACCTTTCAGGGATAAAAGTTTTTCGAAAAATCTCTTATCTGTCACACACGAAATGTGTGACAAAGCGAAATGTACGATGGTTGGTTGGTTGGTTGATTTTGTGACGGCCGATTATCTACACTAGGGATATAGGCCCGAGGGGGAGTGCCCTTCGTGGGGGTCTTTCTAAGGGAACCTAACCCGTATTAACGCATGGAAATCCATGGTTCGAAGAAAACCACGAAAACTCCGAACGATTAGGCCGACGGGCGCGATTGGGATCGAACCCAGCACTTCCCGTCTACCAGTTTCGAGAGCAGAACCTCTCAGCCACTGGTGGGGCGAAATGTACGATGAGTACCAATGGATGTGTATGTCAATGAAAATATTTCAATGGCTATATTTCAACAATAAATTGCCCTGATGGTGTGAAATAATTTATATGCAGCTCACTTGAAAAAAAATCGTCATTTCACCGGCATTTATCAATATTTTAAAGAAAGCTCCATAAACGACACCTAAGTAATATTGAAATTATATTATGACAAATACAAATACTGCTTAAATATTTATGATAGAATCTTAGCATACACCACTGCCAAAGATTTGCTACTGTTTAACAATTTTCACTCTATCAGGGAAAATATATTTTCATGTATTCAAAAATTGCTTTATTTTTTAGCTGACATCCAATGCCTCTTCATTATTTAAATTATCTGTGTATTTCATAGATGTTCTTTTCTTTTATGCTCTTTTATATCAATCTGAAATAAATACATTCATATTATTTATACTGAATTCACCTTTCGGAATAAAAGTTTTTCGAGACATCTCTTACCTGTCGCTCATGAAATCTGTGATAAAGTCCTAAGAATGGATATATTTCAACAATGCAGTGCACTGAAAGCGTCAGATATTTTATTTTCAGTTCACCTGAAAAAGAATTTCGTTTCAATGAGATCTATCAAAAATTTAAACAAAACTCTATAAATGACACATAAATAATATTGAAAAATATATGATGTAAAATGCAGATACTCCTTAAATATTTAAGGCAAAATCAAGCATACACTGCTGTCAAATATTTGCAATTTTTTAATATATTTCACTCTATCACGGAAAATAGATTCTCATTTATTCAGAAATCGCTTTACATTTTAGCTCACACCCAATGCCTCTGCATTATTTAAATTATGTGTTTATTTCACAGATGTTATTTTCATTTACGCTATTTCCTTTCAATCTGAGATAAAGTACATTCATGATTATGCACACTGAGTACATATTCCAGGAATAAATGTGTTTCGAGAAATACCTTACTTTCACACAAAAAATCTCTGACAAAACCCTTCGAATGGATATATATTTCAACAACAAAATGCTTTGATGATGTGAAATATTTTATATGCAGCTCATCTGAAACAAAAATCGCCCTTTTAATGACATCTATCAATATTTTAATGAAACCCCTATAAATGACACATAAATAATATTGAAAAATATATTATGTAAAATACAAATAACCTTAAATATTTATGATATAACCTATCATACACTGCTGGCAAGTATTTGCTACTGTTTAAAAACTTTAACTGTATCACAGGAAATATAGTCTCTTTTTTTCAGAAATCCCTTTATTTTTTAGCTGACGTTCAGTGCCTCTTCATTATTTAAGTTATCTGTTTATTTCATGCATGTTCTTTTCATTTTTGCTATTTCCTTTCAATCTGAAATAAAATACATTCAGTGTTATTAACACTGCGTTCACTTATTAGAGATTAAAGGTTTTCAAGAAATCACTTAGTCATTCCATGTCAATTCAACCAGACCTTGTAACCCGACCCCCAGGGATTTGGATGAAACTCGGTGTATATACTAATTCTATCATGATATGAATACATCAGAAATTTTTCCTTCCTAGACGTCATAGTTTGTGAGATATGGGGGGGCTCCAATTTTTGGATTTTTCTCAAATCGCACATTTCTGAGTCTGTATTTTTAGACTGCAGTTCCATTTTCAAAAAATTGTTTCTCTGGATCTAAAATGCGAATCATCTTAAAAATATCAGCGTAAGTACATCAAAAGATGCAGATTTTAATAAAAAATATTTAAAAAGTTGATTTTAAATATTTAGGGCCAAAAAATTAAACCAAAGTTGAAAGTTATGGTTATTTTTCCAAATTTTTGTGACTTTACGAAAAAAGGCAAATGAAATTTCCAATTTCTTTTTGTTTTAAATAAAAGTTTACACTTTTAGATTTCTATTTATGCAATAAAAATGATGTCTTTCTCATGGCTTATGCAAAATTTTTGACTTATTTTGGGATGCTGTACCTATCAAGAGATAAATATCTTTAACTTTGCTTATGGTACCTAAATAATTGCTGCATATTTTAAATATAAATTTATTAATCATTTTTATTTATTTCCTAAAATGAACTCTTAAAATCAGACTGATTTATTTATTTTTATAACAGTAGAAAATTTGTATGTTATTGGTACATATCACACATTATCTGAAATTGTGTTGTTCTCAATCTTATCGCATATGTTTGTCACATAAATGTACATCTATCATTGGATTCAGTGGTATAGCATTTCTATACATACTTTCCCAAAGGTAGTATGTAAAGAATATGTACAATATTTAATGGAGAGGGTTTAGATATTGAAATCATAGATTTTTTTCTCATTTTACTCAGAAAAAACAAAGCAAAAACTTTACTTTGTAAATAAAAAAAAGAAGCACTTACATTAAATAAATTCAACAAGTCATAGGAACCACAGTAATTATTTAGGTACCACAGTTTAAATTAGACGTATTAGAGATTTTTTTTTTCTTGAATGGTGCAATTTCCCAAAACAGGGCAAAATTTTTACATAAGCTAGGAGAAAAACTTCATTTTTATTAAAACAGAAATAATCATTAATTAAATCTAATACATTAAATAAAATTGCTTATAAATAATTTAAAGATTTAGATTGTTGTATTTTTTTATGTAACAAATAAAGAATTTGTTAAATCATGTGCAAATTTTTAAAGCTAAAAAAATCAGAATAACATTATATTTAAAAGATTGAAATTCAAAAATATAACTGAGCTAAATATAAATATAGAAATAAATGACGTACTTTTGCAGTATCACTTAGACTTATTTTGCAACATTCTTTTTTTGTGCAATTTAAAATTTATATTTATTACGAATAAGCAACATTGAGAACCTTCTAATATATATGTCAATTTTCCTATCTTACTGTAACTCCAAACATAATAACACAAAAAACATAGGTATATTAGAAGATCTTCGTGATTTAGTATCTAAAACATTAAATCGGTGGCTATCTCACATTTTTCCCCCCACCCCCCAAAAAAGAATTTAAATATCTTAAGGGGAAATTCTCTTCATTTTGGTAAAGGTTTATGAAAATTTGCAGTTTTTATATTGCCAGAGCACCCATCACAAAAGTCAAGGACTTTCTTTACAAGGAAATATCTTTTACAAATGACATTACTTCCTTCTGTGTTAAACACACAAGAGTGACATCATGTTGCATATAATAAGATAAAATGTGTATATTGCTTGCTGATAATCTAATACTGAGAGATAGAGTGTATATAACAGTTGGATCAAGAGTGCAGCTTCTTTGGTCCAATGGTAACTTTAAGCCTCATCTTGAATAAGAAAAGTAAATTTTTTTCTGAAATCTACAACACGATAGCTTTTTGAGGGCCAAAGTTTGCTTTAGTTTCTTTTAGGAAATTAGATTTAGCTTTCGTTATAAAAGAGTGGAATAACATTTACCAAATATTTTACTTAGCTTGTCACAAATTCAATTAAATGAACAGTGCTGCTAATACTGGATTGAATACCTAGAGTTATAATTCTCAAGTTTTTTGGAAATTCCTGTTTAAAAAGGGAATACAATTCATGTAGATACACATAATATAAATCGCTTTTGTGCATAGTACATTCTTAGCAAAGCTAACTACATTTTTTACCAGTCGTGATTCTTCAATATTCATTACAATTATGAAACTTTTCAATTAGTTCAATTGTTCCTGGACCTGTAGCTGTGGCTTTAATTTTTCTTATTTCTGGCATAGACAAGATTCTCTTTTCTCTCAGAAGTTGTCATGACAGTCTTGCAGCATAATTAGTTACTTCAAATTCATCTATTATTTTCATTTGCAGCACAAGGAAAAATAGATCGCCCTTCTATTATGAGAAACAGCAAACTAATAATAATTTGATTAACAGATTCGAAAAGACCTGCCTTAACTAAATAATTTTATCCTGCCTTTGTCAGAATTTGTTTATACAAGGCAGGTGTAAAAATATATTTCATACTGTAGAAATGAACTAGGCTTTGTTAAATATAAGGTATTTAAACTATGAAAAACATATTTAAAATTATTAAAATTATCCAAGATAATAAGATAGAAAGTTTTAAAAGGATGTTAAATATAAATAATATATTTTAATTCAAACACACATACACGCACAGAAAAAAACTTATTGAAAATTTGATGGGTAAAAAGCCATTATTGCATTTTCTTATTCTATATCATCAACAAAAGATTTTTTGTTTACAGTTATATTGTAAACACAAAATTAAGGGATTGTTTAAATTTTTTAAAAATGCTAATAATAAAAGAAAATATGTGAATGAATAAATACAGGGAACATGGAAACATAAGGATTATGCACAAAATTTAATGGAGGGAGGATAGACTGCAGTCATAGAGTTTTTTCCCCCTTTTACTCAGAAGAATGAAAAAAAAAGCAAAAACTTTACTTTTCAAAAGAAAGGAAGAAAGAAACATTGAATAATATATTCAACAAGTCATAGGAACCACAGTAGTTAGTTAGGTACCTCAGCTAAAATTAGGCAGAGATTTTTTTCTCTTGATTGGTGCAGTTTTCCAAAACAGGGAAAAATTTTGCATAAGTCATGCGAAAGACATCATTTTTATTTCATAACTAGAAAGCCCAAAGTGTAAACTTTTATTTACAACAAAAAGAAATTGGAAATTTCATTTGCCTTTTTGTGTAGAGCCTTTTTCGTAAAATCACAAAAATTTGGAAAAATAACCATAACTTTCAAATTTGGTTTAATTTTTTGGCCATAAATATTTAAAATTATTTTTTTTAATATTTTTTATTAAAATCTGCATCTTTTTATGTACTTACTGTGATATTTTTAAGACGATTCGCATTTGAGATCCAGAGAAACAATTTTTTGAAAATGGAACTGCAGTCTAAAAATACAGACTCAGAGATGTGCGATTTGAGAAAATCCCAAAAATTGGACCCTCCATATCTCACAAACTATGAGGTCTAGGAAGGAAAATTTTCTGATGTATTCATATCATGATAGAATTAGTATATACACCGAGTTTCATCCAAATCCCTGGGGGTCGGGTTACAAACCATAAAAAATTTGGTTGAATTGACATGGAATGACCCTTACCTTTCAAGCATAAAATCCGTGATTACGTTCTAAGAAAGGATATATTTCAACAATAAAGTGCGTTAATGCTGTGAAATATTTTAAATGGAGCTCACTAGTAAAAGAATTTCTGTTTCAACGACATGTATCAAGATTTTAAAGAAACCTCTATAAATGAATAGTAAAAAAACATTGAAAAATATATTATGTAAAATATAAATAATCCTTAAATATTTGTGTTAAAATCTAACATACACTACTGGCAAAGATTTGCTACTGTTTTATAATTTTCACTTTTTCACGGAAAATGTATTCTCAGTTAAACAGAAATCGCTTTATTTTTTAGCTGACACCAAATGCTTCTGCATTATTTAAATTATTTCACAGATGTCTTTTTCTTTTACGCTCTTTTCTTTCCACTGAAATAAAATATATTCATATTATTCACACTGCGTTCAAGGATAAAAATTTTTCGACAAATCTCTTACATGTACAAAGTGCTAACAATGGATATATTTCAACTATAAATTGAGCTGATGGTATGAAATATTTTATATTCACTCTATCATAGAAACTATATTCTCATTTATACAGAAATATCTGTATTTTTAGATAACATTCAACGCCTTTGCGTTATATAACTTGCTGTGTATTTCATACGTTCTTTCTTTTAAGCTCTTTTATTTCAATCTGAAATAAAATACATTCGTGTTATTCACACTGGGTTCACCATTCAGGGATGAAAGGTTTTCGGAAATTCTCTTACTTGTCACGCATGAAATTTGTGACAAAGTCCTATCAATGGATATATTTGAATAATAAATTCCGCTGATGGTGTGAAATACTTTATATACAGTTTACTTGAAAAAAAAATCGCCATTTCAATGACATTTATGAATATTTTAAGGAAAGCTCTATAAATGACACATAAATAATATTGAAACAATATTATGCATAATACAAATACTGCTTAAATATTTATTTTTGAATCTAGCATACACCACCGCCAAAGATTTGCTACTGTTTAATAATTTTCACTCTATCACGAAAAATATATTCTCATTTATTCAGAAATCGCTTTATTATTTTAGCTGACACCCATTGTCTTTGCATTATCTAAATTACTGTGTATTTCATACGTTCTTTTCTTTAAAGCTCTTTCATTTCAATCAAGTAAAATGCATTCATATTATTCACACTGGGTTCACCTTTCAGAATTAAAAATGTTTCGAGAAATCCCTTACCTGTCACACAGGAAATCTATCGCAAAGTCCTAAGAATGAATATATTACAACAATAAATTACGCTGATGGTGTGAAATATTTTATATGCTGCTCACCCAAAAAAAAAGAAAAAAAAAATTGCCATTTCCATGACATTTATCAATATTTTGAAAAAACCGCTATAAATGACGCATAAATAATATTGAAAAATATATTATGTAAAATACAAATCCTCCTTAAATATTTATTATAAATTCTAGCATTCACTGATGTGAAATATTTGCTACTGTTACCAGGGAAAATATACCACCATTTATTCAGAAATCGCTTTATTTTTTAGCTGACATTCAGTGCTTTTTCTATATTTAACTTGCTGTGCATTTCATACATGATCTTTTATTTTAATCTCTTTCATTTCAATCTCAAATAAAATGCATTGAATTTTATTCACACTGAGTTCACATTTCATGGATAAAAGTGTTTCGAGAACTATCTTACTTTCACGCATGAAATCTCTGACAAAATCCTTCCAATGGATATTTTAGATAGAGTCAATTGGCGCCGGTGGGAGTTGAACCAGCGATCTCATGAACAGTAACTTTACAAGACACATGATAACAGTAACCTAACATGACAACAACTTTATCGTCGAGCAAGAGGTCAATTCATTTACTCTAATCTAGTAACTTGCTTTATAGTATTTAAGTAAGATTAGATCGCTAAACACTCCATCCTCAGTGAAGAAATCATGGTGATGAACGATGCGCATGTGCTAGACCTGTTGTCCTTGCGCAGGCGCGATGCGCGACGTGAGCTACAGACTTTGTACTGTGAGCATTTCACAGACTTTGTTGGGCGCTGGGGATTATTTGTTTGATACTGCCATCTTTTTTTATTAATTGTTGTTGTTCAAGTTTGCGTTGTTTATCCGTGTTACCATTTCAGAGAGAGTGAAGTGGCGCGGGTGGTAGTTGGGCCAATGATTTCTTGAACAGTGTAGGCGAGAACTTTAGTGTCGAGCAAAAT
This sequence comes from Maratus speciosus, assembly GCA_963932465.1. NCBI lineage: Eukaryota > Metazoa > Arthropoda > Arachnida > Araneae > Salticidae > Maratus > Maratus speciosus. Next base: position 327,931,241 of record OZ010798.1, on the reverse strand, counting down.
GTAAGCTAGTAACTCGCTTTATACTGATAAGTGAGATGAAATCGCTACAATATATTTCAACAATAAAATGCGCTGATAGTGTGAAATATTTCATATGCAGCTCACCTGAAAGAAAATCGTCCTTTACACGACATATGTCAATACTTTAAAGAAGCCTCAATAAATGACACATAATTAAGATAGATAAAAAATTATGCACTAATGACATAATGGAATTGGAATAAAATAACAAAAATTTAAGAAATATTAATATGATATAGGTTATTATGTTTCTACTGAATATTATTTTGCGTAAAATAGAGAATCAATTATAAATATACCTAACTGAAGTCATAAACATTTTTCAACTACACTATGAGAATAAGTGGAAAATAGATCACATTAAAATTAAATTTACTGGCAGTTTCTTTTATAGCATCTTTCAGCGTAAAAATTTCAGTTAAAAATTTTATATAAACTTATAAAGAGACAAAAAGTCTGAAAGTATATTTCACTGTTAGTTTACAGCAAAAATATTAACAATTAAATTATCAGTATATTTTCCCGTGATTTTTTCAGGTTTTTTTTCCTTACATTGTATATTCTAAGATCCTGAAAATGTAATTATGTTAAACAAAAGAAGTTGCTTTTTCAATATTATAGTTTTTACGACACTTAGATATACATAAAACATTTAATTAGAAAAGCTAAAAATAATAATCCTTTTTAATTACCATCTGCAAGCATAAATCAATCATTTTTGACAGTAAAATGCATTTTAATTTTAGAAAGAACAGTTTGATCGTTATTTCAGATATTTCGCAATTCTTGGAAACAAATTAATTGAATTTTACGACATAGTCTAGACTTGAATGAAAAACAAAAGTTGTTCAACTATTTTTAAAGAAGAAATTATCTTTTTATCATTCAATAATACTCTTAAAAAGTTTCTTTCAATTTTCAATGCTGATTTTTTAAAGATAAGATGTAACTTAGATAAATGTACGGCGATTTTAAACGTTTTAGGTAAGAATAACAAATAGTTAATTCGAGTCTAAGAAAATATACATTTTTCTTAGATAAAGAATTGAACATTTCATTGTTTATCAGGTTCAGAATTTAGATGCAAATTACGTAGAATTAATAACAAATCTACTGATATCTTTTGTTAATTAAAAATATTTATGGGGGAAATGGGTACAAAAATTTGAAAGAACTAGAAAACAGGAATTCTGCTTCTTTAGAATTCAGTGTCGCCCCCGATAATATATATATATATATATATATGTATATAAATATAGATAGTACTAAACATATTTCAGTTTTAAGACTTAAAACACACGCTTTTGTTTTATATAAAATGACGTCATTCGCATGCGGAGGAAGAATTCCCCATTTACGATCTAGTCTTAAACACATCTACAGTAAAGTATGCATATGACGTCACTATCGCTAAATAATACACAAATACAAAAGAAGAGATGTTGTCATTTAAGAAACTCGACAAAAAAACTCGGCTGTCTAATGGTTCATGTGCTTTCATTTTTTTGTAATATTAATATAGATACTTAAAATTAAATATAGTTTATAATAGCTCCATGTTTTAAGAGAAATCATTCATTTTTTTTTTTTTTTTTCAAAATTGCACGTATTTTAATTACATTTTTTTTTCAGTTGATATGAGAAAATGACAACAAAAAGATATAGTTACTATCTTCCAACTATTTTTCCTTTACTTTCTTCAAAAATGGAGTACTTCAGTTGCCAACATAAAAAAAAATCTTTATTTACTACAAAAAAATTAATATCTCAAAAATAAATTGAGATGCAGTTTTCAAACAAATTGCATTTGAAAGTACCTTTTTTCCCAATACGACGGTATAAAAATTGAATATGTGCGACATTTAGAAATTTTAAAAATTGCAGTAGCGTATTTAACAGTACAATTATACGTCTGCTTTGTTTTATGACAAGCTTATGCAACGGAACATTATTTTTTGGAGACGACGTTTAATTACTGCACGAAAGAAATAGCATATCGGGTGCTAAAAAAGTCTTTACTTCGCAAAATAAAAATGTGCCATAAACATATTCCAACCTACTCTCTCAGACGAGAGTAATTAATAAAATTATTTTAATGCTTACAAAATTACTTAATTCCCTTAGTATTCAAGTTTGAACATTTTATGTTAATTACCGTAACTGCGCATGTACCCCCCCTAAAGTACTCTTCATACTATTTACATTTAAATTAACAAGGAACAATAAAAACACAAGTACCTTTAAAACCAGGCAAGATGATGAACGGGGAGCACTTCCCATACTGGTAGATTCCATTGGTTCCAGGATCACTAAGTTTATAAATTATTTTTAACATCATAGAATATCGTCACACAGTCTAAAAATATTTAGAAGATTACATGACTCTGAATCGAGTCGCAACTGCTGCTTGACTCTGAATCGAGTCCTCATTTGCTGACTCTGGCTCTAATCCAAGTCAGATTTAAAACATCGGAATGAGCCGAGTCCATGACTAGGTACTACTGCGAGGCATCTCCACTTCACACATACTAACTATTTGCAACTCTCTGACTGATCTCTGACTGCTAACTCTGAACTCAGAGAACTAACTTCACTCTCTCATATTAAAACTTATTCTTTTCTTAGAATAATGGAATGAAGGGCCCTGAATAATTCTTCTGCAACCCCGTCAAATGCCGAGTGTTATTCAAATAGGCTTTTATTGCTTTTCTCCCATTGGAGCATCAGGTACTCGGGCCCCGGGGAATCTGCTTCCTACTACCAGTGAAATCTTGCCTCGGTCCGAAACCCTTCTCCATCGATGCTAAATTCTCTTTAGTTTCGTGTTTGCCCCAGAGTCGGTGGTTCACGGAAAAATATTCCATCCTGTGCTGCTATTGTAGCTTTGCCAACATATGATAATAAGAAGTGCCGGGCTGGGCATCGTTCCAAATTGTTCAGTTAGTAGAGCGTTGGTTCGCTATACCGATGACCTGGGTTCAAATCCTGGCTTGGACACTTTTTTACTTTGTTGGCTATATGCCTTTTAAGCAATTAAAATTTGAAATAATATTGAATGCAAATGCGTGCGAAATTTTCTACAGAAACATTTCCAAGAATTATATAGATTATATGGTACAGATATCGAAGCTGCCAGTCAACTGGCGCATTAGAGGAGGGTGTTGCCATAGAAACATCACCGACCACTTTACAAAGTGAAATGAGTGGCAACGTGATTACAAATTATGTTTACCAGTTGGAGTAATATCTCTAACAGGGTTCCACTCAGTTCACAGGTTAGCAAACTGTGCGATGTTGCTAAGGAACTCGCATTCTGGAGTGCCTGTTAACTGTTTCGTTATCTGCACTACGTACTCAATCATATTAGCAAAATCATCGAAGCTAAACTTTTCTGCCAAAATATGACGCTGCCTTCCAGATTAAATTGATGTCTTAAAAAAATATTAACATTTTACAGATATATGGAAAAAGAAAGATCGTCAAATATGTGATATTTTTTAGTAAGAACTTTGAAAACTATGATCTGAAGATTTATTTGCAACAAATATATTACCACGTTTCTTATATTTTAGAGGTACTGAAATTTACTAGTATATACCGCAATATGTTTGTTATATGTTTAGAAATATGTTTGTGATATGTTAATATATGTGAAATGTTTAGAAAATGCAGGGCACGTTTTAAAATTATGTTTCACGAATCACTGTGCATGTGCAATACTCCAATCTTTTGTTTATTCATTAAAAAAAGTGTATTCAACTTATTTATTGCTAAAAATAATTCTATACACATTAAATGCTAAAAGAAGTAATTCCGAAATATTATCCGTATATTGTAGTTAAGTTGAATAAAGACAGTGATGCATATATCTCGGATAATGTAAACAGTATCTTTGTGAAACTCCGAACTTTAACTAAGCTAATTTGAATGACAAACATGTAAAATTCAGTACAATAAATAAAAATTGAAGATTAAAAAGGCAATTTATTCCAAAAACTAATTTAGAACTTAGGACTTTTGCAACATTCAAATCATTCAAAGAAACGTTTTGAGATAAATGTTATATTACGCTTTATCAATCAAGGTAGACAAAATTATTTATAATTTTTCTTGTAAAAGTTATTGAAACTTTGTTTTCTTGTAAAAGTGGACTTGTGCATGGAATGTGCATGGAAAATGCAATTTATTCCAAAAACTAATTTAGAACTGAGAACTTTTGCAACATTCAAATCATTCAAAGAAACGTTTTGTCAAAATCATCGTCATTATTATTATTTGGAAATTTTTCCAGAGAGAAACATTCGCCTTGCATACAATATTTCAAAAGAAAATCAAATTTTAAAGTAATTGCTTAAAAGGCGCAAAGGCCAGCCTAGTGAAAAAGATTCCATGCCGGGACTCGAAGCCGGGCTATCAGTATCCTTGCCAACCTTTAATAGTGAGAAGTTCCAGGCTGGGTATCGTTCCATGTGTTTAGTCGGTAGAACGTCAGTGCGCTGTACTGATGGCCCGGGTTCGAGTCCCGGCATGGAATCTTTTTCACTAGGTTGTCCTTTGCGCTTTTAAGCAATTACTTTGAAATTTGATTTTCATTTGAAATATCATCGTCAATTTAGGAGTATTAGTTCCTTGTTACATTTGTTAAATAAACATTACTGCTATCTGTATCAATGGGATTTTTATTTCCTTAGTCATAAATAATTCGATAAACATATATTTAAAAAAAAAATTGTGTAAAAGTTCTGCCATTTAAAAAGGTAAATAAAATATCTAAGTAGAAATCTAGAAAACGCAGAACACATTTCAAAAATATATTTCAGAAATCACTCTCGGATGCTTTAATCTTTTGCTTATTTATTAAAATATATGTATTCAACTTATTTATACGTAATGTCGCTAAAATTAATTCTATACATATTAAATGCGAAAGGGAGAAATAGCGAAATATTATCTGCATATTTTAGGGAAGTTGATGCAAAACAGCAGTACATGTATATCGGATAACGTAAACAGTATCTTTGTGAAACGACGAAATTTAACTAAGCTAATTTAAATGATAAACAAGCAAAACTCGGCGGAATAAATGAAAATTGGAAATGAGAAAATTCAATTAATTCCGAGCGCTAAATGTATTTAGCAGTCGTAACATTCATAAAATTCAAAGTATTTCAAAAACAATTTCCGAGAAAAATGTTTGAAGTCGAGTTATAAGTTTAGTATATAAGGAAGTGGGTGAAAAATCGATAATAGAATTGCATACATCTTTACATACATGGACTAAATTAAGGTAAATAACTGAGTGCAATTACATTTGCGTCATTTTAGCAGTATTCGTTCCTTGTTACATTTGATAAAGAACATTACTGTTATCTATATCAATGGAATCTTCATTTCTTTAGTCGTAAATAATTCGTTAAAGATATATTTAAAAAGAAAATTGTGTAAAGATTGCACTGTTGAACTCGAAGTAGAAAATGCAAAGTGGTTTACAGATAAAACAGTATAAACTCTGTTTTGAAATATTATTGATATTTGAACACTTTGACAAAATAACATCATATAGGGTGACTCATCCAGTAGCTGATCAAATAAGGTCAGTGCTACGGGGTTTTTACTATATTTCCTTCCTTTTAGGTAGATTTCGTATGAAATACTACCCATTACATTCTCCCCTATTTCGGAATTTCTGAAAAAATTTTGCAGGTATACACCGATCATGACCCCTAGAACCCAAAACCGCCCTCAGTAAAAAACTATATGTATCACTTTTTTATGGACACGATAACTTCCGTAGGTCTACACAGATCTCTTCCAAACTGATACATAAAATCAAGGGGCACAAAATCTTGTTCAAGTTCGTTAATGGGCAAAATCAGACTAAGGGGATGGAAATAGGGAGGGGTTTTATGAAAACTGAAAAAACCCTATAACTTTTTAATTTTTGCACATATCAAATCAGTTTAAAGTTTTTATTACTTCTAAAAATAGGGCCAAAAATTTATGTATTACAGATTTTTGATAAAATTAAAAATGGGATCAAGGGGAGCAAAAAATAGGGTTTTAGGGAGAAAAAAAAATCATAACTTCGTCAATTCTCAAGATCAAATCTAATTAAATTTATTATAAATTTTCTTAATATTATCTACAACTTTTATACTGACAAGGTTTTAATAAGACCAATTCATACCGAAAAAAAAAAATTATAAACGAAAACAAAAAGGGGGTTTGAAGAAGAAAAAAATCCATAACTTCTTCAATTCTTAAGATATCAAATCCAATTAAATTTATTATATATCTTCTTAATATTTTCTACAACATTTATATTGACAAGATTTTGCTAGGACTAATTCTTACAGTAGAAACAAATTAAAAATACATAGCGGCTGAAGAAAGAAATCATCGTAAGGTGTATTCAAATCCAAACTGCTTATTTTCTGACTCATTTTTAAATTCCTTTTTGCTCTCAAACGCATCCAATTGGTATATTCTCTTATTAATAAACTACATAATGTACCGTAATGGTCGATTTCTTGATAGAGGCAGAATATATTCCCTAAAATGATGTCAAAAGGGCATTTTTAACCCGAATTTCTCGAAGCGATTGTGTTGGAAACGAAAAATATTGTTCTACTGAGAAAATAATTGTTTATCAATCAAGTTTATTAATTGAACGAAAAATAAAAACATAGGTCGCTTATAAATCTCTTCAAAAATCACGTCAGCAAGTTTCATATTTTTTCTTTTAAAAATGAATCTGAAAATGTGCCAGAAAATTTTGAGCAGTTGAGCATGGAAAAGTATTTTTTTAATACCGCCTTAACATGATTCTAATAAAAACAGCTCTTATATAAAAAGGAAATGATCACTCCTCAAAAGCGGACAGATAAAATTGTTAAAGTGGGTTTATCTCTAATCATGATTTAGTTTTTGTTGTTGAAATTAGCACTTAACTTCGAAATCTACCTTCACCTGTAGGCCGAGCCGGCTGGGATTTTTTTAAGTTTTAGAAGTAAACTAACATGAATGTCCTATAGTGGGCAGAAGTGTAATCTGGTGAAATGAAATAGCAACACAATTATAAATAAATAGTTTCTTTAATTGCCATTTCCCCAGTAGTTGATCAATCGAAGAAATCAGTCGAAAATTCAATAATTAATCTTTAAAATATCATGCTTGCGTTGTGATTAAGAATAATTCATATACAACTATTATTTGAAATAAGCAAGATGGAAGTGGATTATTAACCATTTGGAAAAATTGTTATTGTTCTCGTCAGGATGGGAAATCAAAAGTATATCTGAAGGTTTTCATTGGTTTAATCTGCATTTTATTCGTTTTATGATTGGTCTATACAGTAATCTGTATTTCCCTTTAATTTCAACAACGATGGATACCTTCTGTTGCCACTATGACAAAAAAGTAATAAAAACTATAAAAAAAATTTAATAACTCAGAAACAAATGGAGATACAGCTTTCAAACAAATTGCATTTAAAAATACATTTTTTTCTCTATCCGACGGTGTAAAAAGTAAATATTGTCGGATGTTTAGAAGTTTAAGAATGAAATTTCATTTAAAATGGGTCGTCAGATTTCCACGATGGAAAAGCCTTTTCCCGAACAGCCAATGAAATGCTTGGATATTTACGTAAATTTCAAGTGGATAATACTTAAGTTTCATGAAATCTGACGGGTCGCAGGCGATTTTTTTGGCTTGCAATTTTTACGTGTAATAACACTATTAATGTTTAATTCATGGCGTACGTAATGTATGATCAACTCCGTGCGATTTTTTATGTCTTAAATTTTAGTCTTCGAAAAAATCGTTTTCCAAATGGTCGTTGTAATTTGATAAATTGCTTTTTTTAACTTACCGTAATTGTCTCTAACTAATCAAAAACTAAATTTTTGAATTTTCTAATTTAAAAAAAAATCATATAATGGCTTATCTTACAGCAGGGAGCTAACAATGTGACAACAGTTGCCCCAACATCAAACAAAAATATTATGTCTAGTGCCACGTGTAAAACTCATTTCCGCCTGAAATGATGCATTATTTCAAAAATTTGATCTACTATTGAAAGGGTATCACCTACTGGCTGGGTCACTCTATATTGAAACGCTAATGTAAATTTTCATTTCATTGCTAAATGAGCATAAATACGCATGCGTAAAGGTAAATCTATGACCTGTTCAATTTTAGAGGAAAGCAAGGGAAGATCCGGTTAGCCGAATGATCACATGCGTCAGTTTAACCCTTAATTGCATGAATTATTCTTTTAGAATTGTGTTTTTTATTTTTATATTAAGGATTAGACACCAGAAATCTTAAGATAGATTTTTATCCTTATTTAGTAGCATATTTTTGTAATTTTTAGAGGATTAATAGTTCTATATAAATATAGTGGTTCTAAGAACTTAATTTATGTATTAAAAATTAAATAAAAAGGTGATGGAAATCTACATCACTATGCAATTAAAGGTTAAAGGTGTGAATCTCTGTAGCGAACACGAGTTTTGTCTCCGCGCCCGGAAAAACGATTTCTATCACTTTTTTGGCGATAATTTATTTCAATAATGTCATGTTTTATTTCAGGAGGATAAATTACATGATTTCTATTTCTTTTATTAATGTTATTTGAATGCTTTACAATTAAATAAAATTTAACTCTCAACAATATTTTTAAAAACAATACATTTATATTAAAATTATTTAAGCTAAAAATTTTGCAATCATTAATTAGATAAATTAAACTAATCTACAATTTTTCCTCTATTTTCTGATCATTGTCAAGAATACATACTTGTGTGTGTTCAAAAAAAATGTTTGTCATTCTTTTCCTTAAAAAAAAAAAAAATAAAAAACACAAAGAAAGAAAAAAATATTCATATAAGTACTATAAACACCTTGATATGCATGATTTAATTAAATAATATATAAAAATGTAAAATAAAATTGAAATAATTAAAAAATATAAATTAAAAAGCAGTAGCTGCTACCATCAAGATTTAAGTTTTAGAATGAGAGTAATAAAAATAAAGTTCAGAAAAACTCTTATCAGTCATGTAGTGAAAGAAACGCTAGAAAAAACAAAATATTGCTGCTTTTTCAAAAAAGATGAGACTGTGTTAAGTAAAAATAAATGTTCTACCCAATAATTTTAGTTAAACTTCTGATAAAAAAACAAGTATAATTGGTTATAAATTAAAAGCTTAATATTCCGTTACTTCATTGAGAAGGTTACACTGACAGCACCATCTCTAGCCTTAAATCTATAGGAATCACTTATACAATATACAAAATTTTCATAATTTAAAAACCATTTAATTTAAATTTCAATGCTTAGATTTAAAAATATAAATTTAAAGGTGTAAAAGTATTTTAATATCATTAAAACATTCAATAAGAATCTTATATACTTTAAAAATCATTCAGAACATTACTTATAGATCAGTTTCAACTGACGTCACACCCTAGCAACCATAGTAGCAACCAGATGTGCGTTTTGTTTGCCCTCAAATTTGGCCGATTATGAATGGTTGGCTCATAATACTGGCTACAAATTGACGATTATGATTGGTTGGATAAAAATTGGTAGGCTGGTGATCACGTGGTTGAAACTGATCTATTATAAAAAGTCGTAAGTCGTTTATAATGAACCTCGAATATACCGAACAAGTTTTGATGATCCTGTCTGTTTCGTTATAAGCAACTCGACTGTATAAGGAAATTACTCCAACTCCAATCGAATATAGTCTTAGATGCTCTTCACAGTGGGACACGACCCAAGATCCACTAACATGAACTTATGATGTCAGTCACAACCAGTCCAGCAGTATTGACGCTGCAAATAAATAGTATCTCACAAAAATAAAACTGACACTTAAAATATCAGTGTCACTGGATCCATTTTATTGAAATATAAAGAAATTACTCCAATTGCAGTCGAATGGTCTAAGATGCCCGTCACGGTGGGGCTCGACTCAAGATCCGCTGAAACAAACTTATAATTCTGGTTTTATACTCAGTGGCGTAACTAACGTAACAAAATTTTCACAAAATCACAGCTAAAATCCCTAATCGCAGATCTTTAGAGCCACAAACACAGTTTGAAAAATTTAAGTAACATGATGTACAGATGTCGATTTTGCGAACACACAGTAGTATCGACAGAACGTTCATGGTTCATTCTCTGAAAAGTGGCTGTATTTAAAAAAAATTGCCTCAATAAATTTTAATAATAATTGCCAATAAAATTGCCTCAATCATCTCAAAATTTAGCCTACAAGTACCTTATTGCTATATTTATCAAAAAATCATATGAACCAAACTGTACCTGACAGATCTCCTGAGATTTTAATTTCAAAGCACTTCCATTGCTAAAATGTTCACATCAATGATTGGCACCGGAATTTAAGAACAAATTTATTTGTAAATAAGAAAATATGCTATATTTCACATACATGTTAAATCGAAAAAAAGTTTATATAAAGTCTGGTGCCATTGTGGCGCTTGGGAATTAAAATTAAGTGGTTTCATAACCATACCACTGCCCTTGAAAGGGTTAAAAAAGAAAAGAAATTATAATTAGAAGTCATACTGTCAATAAATAATATATATATTTTTTACTCTATGTAAATTGAATAAATAAAGATAAAGCATTAACATTTAGAAGAGTTAATGTTTATTTGAATTAGTACAATTTTTTTAAACTTCTCTCAGTAAAATAATAAAAATTAAAAATGTATTATCTTTACCTACGCTATGAGTTTTTTAATGTGTATTTTATTGCATTAGATTTTCTTATTTTACTGTTTAGTACATATATAAATGGACTTAGATCATCCTTTCGTATATTAAAATTATGAGGGAATGATTGTGAGCGAATGATGAAATACTTCTGAAAACCATTTAATACAAAAATGATTAGTTTAATGTATATTTTCAGTTACTAAATACCTTTTGAAACACATTTCGAATAATATAACAACATAAAAACGACATTTCATTAGTTTTTATTAAATGTTTAACAGATGAGGGAATGGGGGATAATAAAAATACTTACTTTGATCTAGTACTTGAAAGTCATGTGCTAGCTATTCAGGAATGTTTTTGAGCAAACAACAAGATAGCTGCTTCATTTTACTCATGTACAAACTGTCCTAGACATATATAAAGCATGTGCTGCTTTCTACTAAGTAAATAGGGGCAAATTTACAGTTATGTGAGGGAATGATGACAAATACCAGGGGCATCATTAAAATGTGCCCTAATTCTTTCGTTATATAAAATATAAACATAATTAAATGGTTAAATATTTATTTAAGTATGTTTTATGGATTGAGAAAAAAATAATTATAAACATACATGCTGCAATGGCAGAGAAAGCATTTTCTTTCCTACATATGTGAATGGGGACATAGTGAGGGAATGATATTTGAATTAAAAAAATACATTTATCATATTTCAATTTCAATAAGCAAATAATTACAGTTTATATGTATAACTGATTAATATTGATAGTTTAAATCACTTTTTCTTTTTGTAATTTTAAAAATATGTCTTCAAGACCCCTGGGACATAAAATTGCCACTTTTTAGCGAATGACTCTCATATTAAAAGACTAGACCCCCTTTATAAGAGAGTTGCTACTCCACTGCAAATACATTTTTTGCTATAAATCAATATTCATTTGTGTCAGAATATATAACCAATACAAATCAAGTTGTAAAGAATGATCGGCTTACCTTCATTCTATGTTGTTGGGAGATAAAAATACTCAAATTATAAACATTTTCAGGAAGCACACTTACAAATCGGTCACTAAGCACAAATAAAAACCGATGACAGACAAAACATATATAATACATTACTAATGCATAAAATTTCCGCGTATTTTCAATAAATCTTTAAAACAAACTTAAATATGTCTATAGTCACATTCAGCTCTAAAAAACTTTTCTTATCTCATACCCCGTTCAGATCGGATATTTAGAAAAACTTAGATTGCAATTTTGGTGCTGTACACTCCGCAATTAGAACACCAGTTCACACCGCAAAACTCATCTAAGATAACTCATTGAACCTCAATGTGTCTGATATCGGAACAAAAGTAAAGTGTGCGCATGCGCATAACTTAAAACTAGCCTCATACTTAAATCAGCCAACTTAAGCCATAACTTAAATCAGCTAGTCAGTTAAAGTGACCCTCCAGAGCCAACCAAAGAGAGTGGTAGTGGCTTTATCTAGCCATAGAAAGTCCGAACTCTCTCAGTAAATTCGGCAGTCTGAGTTGTCTTAAATATCCGGTCTGAAGGAGGTATTAGCCACTTTAGAGAAAATCAAAACTCTCTTTCGTACGCGAGGGGAAAACCAAAAGATGCCAATTAAATGAAGGCAATGATAATCACAACAATTGGTATAAAAAAGGCAAAAGGCAAAAACATAATCGAAGATAAAGGGAGAACACTTAGAAAATTAGATGCTCTAAAAAAAAACGGACGATAAATAACTGTCATTTAACTATGTATGACTATCATCGTTTTTCCTCTTGGAGCTTCAATTATATTTGGACAGGTGATGCCATTTTCTGTTATAACTTTCGCATAAATATTTTATAAACGTGGAAAAAAGATAAATGCTTCCTCTCTTTTGTTTACTGAATCGAAAGATCTCATTCAATTGAAATGCAAAACATTGTGTTAATCAAAATAACTATCAATCCAGATTAAAAATATTTTAACACAAATATTTCATGAATAATATTAAAGATTTAATTTACTGTAAAGTACTTCCTTTAAAATGCAGAAGTTTGGAATAGTAAATTATGATATTAATTTATCGAACCAATTTAATAATTTTATATCCCAAACTTTATGTTTGAGTTTGAAATACAGAAGCTTTTAATTTCCTAAAGTATTTTAATTTTGGCTAAGTAAGTTTTTCTAATTTAAAAATTCTAGAAGGCAATCAGTCAATCTCAATATCTTCTGTATAAACTATGTTATAACATTCTTATTTTTTTAAAATAGAAACGTTCTCAAATGAGATTTTAAGGGGAAAACGCTGATTCTAAAAGAAGCTGTAGTCGAAATGTATTTTTTTTTTTTTTTTAAAGTAGAAATTTCACTAGTTATTGTATAAACACATTGTATGTTATTCTTTTTACACAAAAATATGTAAAAAAAAAAATTCTATTAATGCAAGCATAAACTGTGATCTGTATATAGTAAAATTTCGTCCAATATGCTTTTCCACAAAAATCAACAACAAAAAGAATTTAAATTATTTTTTTAAGTTTTTTTTCTAGCTATTAACACGTTTATTATGTCCCAAGGCTGGTAACTATTAAGTAGATTTCGTAAGAAAAACTACCTATAACATTCTCCTCTATGTTGGAATATCTGAAAATTTTTACAGATCTACGCCGATACTCCTAGAACCCAAAACCCACCCCCAGTTGAAAACTTTATATGTGTAAATAAATAAATAAATAAATAAATATATATATATATATATATATATATATATATATATATATATATATTATGGACACGGTAAGTTCCATAATTCTGCACAAATCTCTTCCAAACTGATAAATAAAATTAAGGGGCAGAAAATCTCGGTCAAGTTTGTTAATGAGCAAAATCGGACCAAGGAGGTAGAAATGGGGAGGGTTTTTGTGAAAACTGATGAAACCCCACAACTTCTTAATTATGATACATATCTAATCAGTTTAAAGTTATTATTACTTCTAGGAAAAGATCCAAAAATTTATGTATGACAGATTTTTTATATTAGTAAAAGTGGCTTGAAGGGGCAAAAAAAATAGGGTTTTAAGAAGAAAAAAATTGATAACTTCTTCAATTCACAAGATATAAAACCCACTTAAATTTATTATGAATCTTATTATTATTATCTACAACTTTACATTGGCAAGGTTTTGATAGGACCAACTGTTACAGAAAAAAAAATTAAAAACGGAAAATGGAAGGGTTGAAGGAGAAAAAATTCATAACTTCTTCAATTCACAAAATATTAAATCCGCGTAAATTTATTATAAATCTTCTTAATAGTATCTAAAACTTTTATATTGACACGTTTTTAATATAACCAATGTCTTACAGCAAAAAAAAAAAAAAAAAAAATAAATAAATAATAATAAAAATAAATAAATAAATAAAATGAATAAATAAATAAAAAGGGAGGGGGGGGGGGTTGTAAAAGAAAAAATCACATTAACGTGATTCTGATAAAACTAACTCTTAGAGAAAAATTAAATTAAAAACTTCTCAAAAGCGGATAGATAAAATCGTTAAACTGTGTTTATCTCTAATCTTGATTTAGTTTTTGTTGGTAAAATTAGAACTTAACTTCGAAATCCACCTGTGCCTGTAGGTCGGTGCCGGCAGGGATTTTTTTTAAATATTCAGTCCCAAAAATAATTTACAAAACTTTTCTTTCTGATAAATTTCTCTTTAAAACACAATTGAAGATTAAAATTCAATATCTAATTTAATGTGCTTTTTTAAAACTTCAATATTAATGCTTTACATGTTATAAATCAATATTCGTTTGTGTAAAAACATTTCACCAATACGAACGAAAATGGGAAAGAATGATCGGCTTACCTTCATTCTATGTTCTTGAAAGATGAAATTAATCAAAGCAGTTACAAACTTTTTCAGAAAATGCACTTACAGATCGGTTGCTAAACACAAATAAAAACGATGACAGACGAAACATATATAATACATAAGTAATGCGTAAAATGTACACATATTTTAAATAAATCTTCAAAACAACTTTAAATATGTCTATAGTTACATTCAAAAAACTAGAATCCCTTCATAAGAGGGTTGCAGTCCACTTTAATGTTTTGATTGTTAGAAATCAATATTCGTTTGTGTCAGAATATGTCGCCAATACAAATACAAATTGTAAAGAATGGTCGACTTAACTACATTCTATGTTGTCGGGAGATGAAATTACTCAAAGTAATTATAAACATTTTCAGAAAATACACTTACGAATCGGTCACTAAACACAAATAAATACGATGAGAAACAAAACATATATAATGCATAAATAATGCTTAAAATGTACGCATATTTTAAATAAATCTTCAAAACAATTTTAAATATGTCTATAGTCACATTCAAGCTCTAAAAAATTTTCTTATGTTAGTCGCTCGAGAGAAAGTCAAAACGCTTTGTTGCGCGAATCGCAAATCCAAAAAATGGCGATAAAACGCGGAGGCAATGATAATCGCTACAATTGTATAAAGGAACAGAACGATGAAAGACACTTGTAAAAACTCGAAGATTAATATGAAGGGAGAAGACCGATGACATTAGACGCCCATAAAAGAATGAACTATGAATAACTATCAGGTTACTATGTATGTCTACCATCGTTTTCCCCCTTGGAGCTTCAATTGTACTTTCGAATACCATGATACTTTCTATTGTAACCTTCACATGAATATTTTATAAATGTGTAACACAATTTTATTGATTTCTCATTTATTTTATTAAATTGAAAGATCTTATTCAATTCACATGCAGAGCATTGTGTTAATTAATTAAATAACTGCCATCCCAGAATAAAAATATTTTAACAAAATTTTTGCATGAATAATATTAAAAATTTAATTTACTGTTAAAGTAATTTCTTAAAAAAGAAGAAGTTTAGAATAATAAATTATGATATTGATTTTATCAAATCAATTTTATTATTTTATATCCAAAACTTTATGTTTGAGTTTCAAATGTAGAAGATTTTAATTTCCGAAAGTATTTTAATTTTGGAAAAGTAAGTTTTCTAATTTAAAAAATTTTAGAAAGTCATCAGTGCATCTAAATATAACATTCTCAAATTAGAGTTTTTAAGGGAAAAGCGCTGATTCCATAAAGGCTACTGTCGAAATGTATTTTTTATTTTTTATTTTTTAAGAAATTCTACTTGTTAATTGTTGTATAAATGCATTGTATGTTAGACTTTTTACACAAAAATGTAAAAAATGCTATTAACGAAAGCAGAAACTGTGAACTGTAAGTATAAAAATATCGTTCAATATGCTTTCGACAAAAATGATCAATAAAAAGAATTTAAAGGAAAAAATAATAATTTTTCTAGCTATTAACCCTTTAATTGCTTGCCAGGACTGCCGTCTAATTTTGTACTCAATCGTAAGGCATACATTTTTTTTTTCCAAGTGGCACGATTTTCTCTATTCTAAAAAAAAGTAACTAACGCTGTCATCGCAGCCGGTTTTGAATTTTTTGTGACCGGAGGTCTTTTTCCGTTAATATTAAGAAAAATATTGCATGCAAAAATATGCAAATCGGTGGTATTATAGAGAAATGTTTGATAAACACGCTTATGCAGACAGTTTTCAAATTGAAGAATTATTTTAAGAGATATTTAATGTTTAAGTTGGTCAAAATCGTTCCATTAAAAAAGTTTTACAGGAGCAAAAACTATACATAGGAATTTAATCATTTTTTGATCATTTTATACATTAGAAATTCCCGGTGTGCAGACAGCCTTTATTGTTTGAATTTTATTCATTTTTTGAAGTTTTCAGCATTTTGAGAGATATTTTTTACAACTTTTAGAAAATGGTGTTGTTTTAAATTGTTGACAAATTTAAAAATAGCGCAAAGAATAATATTTCCTTCAAATTAAAAATTTATTTACATGTGACTATTATAAACAGAAAAAAACTTTCAAATGAGAATTAAATGATTGCATATTAAAAGCAGGAAAATATTGATAATTACATCATAAAAACTATATTTACACGGGAATTTTAAAAGAGAAAGACAATTGTAAAATAATAAATTCATTAATATACGTTAAAAGTCGTAAATGGAGGAAATTACGTCATATTGAAAATTACCAAACCATAATATTGCCAAACAAAATTTAAAAATATATTTGCGCGAGACACTTATTTCATATTTTGAGATAATCTTTTTAAGCTATTGTTGAGAGTTCTAAGACAGCGCAAATAATATTTCCTTTCTAACAACAAAAGTATTTTCACGTGAATATAAAAAGAGAAAGAAAACTTAGGTGAAAATTACGTCAGATTTAAAACGATACATTTAAAATGTCTAATTAAAAAAAAACTTTCTTGTAGCGTTGTTAGAAAATACCGGGAGACAAAGACTCTGATTACTGAATTCATTTTATATTAGCTTATTTCCACATGTTTTAGTGATCTGATTTAATCAAAGACGAAAATAAACCGTTAACAGGGAGATCTGTATTGTTTTTTAATTATAATTGATTCTTCCGAAATTTTTTTAAAGCCTATCAATTTAGCGTGCTTTTAGAGTTTGCAGTGTCTGAACAGGGTTGTCGAGCGTGGCTCGTAAGGGGTAGAGCCGCTTAGTAGAATAAAATATAGTGTACCGGGATGTATATGTATCTATCCGTATTCAAGGTGTTCATACATCACATAGAACAGAGGTTTCCAACAGGTGGTCCGTGGACCATCAGTAGTCCACGATAAAATTTTAATGTTCCGCAGAAAGAATTGAACATCAATTACATTTTTTTATGTTTCACTAATAACTGTAATCTATCAATATTAAAACTAATTATAATCATAGAACTGTGCGATGAAGTACATAAAACATTTATTTTCATAAAAATTGTTACTACGAGATCGGTAAACTTGTCAACTATATCATTTATGACTGAAAAAGTAATGAAAATTTTAAATTAGTTTTCAACAACATACTTATGCGATAAGGCATTTTCATCTGTCACAGCAATTAAAACTCAGTATAGGTCTCAAATTAAAATAAAAACGATTCTTCGTGTCTCAGTAACGTTGTTGAAGGTGAAGCATATGAACGAGAGACACACGAATGTTCACATTTATTGAACTTATAAACTTACTTAGAAAAAGTGGGAACAAATATCACATGAAAAATGTGGGATGATTAAATATGCTTCAATTATTCTTTAATAGTTAAAATAATTTTAATAATTTATTTACAATTAAAGAACATTTAAATATTTTTTATGATCAAATAAATTCTTTTAAAGAAGTAAATAAGGCAAAAATTTAAAAAAAAATAGTATTCCGAGGACCGCACGTTGATACCTCTCCTTTATAAGTTTGTTATATGAAATAAGCTCGATTCATATAAATAAAATTGTAATTATCTCATCATTATTCTACAAAAGTTTTATATTTTTGAAAATTCATGTTGGTGGTCCGCGGAATTTAAAAATTTGAAGTTAGTAGTCCGTGAAGTCTGGAAGTTTGGGGACCACTGACAAACAGGACAATAAAATAACAATGCCTATTAATAAAATAATTAGTACAGACCTTTCCCTTCTTTGTGATAGATTTCTCTTTAAAATATTCTAGTATAAGTGTATGGCACAGATTTTTTTTAAATGGTACGATTAAAATGAAAAATAGCCCACTGGGACGTATATGTCTCTATATGTATTCAGAGTGTTCATGTATCACATAGGAGGCAATAAAGTAACAATGCCTATTAATTATGCAATTTAGTACAGATCTTTTCCGCATTCTTTGCGATAGATTCCTTTTTAAAATATCCTAGTATAAGTGTATGACAGAGATTATTTTTTGACAAATGGTACGATTAGAAGAAAAAATAGTCCACTGGGATGTATATGTCCCTAGCCGTATCCAAAATGTTCATGTATCACATAGAGAACAATAAAATAATTATACCTATTAATAAGCAATTTAGTGCAGATCTTTTCCGCATTCTTTGCAATAGATTTATCTTTAAAATATCCTAGTATAAGCAAATGGCCGAGATTATTTTTTAAAAAGTGGTACGATTAGAATAAAACATAGTCCACTGAGACGTATTTGTCCCTATATGTATTCAGAGTGTTCATGTATCACATAGGAGGCAATAAGGTAACAATGCCTATTAATTTTGCAATTTAGTACAGATCTTTCCCGCATTCTTTGCGATAGATTACTTTTTAAAATATCCTAGTATATAAGTGTATGACAGAGATTATTTTTTGACAAATGGTACGATTAGAAGAAAAAACAGTCCACTGGGATGTATATGTCTCTAGCCGTATCCAAAATGTTCATCTATCACATAGAGAACGACTCTATAGAGGAGAGACTCTGTATAGGATAGAGAACAATAAAATAGCAATGCTTATTAATAAGCAATTTATACAGATCTTTTCCGCATTCTTTGCAATAGATTTATCTTTAAAATATCCTAGTATAAGCAAATGGCCGAGATTATTTCTTAAAAAGTGGTACGATTAGAATAAAATTTAGTCCACTGGGATGTATATGTCCCTATATGTATTCAGAGCTTTCATGTATCACATAGGAGGCAATAAAGTAACAATGCCTATTAATTATGCAATTTAGTCAGACTTTCCCGCATTCTTTGCGATATATTTCTTTTTTAAATATTCCAGTATAAGTGTATGGCAGAGATTAATTTTTAAAAAGTGGTACAATTAGAAGAAAAAATAGTCCACTGGGATGTGCATGCCCCTATCCATATCCAAAATGCTCATCTATCACATAGAGGACAGTAAAATAGCAATGCTTATTAATAAGCAATTTAGTACAGACCTTTTCCGCATTCTTTGCGATAGATTTATCTTTAAAAAATCCTAGTATAACCGAATGGCCGAAATTATTTTTTAAAAAGTGTACGATTAGAATAAAAAATAGTTCACTGGGACGCATATGTCTCTATCCGTATTCAAAGAGTTCATATATCACATATATCTGATATATAATCTCATCTATATCTATCTATCTATACTAATATTATAAAGAGGTAAAAATTGTTTATTTGTAGGAGGTAAGCTCTGGAACTACTGAACCGAATCAAAAAGTTATGGTATCAAAATGATGGTATTAGTCGAACTTAGAACATAGGCTATATCTTATGTCCGTGCCACTGTCCAAAAGGGGTTGCAGGAGCAAAAAACGTTCTAAAAATGCGATTTTTGTGCTACTAAAAGGCCTAGAAACGTGAAATTTGGAATGGTAGTTACTTATAAGATATTGACGATCCCTAAGGACACATCTTTAAAAAATCGAAATTAAAAAAGGGTGAAAATGCGGGATAAGCGTTCTAAAAAACGTTCTAAATGGCAATTTTACGCAATTTCAGGAAGTACCAAACCGATTTCAAAAATAATGGTGTCGAAGTGATGGTGACAAACATTGCTCCAACGTAGGATACATTTTATGTCGGTGCCACTACCCCTAAAGGGGGTGCAGGAGATAAAAAAAAAAAAAAAAAAAAAAAAAAAAAAACGTTCGAAAATGCGATGTTTGTGTTACTGGAGGGCCCAGATACATGGAATTTGGCATGGTAGTAACTTATTAGATATAAAAGATCTCTAAGAACATTTCTTAAAAAATTCGAAATTAAAAAGGGGTGGAAATGCGCAAAAAGCGTTCTAAAAAACGTTCTAATTGGAAATTTTTACGCAATCTCAAGAAGTACCAAACCGATTTAAAAAATAATGGTGTCAAAATGATGGTGACAACCCTTGTTCCAACATAGGCTACAATTTATGTTGGTGCCATTACCCCCAAAGGGAGATGCAGGAGCAAAAAAAGTTCGAAAATGCGATTTTTGTGTTACTGAAGGGCCTAGAAAAAAGAAATTTGGAATGGTAGGTACTTATAAGATATAAATGATCTCTAAGAACATTTCATAAAAAATTCGAAATTTAAAAGGGTGAAAATGCGCGAACAGAGTTCTAAAAAACGTTCTAAATGGCTATTTCTACGCAGTTTCAGAAAGTACCCGACGTATTTCAAAATGAATGGTTGGAAATTGATGATTACAGCCTTGCTCCAACATGGTCTCTATTTCATATCGGTATCACTACCACCTAGTGGTAGCAGAAGCAAAAAACGTTCTAAATTGCCATTTTTGTGTTACTGAAGGGCCTAGAATCCTGAAATTAGGCAGTACAGTTATTTATAAGATTCAAATGATCACTAAGAACATTTCCTAAAAATTCGAAATTTAAAAGAGGTGAAAATGAGCGAAATGCGTTCTAAAAATCTTTCTAAATTTCGATTTCTACGAAATCTCAGGAAGTACCGAACCGATTTAAAAAATAATGGAGTGAAAATGAAGGTGACAGCCCTCGCTCCAACATAGGCTGTATTTCATGTCGGTGCCACTATCCCAAAGGGGATTCAGAAGCCAAAAACTATCTAAATTGCGTTTTTTGTAATATTGCAGGGGCTAGCAACTTGAAACTAGACATGGTATATATAAGATATAAATGATCTCTAAGAACATTTCCTAAATAATTCGAAATTTAAAAGGGGTGAAAATGAAAGAAAAACGTTCTAGAAAACTTTCTAAATTGCGATTTCTATGCAATCTCAGAAAGTACGCAACCGATTTCAAAAGTAATGGTTGGAAATTGATGATGACAGCCCTTGCTCTAATATAGGAGCTATTTTATCTCGTCGTCACTACCATCTTGCGGTTGCATTTTAAAAAACGTTCTAAATTGTGATTTTTGTGATACCGAAGGGGTTAGCAACTTGAAATTTGGCATGGCAATTACTTATGAGATGTAAATGTTCTCTTAGAAGAGTTCCTTAAAAATTAGAAATTTAAAACGGGTGAAAATGAACGAAAAGCGTTCTAAAACCGTTCTAAGTAGCGATTTCTACGCAATCTCGGGAAATATAAACCAATTTCATAAGAAATGCTTTCAAATTGATGGTGATAGTCCCCGCTCCAACATAGCCTATATTTTCCGTTGTTGTCACTACCACCTGGGGGTTACAGGAGCAAATAATGTTCTAAATTGCGTTTTTTGTGCTACTGAGGGGGGTCTAACATTTTAAATTTGGAATGGTAATTACTTCAAAGATGCAAATGCTTTCTAAGAATTGTCGAAAGAAAATTCCAAATTTAAAAGGATGAAGTGAGGAAAAAGCGTTGTATAAGCGTTCTAAATTACGATTTTTATGCAATCGTATGAAATACGAAACCGATTTCAAACATAAGGGTTGCAAATTGATGGTGATAGAACCTGCTCAAAAGTAAGCTATATTTTATGTCGGTGCCACAACCCCTAGAGGGTTGCAAGAGCAAAAAACTTTCTAAATTGCAATTTCTGCGGTACTGAAGAGACTAGAAACTTTAAATATAGCACGGTAGTTACTTATAAAATATAAATCTCCTCTAAGAACAGTCGAAAATAAATTCGAAATTAAAAAGAGGTGAAGCGAAGGGAAGGAGCGAAAAGCGTTCTAAAAGTGTCCTAAATTACGATATCTAAGGAATCTCAGGAAATAATAAACCGATTGCAGAAGTTATTGGTTGCGAATCAAGAGTGATAGTCCCTGGTCCTATACGCGCTATATTTTATGCCGGTGTCACTATCACCTGGTTGGCAGGAACAACAAGAAAGCCTTTAAAAGCATCTAAATTCCGTTTTCTATAGAATATTAGGAAATAGCAACCGATTTTAAGGTTAATGTTGGCAAATTAATGGTGACAGTCTCTGTTTCAACATTTTTCGAGACATTCAATTTCAACTCTGTTTCGGCATTTTATGTTGGTGCCACTAACACCAGAGAGGTTGTAGACTGTCAGACAAGAAGCTTGGAATTTGACATGGTGGTTAATTTTAAGATGTAAATGTGTTAAGATGGTTTCTAAAAAATACAAAATTCAACTGAATACTTAAATGAGGGTATGAAATGAGCATAAAAGACACAAAATACTTTCTAAACTTTCATTTATTTGAAATTAGTTTTAGTTCTTCTTATTAAGTAAATCTCATTTCTGTCTATTGCACTTTTATAATGAAGTTTAGTCAAATTGTGGCTTAATTTGTAATTTTTGAATTATACCAAAAAGCGATCTTCTAATAAAAAATAGTCATGCAAATATCACTTGGCATATTTCAACTATGACGTGAGCAAAGCCGCGGGGTTTGCTAGTAATTGAATAAAGGACACATTTACTTTTTAAAAATGAGTTTAAAAATCATATAAAACTTTTTATCATTTAGCTATTTATAATGCCTTATTAAACATAATTTAGCAAAGTAAAGAACACAGTGATGCAGATATATATCAGGATTTCATAATAGTTTGTAGTATACAAATACCAGAATTTGCATTTCACGATTTTCATTTTTCACAAAATTTAATGTTTTAAAAATCAAAATAATCCTTCTAATACAGTTGGAGTTTTCTATGGCTTCATAAATCCATTACTTAGAAAATAAAGCTAATTATTAAATGGAAGTATACAGTAATCTCATAATTAAAAAAAGCGAATTGTTTTTATTAATTTCAATTAATTTTGAAAAATGAATTGTTTAAAAAATCCCGTTAATCTTATACTTAATTTAGCTACATAAAATTCAGTAAACATGCTTTTAAGTAATGTGAAGAATTCAGTTTTGGAAACATATAGAGTAGATGGTAGAGAGTAATGGACACCCTTAAGGAATTCCTTTTTAAATTATTTTTTATTAATAGTTATAATTATTATATTCCAGTTTTTTCAATACCATATTAATCTGTCCAAAATATTTAACTATTCTTACAATCTCATTTTCCAATTTAAATCAAAATTTAATTTTAAATAACGGAAATATATCAAAACGCCCAAAAGTCCAGTAATGGACACACTCTGGTGATGAACCAGTAATGGTCCCTATTTCATGTTTTAAAAGATAACGTAACTGATACATTGAATGTAGAGTCAATAAATTTTTTTACAAAACGCACTGATTTTATTTATTGATTAAAGAACTGTCAAATTCAAAGAAGTAGTATAACAAAAATTATTGTAGTACATTCTAAGTAAAGTGTCATGAAAACGAGCTTTGTCCTAAGATAAACGGCTTTGATCTTATTCTAATGTGTTTTGACCGTAAAAACATTAAATTTGCGAGATTCGAACGTTTAGCTTTAAATATTGAGATTCCCCATAATACTGTAGCAATTCACGGTAAAATACCCTCGAATTTTCAGTGTATACAGAGTAAAAATTAATTGGTTGGATAAAAAAGATGGTTTATTATACATAGTTATACATCTAAACTTGATAGTACACATCATGAGGATTAGTGAAGCGCAGAGAGTTTACCGTTTTTCTTCAGATGTTCGATATTGTTGCGTTGCATTATTGTGCAAATGGGAAATCAGATATTGCTATATATTTGTGAGCATGTTGAAGCTTAAAATAGTAGTATTTTCCGTAAAATTACGGCAGCGATTCACGGTAAAATATCCGTTAATTTACATATTTTTCATTTTATACAGAGTGGGCATAAATTAGATGAGGTAAACATTAAGTACTACGAAATTCGATCTTGCTAAATGTTTATGAGTACGAGGGTGTATCCATAAGTTTTTGCCCTCACATAGAAATAATTGGGTGAAATTTATGAAATTGCTACATTTTTTGAGTCATTTTTTTATATAGTCAGTGTGCACAGTAACACATTTGTGCAACCGGTATTTCAAAGAGAGAAGGAAGGATGTACTCCAGGAGGCACGAGATAGTAGACCCAAAGGGGGCTATTTTTCTAACTTTTTCCAACCTCCACATGTGACATATTGTTGGAAAGGCCTGTGACTACTTATTCATGTTATGCACCCTCCAAGCCCCTCCCGCAAATTTTCCCTCCTGGGGGCACTTTTCTAAATTTTTCGGACATCATTCATGCCCCCGGGGGGCAAATTTGGGGGAAGGGCTTGAGAGGTGCATAGCATGAATAAGAGGTCAGGCCTTTCCAACAGTATGTCACATGTGGGGGTCGGTAAAAATTAGAGAAATGCCCCCCTTTGGGTCTATTATCGCGCCTCTTGGAATACAAACTCGCCCCCCACTTTTTGAAATACCGTTCGCAGAAATGTGTTACTATGCACGGTGTGTATATAGAAAAGGACTAATACAATGTAGCAATTTCATAAATTTTACTCAATTATTACTATGTGAGGGCAAAAACTTATTGATACCCCCTCGTATATCAATTTCGATCAAACCAAGTGAATTTTGATTCATGATTTCAATTCAGGGATAAATTTCGTAAGGATGTGGCAGATTGTAAACAACATAATGAGTGTGGACGTTTAATAAAACATGCACTGAAATCTAAGGATGAAAGTACTGGTGATCGTAAAAGCTATAGAATAACTCATCCGCGGTCAAATCACACTGAGACTTAAGCATCGAAACAAGAAATATATCCGCAAAGTTTGTAGACGGGGTGCCTGATATCTACCCCTTGTATATCTGCCCCCATACGTCATTTTGACGCCACAGTAAAAGGGGACACATATCCAGTGCTACATCATTTCACTTTATTCGAGAATTGTATATCCGACCCCTGTATATGTGCCCCCATATCAGAAGGGGGCACATATCCAATACAGAGCATTTTATTTTTCTCAAGAGCTGTATATCCACCCCCTGTATATATGCCCCCATACGTCATTTTGACGTCACAGCTGAAGGGGACACATATCCAGTCCTACAGAATTTTCCTTTCGTCGAAGGGTGTATATCCGACCCCTGTATATATGTCCCCATACGTCATTTTGACGTCATAGCAAAGGGGACACATATCAAGGGGGCAGATATCCAATGCTAGGACTTTTACTTTTGGCGAGAGAGTTGGACAACCGACCCCTGTATATATGCCCCCATACGTCATTTTAACGTCACAGCAGAAAGGGACACATATCAAGGGGGCAGATATCCAATGCTAGGACTTTTACTTTTGGCGAGCGGGTTGTATATCCGACCCCTGTATATATGCCCCCATACGCCATTTTGATGTCACAGTCGAGGGGACACATATACATTGCTAGAACATTTTTACGCTCGTCGAGAGTTGGATATTCTGCATATATGTCCCCTTCTACGTATAGATTTTATTGTTGCCGCGAAGGCCTTATTTATCTAGAAATCTGTGAAAGACATTTAATATGTAACTCAAGAATTATGTAATTATATACGAGGACGTGAGTTTCATAACTCACCTTATCCAAACTTTAAAATATCGAGTGTTCTTTATGAATCTATTCTATAGGTGAACCTGCATTAAAAAAACACTATAATCTGAAAAAAAAAAAACCCTAGTTTTAACGTGTATGTCTGCCATTGTAAAATATTGGTTTACAATGAAAACCAACGGGTTTTATGCGATTTCCCAAAATTAGATTATCTGGACAGGGCGAGGTTCGAAACTCACGTCTTCATATATACATAAAAAAATATATATTGAAAATTTATAAAGTTAAAAAAAAAAATTAATCATTTTGCTTCCATTTTAAAATGTTATAGACAGTTATGGTTCGAATAAATGTTATAGTCAGAAACTACGATATAGTTTCTAACATTGTTTCTTACAACGATGTAGTAAGAAACTATGTTAGAAACTATATATAGTTAGAAAAAAATATTATTGCTGGTTTTCCATCTGAGGTTCATTCCTGCAGATAGCACATGTGACCAAAATGATAAAGATAAATCATGCCGGTTGTATAGATTATTAAACACTTTCCAACTACTTTTATAATTTACATTTATCCAACTTCAGTTTTTCAAAATACTCTGTACTTTCATGCAATGCTTAACATTACATAAATTTCGTTGAATTTGTCCGAGAAAAACACCATCAAAATGCACTTCAAATAAATTTCTGCTATAGACTCTAACGTATCCCAATTCTTTTGTTTGCCCCCTATAACAACTATAATTGTTAGATACACCCTCTTTTCTCTGAGAAACATTCTGCAGTACAGCTGAACACTAGTCTCGCATAAAAGGAAGGCACTTTCTGACACATTTCTGAATTCATTTATGTTTAGAAAACCATGAAATTACCCTGTGTTCTTATTCAGAAACTGTGTAACCGGAAGACTTTTCCGTTTTTTGTTAAAAGCAAAAGACCTTTCTAAAAAAATTCTCTCAATGCCGGCTTTTAAACCAAATTACCGTCGCGGAAGCG
Source organism: Maratus speciosus (assembly GCA_963932465.1). NCBI lineage: Eukaryota > Metazoa > Arthropoda > Arachnida > Araneae > Salticidae > Maratus > Maratus speciosus. Next base: position 327,904,211 of record OZ010798.1, on the reverse strand, counting down.
CGAGAAAGGGTAAAGACTTTTCATCACTAGACAAAAATCGCTTATAGCTCGATAAGTAATTTATTTGTCAAAAAATAGTAAACTCATTTCGATTCCAAATTGCTCCAATAGCTAGTCTTTCCAGTTTTGCCTCTGCGTTTATAAATGAGCCAGATAATGTGTCAGAAAGTTTCTCGTTTTTTTAAGAAAGCCATTTTGATAAGCAGTTATAGCTTTTTTACGTTCTCTTTTCTACCCTTTTGTTTCTTTGTGAAACATGCCATTTGAAATTAAATTTACGCGGATTTTTTTTTTTTTTTTTTTTTAATTTAATCACTTAAGACGACAAAGAAAATACAACTCATTTTTTTTATTTTACTTTTTTTTTTTACTTTAAATACTAATCAAGGGCACACTATATGCATTATGGTATATATTTATCACACAAAAAATACTAAATACTTTTTTTTTTTTTTTTTTTTTTTTTTTTGAGAAAAATAAGGAATTTTCCGGGATGTTTTAAGTGTTAAAAGAACTTTTCAAAATACAACATGAGCATTCCAGATCAATTCAAAACCCCCAATACTTTTATTCAAGTTTGCTTTATATATACAAATAAAACGCTGCCTCAAATTTTATATATTTGAATATAAAAGTAAGAAAAAAAAACTTTCTAAATTTTATGAAATTCTCAGAATTTTCGCTCATATTGCTGCAATTAACTACCTTTAACTTTTGATCTGTATTTAGTTTTAAAAATTCAAGCAGAACAGCAAACAGCTATAGAACATTTCAAAGCATTCAGAGGAAAAATTTTGTGCTTAGAACATTCAAGAAAAAATGGATAGCGACGAAATTTACTGAAAAAAAGACTAATTTTAAGATTTAGTACAAGCGCAAACATTAAAATATAAAAGTTTATTTCTACGCTGACGATGAAATGAACACTTCCGATGATCGTCTGAATTTGGTCGAAAACATTTTGGAATTCTAATATGATTTTTAAGGTATTTTAAATAATTTTATATTATATACATACACATAAAAACAATTTTATTACTTTTTATTTATATAACTAAAAATATTTAACTGCCGTACTTTAAATTTTAATACGTCACTTTCTCAAGTTTTCCAGATTTATTTTCAGGATATTGAACCATAAACTAGGGATGTTGTACGATAGGGCGTCGTTGCATGCTTGATTGTTTTTACACAGGATTTCTATAGATTCTCTTATAGTGCATGCGTAATAACTGGATGTTGGGAATATGATTTTTGCATGATCAAAATCTATTGCGATATTCTGATTGAAACTTAAACGATTGACGGAATGACACAAAAGAAAAATAAGAAAGAATAAAAGAACATAAAGCAGAGATAAAATTTTGTCGTCAACTCACAACTCTCTCTCGTTTAAGTTTCTATCAGAATATCGCAATAGATTTTGATCATGCAAAAATCATTTTCCCAACATTCAATTATTACGCATCCACTATAAGAGAATCCATAGAAAACCTGTGTAAAAACAATCAAGTATATAACGACGCCCTATCGTACAATATCCCCAGTTTATGCTTCAATATCCTGAAAATAAATACTGAAAACTGGAGCAAAGTTACGTATTAAAATTTAAAGTACGGCAGTTAAATATTTTCTTCTACCCATGAAAAGTGACGTATGAGAACAGAGTGATGTCATAAAATAAATGGAACTGTAATTAATAATAATATATATTTTCTTTGCTGCTGCTACTTCTACTTTCAACTCTGGTAATTATTGATTCTCTAATCTTCAAAACAAAGTGACGTATTTGTATAAATAAACAACATTTAGTTATTAAGATATTCTCTGATGATGAGCTTGGAAAGCTTGAAAGTACTAAGAAGTTTTAAATAAAATGTATATTTTAAACTTGTAAAAACTTTTTCATCACTTTAGTCGCCTTTTAAGTAAGGCTGTGGGCTTTTTTAAGTTCACATTATATATTTTATCCATCATCAATTTATAACATTTATAACTAGAAATGAAAAATAGTTTTTCTTTACTTTCTTTTATAAGCATAAAATGTTCATCTTGAAAATTGCGCCTATTCTTTTAATGTATTTCACGTTTTTCCCAAAAATTTCCGTATTAATTTGACATCGAATTCGATTATCAAAAATGTACAGATTTTTTACACTTGGTAGAAAGCGCAAACAAACGAATTTTTTTCAAAAAGACATTTTTTTTTTTGTCACTTTTTTAAGATAAGGCAACTAGAAAGAAAAAAATAAACATTATTTAATTTCTTATTTTAGAATTTAAAATTTTATTTCTCAACGCATAATCGTAAATTAATTAAAATTAAATTACTATTTCATAAGAATGTATTTTTTTATACATAAAACTTTTCATCCTTTTTATTTCTAATTTTTTTTTTTAATTTTAATTCGGTAATAAAAACTGTTTTCGAAAACAGAAAGTGGAGAAATTATATTTCTAAATTAGATGACGCATGTTTTCATTTCCATAAGTTTTTATCCATCAAATTAAGGTGTTTGTGGTTTAGATGTAAGTAAATTATGTTAATTGGATATTAGAGTAGGTGTCGATTTCAGAGATTTTTAAGGAGTAAGTGGCTTCTTAAAGCGACAGTGGACGTTCAAAATCGCAAAAAACATAAAAAAAAATCATTTTTTGTTTTTTCGAAAAAATGTTCCGGCAATCTTCTACTTTCAAATAAAAAAAAATTATTCAAATCTGATAATTTTTTTGCAGAGATACAACTGTTTTTCTAACATAAACAATCGTTAATCTGCACTTAAAATAAAACTTTAAATCCAGTTTTCTCAAAATGAGAATTTTCGCCGACTGAGTAAGTTCAAAATGCTCCATTCTTCTTAATTTTATACTAATTTTTATAATACTTGTTAATATTGCTGTTGATATACTTTATTACAAAACTTGCTATTAATATGTGTAAAAAAAAAAAAAAGTAATATTTTATCATTGAATTTTATCCGAAATGAACAATATTATACGTTTATAATTATTTTCTGCCAAATTACTTAGTATAATTTTAAAATGTATACCAATCTTTGATGTAATATCATAAAGCTATCACAAAAAAAAAAAAAAAAAAAAAAAAATTACAAGTTTCTGAAAGAAAATTTAATGCGCATGGATCATTTTTAATTTGTATCACTAATTAGCATATTATTAATTAATTACTCATTTGCATATTAATATTTTTTAATGAAATTAAGAAATTTTCTTAATTATTGCACAAATTATATGTGTATTAAATTTCAAAACGATTGAGCAAAAACTGTAGAAAATGTTTTTGAACGTCCACTGTCGCCTTAATCTGAAAATTCCAGTTGCTAAACTGCGAAAGAAACGCATAAAAGAAATAACGTTTATGTGTGAAAAAAATTCAGGAATACAAAGTGAAAAATAATTTATTTAATATATACACATGTACAACAAAATACATACAAATTACATCAAAATTGTGTACTGTAATCACATAATTCTTTTAACGTGGATATAAATTAAGTGTAACATTAATATTCAACTATGTAGGGTCAGAAGATTAATCTGAGCAGGATACATGTTACAAAAAATATGTATAAAGTAAGCAATCATGGTAGTGGGGAATATTAGAAAAGCAGTATTTCTTTTTTTCAATTTGTCACACAAGAGTGCATATAAAAAATTGTGAATGTGTGATATTTTGATAAATTTTGCATTATAAGAAACAAAATACAGTTTAAACTATTTTTTTTCAAGAACACACAAGAAAAATTATTTAAAAAAAAATCTTATCACCGTCTAATTATAGAGGTGATTCTATTCCCAATTTTTCGAAAATTTAAGGCTTTCGGTTCTCAAAACTCTGGCATTAAAAATGTAACGCAACAATATCGCCAATTTCGACAAACGGTCGCCAAAAACTCAATTTCTTCAATCGTTCGCAGAAAAAATCGTCAATTTGGTCAAAGGATCGGGGAAAAATATGAATGTAGCAAAAATATTGCTAGTAAATGCAAATTTCGTCAAGGAATCGCGGAAAAAATGCAAATTTCACCAATTTCGCCTAGGGATCAGGGGAAGGAACGCGGATTTTGTCAAAAAATTCCGAAAGAAGAAACTAATTTTATCAAAGCATAGCAAGAAAATAAAAAAAAAAAACTAATTTCGTTAAAGGATCGCAAAAAATCCCTCAAATTTCGTCAAAGGATTGCGAAAAAAACGCGAATTACATCAAAACATCGCAAAAAACCTGAATTTCTTCACAAGAAGAAAAAAAAGCGAATTTCGACAAAGTATCGCGAAAAAACTCGAATTTTGTAAAAGGGTCGCAGAAATATACGAATTTCATCAAAAGGTCATGAAAAAATGCATAATTAGCGCATGTAGGGGATTTTCCCTCTTTGTTGTAACCTTTTTAGAAAATTTGCTGCGGATATCAGATTTTTGCTTCTCTAAATGCATATATATGCAATTTAATTGTTGGTATATTCTTATAAAATAAATAGCATAATTTATAATGAAATAAAAACTTGATCTGCTTACCAAAATATAGATTTATAAAATTGTATGCTCATAAAAAATATATTTTTATATGTCTTGTTATATACTTTAAAATTTCAATTCAAAACAGAGAGTAAGGAACTCAAGAACTAATAGAAAATGGAAAACTGATAACTAGAACTTGAACTATTAATTATGAAGGTTTGATTTTAAAAAACATACATATAGAGGTTTATCGAGGATCTTATACACTTATAATCAGAGTAAAAATATTTTTATAATTTCTTTCAATATGTGCATGTGAATTGTTCAAACAATAAAAATGTATTCTCAATAAAATTAATATTTCGTATTTCATTTTTAAAAAATTATATCCATAAAGAGTACACACAAAAATATTGGATTCATAAATGTCTTAAGGAAATTGAGTGAAATTCAATGCGCGCAATATAGACAGTTTCTTTAAACTTATTCAAATTTCAAATTACACTGAAAAATTCTTAAATTTAAAAGAACGTGCAAATAAAGAAAATGGATTTTTCCCCATTTCTTGTTTTTAAAATTTACAATTATTTTTTTTTATTTAATTTAATACAAATTAAAAATAATTGGATACATAGATGAAAGTATTTGTTACACTAATCAGCGTTCTATTCAACTACCTCAAATCAGTATCATATTCATAGTGAGAACTTTCTCACACACTCAAGAAGTCAAATTTAATCTTAGATAGACTTGGCAAGCACTCTTATTCAAAAAATGGGAAATTGAGTAGAGATTTCTATATCTATATTATAAAGGACAAACATATCTGTGCTTAACGCATACGTCATTTTGCGAATGGCAACACTTTGAAATTTGAAATAAAATTTTGGTTTTGCAATTCTCTCTACTGCAATTTTTTTAATTTCTGAACATCGCACATTTTAAATTTTTACACCGTCGTATAAGGAAAAAAATGCTCTTTTAAATGCACTTTGTTTGAAAGCTGTATCTCAATTTATTTTTGAGATATTATTTTTTTGTAGTTTTTAATACCATTTTTCTTATCGTAGCAACAAAAGTACCTCATTTCTATTGAAAGTCATTGAAAGTAAACGGAAAATAGTCAAAAATAGGAGATACTGTATTTTTTTTTTTTGTTGCCATTTTCTCATAAAACCTGAAAAAAAGTTGAAATTAAAATATGGGATATGTAAAGAATATTGTCTGTTATTCCTCGATAATGATGTCATAAGTTTGAGACTGGATTGTAAAAGTGGATTGCTTTAGCGGAGGCAAATGACGTCATTTTATAAAAAAAAGCGTGCATGTATTTTAATTCTTAAACCTGAATTATGTTTTGTAGAGGTGCGTCATTTTCACAGTGCAGCTACTTTGAAATTCTTCACAGGTGAAATTGCTTCATTTTTAAAAATAATGTAGTCGAAATCACACACTGATAAAACGCAATGTTTTACTAAAATTTAGAGCGTCTTTATAAAAGAGAGGCGACATGCAAACAATAGCGATTTATATTACAGAAATTGATGACTCTCGCCTGGATGGATTTGCTTCGCCAAGTTAGAAAAGCAAACAAATAATTCGTGGTTTAAAATAATATTGTGTTCCTGAAGTTTATTGTCGAAAATTCTCTAGAATAATTAATTTCAATGCTATTCTTTAGGGCATTCTACTATAATTTTATCAAAATAACATAATTTGCTTAATTTAATTTTACCCAATTTTATATAATCTATATATTTAAAACACAAGTAGTGTTTTTTAGTCATCTGCCCTGATCTTTCTGCTGAACCAATTTTACTAATATTTTTTTTTAAACTGAAAGCTCTTCCTTTGCAGATGTGACCGCACTATCTGTTTTTTTTTTTTTTTTTTTTTTTTTTTTTATCCGCACTTTTATATTTTAATTTTAAAAGCATTTTATGAAATTTCTTCAAAATGATGAAAATTAGATAGCTTTCATTATTGCAGACAAGAGAGAAATAATGAGGTATTTTTAACTTTATTCATGCTCTTTTCTGATAAAAATTCAAAATTGTTGATAAAAATTGTTGTATAGGGTTTAGTGGCGCAAAATCCCATTAGGAGCAGAATATTATATTAGGGGCATATAACGGAAAATGACATACTGCTTTTGAAAACACGCATTTTTCCACATAAATTTTCTATATTGTTTTTCCTTCTGCATGTGTACTGATACTAAGTTTCAGACACTAGGCGAAATGCTTATTTAAATGAATATGAAGTCATATTTAAAAGAAAACGATAACTTTCTTAGATAAAACTAAACATTTTAACACAAATGCGTCTAAAAACATAAATTATGGAAATTTATACTCTCCGGAATTGAGATTAGAATCTCAAGTAAAGAGTGCGTCTGTTCACATAAAAGATGTTGCTGACAATCGTGACTTCAAGTTTTGAGTTAAAATGATTTTTAAATGATCAAACAAAATACAAATTTTAAAAAAAAATGATGAATGTGGATATGAGAAGTGCGTATGCAAATCTTGAGAAGGTGAAAATTGCTGTTTTCATTCCGGAAATCCAAGCATAAGAGCCTCAATTGATAACCACATCCAAAAAACTGATCTTTATTACATTTTACTGATTAAGTATCTATATTATAAAATACAAACGTATCTGTGCGTAATGCTGAAGTCATTTTGCGAATGGCAACACTTTACAATAAAATTTCGGTCTTGAAATTTTCGCTACTGCAATTTTTTAATCTTCTGACCATCGTACATTTTCAATTTTCGTCGCACAGGGAAAAAAATTACTTTCAAATGCAATTTGTTTAAAAACTGCATTCATTGGCTGATGTATTATATTTTCTAAAATAATTTTTAAGCATGATTTTTTCTAAGTTTATCTTATCACGTGCCGGTTTCAATACATAATAAAAATAAACATTTTGCACATAAAGCAACAAACATTTTTCAGCATTTGTTTCTGACTATTTTTGCATAACGAAATTAATACTTCCTTTATAAGCAAAAATAAAAGAATAATATTAAAAAACCACCAATCTAACATATTAGTGAAAGACAAATTAACGAAATTAATACTTCTTTTATAAACAAATAAAAGAATAATATTAAAAAAAAAAAAACACAAATATAACATATTTGTAATCGTACAATTTAAATTTTTAGATCATCAAATAGGATTTTTTTTTTCAAATGGAATTTGTTTGCAAAGTTCATCTCAATTTACTGATTGTCTATGGTTTTAAAAACAATTTAAAAGCATGGAATATTTATTAATTTATCTATATCGCGCGGAGCTCGATTACGAAAGATTAATCCGATTGCCCTTAAAAGAAAATAAAGAGTTCATCATTTTCTTACGGCTAATATCCATTAAAAAAATTCCCTTTGAATAAATAAATAAAATAATATAAATAAAACACAAATTTACCAGACATGTATAAGCTCTGAAATTACCTGAATATAAAAGGATGCCATAAGTAGCAAAATCTTGGCAAGTAACTCTTAGCATGCGGCTAATAAGAAAATATCGCTTTTGATAAACATCAAAAATTTATTTGATTGTATAATTCGTATTTTCCATATGAAAAATGCTTTTTTAATGTAAGTGGGCACTCTAAAAAATTTATTGCATATAAAAAAATATTAGTTTTCAATTTAAAAAAATGTTTTCGCCTGTATTCTTTAACCCGGGAAGCCCGGGTACGATCCCCTTAGTTTCGATAAATGCAAAGAATATTTTTGTTTTAAATATGAAAAGATGATATTTTGAAACAAATTTTCAGAAGCTCTTACAGAGAAAAGTAAAATGAAAAATAAATCACATAAGATGCAATGAGAAATGTTAATGTCACCACGTTACGTGAGAAATTAATCTCATAAGATGCAATTCATTTATCGAAAACTGAAAACGTTATTTGATTCCAAATTTTTTACAGTTGATGTCTGCTATTTATTTTTCTTTCTTTCTTTCTTTCTTTTTTCTTATTTATTTATTTATTTATTTAAAAATTAGTTCACGAATGTTTCTCGTTATCGAGTGGGAAATTTCCTCCTTTTTTAAAACAAGCTTAAGCATATAACCTACTTTTGAACACTTTTGTACAGTGCTGGCCTCCATTTTAAAAAGTGCAAGAATTTTTTTTATTAAAGATAAACAAAGGTATTTAGATCACGTTATAGGTGCGGACCCTATAAGAGCAGGCGTCAAATACATTGCATCTGCCACATTCCTCATAGTGGCTGCCTCTCTTTTTGTATCACAGAATATGTAAAATTATCCGCATAAAATTATGCGTTTAAAGAAAAAAGTGCGAAATACCTTTTAAAAACTTTTTCAGTTAGTATTTAAAATTATTAAAGCTTTTAGAAATTCTAGACTTCAGAGACACTCTATGAAAAAATGAATTAGCACATTAACTTTCAAATTTTTATGCCTATGGAAAATTTATCATAAAATCATCATTGTATCATCTCTGGAAACACGTAATCTGGTGCAAATAAATATTATACACATATTCAAAATAAAAATTAAATAAAATATACATTTCTGTCGATTTTCTAAGCCCTTTTTTTTTTTTTTTTTTTTTTCCAGTTTTTATGTTGCTGTTATAAATAATAATAAAAAAAAATATTTATAAAAGAATGGAAATTTTCAGTCGAAAAAAAAATAAATAAAATAATAATTTTCAAAATTCATAGATGCAATTATTTAAGAAAATGACTTAACATTAGTGACAATATTGTAAATTACTGAAAAGCAAATATAATGAATAACAAAGATAGAGCACAATAATAGAATATAACAGGATGTTTGTTTGTAAGGTCTACATTTGAGTCCTGTGCAAGTAGGATTGTACCAGAACAGAACCAAAACTTCTGCTTCAAGTCAACTTGAAATCTGACACACTTCAACCCGAATCGAATCGATCGCAACCAGGAATGAAAGAAGAATTAATTCATATTTTAATACAATTATGGAAAAGTAGTCAATAGTTATGTCATCAATTGTATCTTTTTATGTATTAAAATGAACACATATAATTAATTTTCAAACATATAGTTTTTAATTGAAAATATTTTTGAAAAACTGGTTCAGTCTGAACAAAACTCGAAAAAATCAAAACTCAATATGATCATGAATCATTGAAAGTTAACCTGGTCCACAACGAAAAGAAAAAGCATCAAATAGAAACACAAGTATGGTCGGATTAAAATCTGGTTACCCGAAAATAAGATATGTGCGTTTAAATTATATTTAAAATTACCTCCCTCTTTCGTACATTTTCGGACTCATTTTGAAGCATACATGAATGACATTCGCAGTACTCTTAAGAATTGAATAACGTTTTTCATTTTTCATAAATAGGATATGTTTGGAATTGCAGTTAATCACACCTTGATGATGACTTTTCCAAGACAATCACTTCACGAAAGTTGGCTTTAACTGTCAAATTTGGTAGCATTTTCTGAATACTTTTTAATCATAAATTGTTGTTGATAAGGACATTTTTTGTGTGTTTGCGATTTATAACATACAGTTATACTTCTAAGGTTTTTAAAATAAAATAAAGCTGATTTTTAGCAAAAAGTTACATAAACATTTAAAAAAAAATTCTGTAAATTTTTGAAATGTTATTTAAAAAAAAAAAAAAAAAAAAAACATGATATAACACAGCTGCAACAAGCTGAATAACAAGCCTGTAACGTACCAACCATTAAAATAAATTAAAAGAAATGGAAAAACAGCAAGAGTAAACATATTATTAGTGTTTTTTGCCTAAAGAAAAAAAAATATGCAATTTGAATTTCCATATATCATGTTTTATATAATAAAACATGATATGTGTTATCATGTAAAATAATTATATACACTTTATTATTTATACACATTCATATACATTTATGTAAAATATAATAAAACGTGCGTAAATGAAATATATGTAAACGGATACCAGGTGCTAATAGAACTTTTATGATTTCTGGTAAATGATGCACTTTCACAGATATAAATCTGTCTAACACAGAATACGTTTCGATTTTTTGTTTCCGTCTTAGCAGGTTTCATTAAATTCTTCTAAACTACTTCAAGTAAATTTCACATATACTACTGGAATTAAACTTTATATTTTCTTTAAATTGCGAGCGGGTTGCAGACCCGTCAGTGCCCCCCCCCCCTTCCTTTGCTTAATACCTGCACTTTCTTTTCCAATGGTTCTGTGGTCATCAAGCAAAGAAAGGAGAGTCTCAACAAAAGAAAGAAGTAGAGACACGTCAACGATAGCCTGTGAAGTTCTATGTCATTTAGAATTCCACAGAAGTCAACAAACATGAAAGAGAGCGCCTGACCATATCAAACTTTACGACGAAAAGAAACGCAGTCTATTCGATGCCTTACTTAAAAGACGGATTCATGCATTTGTAACTTTCCGTAACTAAGCAACAAAGTAAAGTAAATCTGGGCCGTTTTCAAAACTACTGAAGTAAAGCTGGCCCGTTATTATCCCAGCAAAGTATCAGATAAGGCGGATAAATTTCAAAAATTAAAAGAGCTCAAGATTAACTATATTTGTTAAGAGAAAAGCAAGGAAAAGAAAAACGGAAATTTCATAAAAAGGGGCAATGTAGGTGGAAAAAAAAAAAAAAAAAAAAAGACCTTCCGGCCAGTGCCGGGAGGAAGAGGTAGCTTTCATATTCCTTATTTTTAAAAAGCCAACTTATATTATTCAAACACACGAAGCTCAATTAAGTGGAAACCGAATGTAGGAGATTCAGTACTAATTTTTATCAATACTAAATCATTATGAATGAGAATTTCGCGAAATTAGTCAGCTTTATCCAAGCTGCTTTTATTTAAAGTCACTTATATTTGGCTGCCAAATTCGGCGATTTCTTAAAGTGCCTGCCATTTTAAGACAACATGGTAGATGAGGCTAACCAGTGAACTTGGTCGAGACCTTAGTAATTGCACATGCTCACTCATATAGGAATCGGTTGATATATACGAGTGCTGTCACAGGCAAAAAATCAGATTTTTCAAAATGTCACCCACTTTAGAAATTGAAACTGCTATATCTGAGCCATATTTTAAGATAAAGACAAACAAAAAATGCTCCTGAATCCTTATATCAAGGTCAAATACTTAAGAAAGAAACCTTTTTCAATTTCTAATTTTTTTGCACCTCACTTTAAATATAATTTTTTTTTATTTAATGGCCTCCATTTTGAAACAAGATGGCTGATGAAGCTGGCCAGCGAATTTGTTCGAGATATTGATGTATACTATCACATGCCTTCTTCCATCGAAATAGGTGAATACGTGTGGTATCGCGTGACAAATACAAGATCGTTTCAAAGTGTTAGCCATGATATAAATTCAAAGTGCTATAATTCAACCACTTTTTAAGATATAAACAAAAGAACAAATTTCCAGAAACAAAAACTGCTCCAGAATCTTTGTATCAAGGCCAAACACATAAAAAAAATCTTTTTCTTTTTCCAATTTTTTAATACCTCATTTTAAATTTAATTTTTTTTTTAATGGCAACCCTTTTGAAACAAGATGGCGAATGAAGCTGGCCAACGAACTCGGTCGAGACATTGGTATGTACTATGTACAGACCAAGTTACATTCAAATCGGTTCATAAATACGCCTGTTATCGCGTGACAAAAATCAGGTCGTTTTAAAATGTCAGCCACAATAGAAATTCAAAATGTTATAACTCAGCCATTTTTTTAGATGTAGACGAAACAAAACCTGTTCCGGAATCTTTGTATTAAGGTCAAATACATACAAAAAAAATCTTTTTCATTTTCCAATTTTTTGGTATCTCATTTTAAATTTATTTTTTTTTAAATTTTTTTAAATGGCCACCATTTTGAAACAAGATGGCGAATGAAGCTGGTCAACGAACTCGGTTGAGTTATTTGTATGTACTATGTACAAACCAAGGTACATCCAAATCGGTTCATAAATACGTCTGTTATCACGTGGCAAATATCAGGACGTTTCAAAATGTCAGCCACGCTAGAAATTCAGAATGCTATAACTCAGCCATTTTTTAAGATATAGACGAAACAAAAACTGCTCCCGAATCTTTTTATCAAGGTCAAACGCATAAGAAAAAAATATTTTTTCAATTTTCAACTTTTTGCTGCCACATTTCAAATTTAAATTTTTCTTAAAATTTTAAATGGCCGCCATTTTTAAACAAGATGGCGGATGAAGCTGGCCAACGAACTCGTTCGAGACATTGGTCTGTACTATGTATAAACGAAGTTACATCCAAATCGGTTCATAAATACGCCTTTTATCGCGTGACAAAATTCAGGACGTTTCAAAATGTCAGCTTCGTTAGAAATTCAAAATGCTATAACTCAGCCATTTTTTAAGATATAGACGAAACAAAAACTGCTACGGAGTCTTTGTATAAAGGTGAAATACATAAGAAAAAAATATTTTTCCATTTTCATTTTTTTGGTACCATATTTCAAATTTAAAATTTTTTTAAATTTTTTAAATGGCCGCCATTTTGAAACAAAATCGCGGATGAAGCTGGCCAACGAACTCGGTCAAGACATTGGTATGTACTATGTACACACCGAATTACATCCAAATCGGTTCATAAATACGAGAGTTACAGTGTGACATAGGTCAGCTATATATATATATATATCAATTTTGAACGGAGGGTGGTTTCGGGGTCTGGGGGTCATGATCGATGAAAATATACCAAAATTTTTTGAAATCGCTTTCCTCCGAACGGCTGCAATAGGTAGCTTTTTGTAAAGAAAGCTACCTAAAAAAAAATAGAGAAATTTTGTATCAAGCATAGATTTTGATATCTAGCTGTAGAAAATTAGAAGATTTTTAATCATAGTTATTTCAAAATAAGCACCACCAAAGAAAAAATGAAATTTAAAGTTATTTAAAAAGAGTAAGAAAAGAGTAGAAAAGAATAGAAAAACGAAGATTTCTGAAAAAGGTTTAATAATAATAATAATAATAATAATAATAATTAAAATAACAAAAGAGAGAGGGAAATCATGTACCAAGCATCATAGTAAAAAAAAAAAAAAAAAAAAAAAAAAAAAAATATATATATATATATATATATATATATAACGTTACTTCATAAAATTAGTGGCAACATGCTACCTCCAATTTTATGGAGTAATTTAACTTATATAATAGTGTAATTTGACCTGATATAATTGGCGTAATATTACACATTAGTGCAGAGGTTCTATGGGGTTCCCCCCCCCCCCCCCAACATATGTGAACTTCGGAAATTTGAGCTTAGAGTTGGGAAATTATAGATTTTTAAAATTATAGATTGGAAATTATTATTACTTATTGGAAATTATAGATTTATATTTTTTTTAAATAAAAAAAAAAATAGATTTTTTATTGTTTTGTTGACTACCTTTCTGAGTTCTGTAATAGCAAAATAGTTAAACTTTCAAAAGAAATACAAAAAGCAGCCAGACTCAATTTCTCATTATGTTTCTCTGTGCTACAAAAATATCATACTTCTACCAGACCTGAATTTCTCTACTGTTATCCATCAACAGTGTCTCCAATACATTTCTTCCAAAACTTTGTTCCTTTCTCAAAAATCTAAAAGTATGAGGCTATTTTCATATGAAGTACGATTATGACTCTTACACAATTGAAGACAAAAACTTTCATTAAAAGAACCAATAATTATAATTTTTTTGTTTTTAGTTTCAGCATTTTTCTTTGGAAAGAATTTTTTTTTTTTTTTTTTTTTTTTTTGTATAAGTATTATTATTATTAAACACACATTGAACATATCATTTTAGTTGGAAAATAGAGCAATTTGTTTCACATTGTGAAATTTTTGAATTATAAGTTGGAAAAATTTTGAACTTTCCCCTTCACCCCCCCTCCCCCCCCGAAAATCGGTACCCAATAAAATGCAGGCAGAATAATTGAAAAAAAATTTTTTATGGAGTAACGTTACGTATTCTTTACAGTGATAATTATAAACTACTTTTAACAATTCCAGAAAATTGTCACGAAACTTCACAGTGAAGCGAAAAAAATAATAACTAATGAAACAATTTAGAAAATTCATAATATATTAAAAATCTAATTTTAGCAATTTCCGTCCAAAGTTGGAAATATAGTCGATTTATTTTTATGCTGGCTATGATTTACAGATTTGTATATCGTTGAACACTTCTAAAACACAGAGTTGTGTTTAATATAACTCAGATGTGTTCAAATAAACATTTCCTACTGCTCCACTAGATGCAGATACAATTTTTCATACCAGTAAGCCAGACAACTAATGTTCTATTATTTATTGATATATTTTACTATTGCTTTGAGTCGACAATATATATTACAGGTATTTTAAAATTCATTTCAGTTAGTTCAAATTCATAAAACCTGTGAAAAATCATCTTCAGAATTTTCTGTCATTAAACGGAAATGTACTCGTATTCCCTTATACAGCCTGCATATTATCTACAGATTTTTATGGACACCCCGGATTAAGCTAAAATTTAAAAAACCCAAGTAAAAAATGTTTAACACAACTAAAAACAAACTTCTAGCAATTACTAATCATAGACAGCAATGTATCTTGTTCTTTGCGTAAGCCTGTACAGTAATTTATCTATATTCTACAAACATCATACAGTATACTAAATATATACATAACAAACTGAAAAACCTTTATTGAACAATTTACACCCTTAACAATAACGCTTACAAATTGTTTTATCTAGCTCTATTTTATGCAGATGTAGAACTATACACATCTCGTATTATGCAAAAATTGTGTGAAAAAAGCATAATAGAACGGAAAAAGTATTTTTACTAATTAGTGCTCATAGCCAGTACTGTAACTTTATTATTTTGCGTGTCCCCATAAATGACTAATAAATGTTATGCATCCAATAATGTACAGAAATCATCTTGTACCGAACTTCAGTAATTTATCAATTTAATTATGTTTAATATCTAGTAACCGCAGAAAAATGACCCTCGTACGATTTTTCCCACACGCTGCAATGTGACTGAATTCTTTTGTGTGTCCCTGTAACTAAAATATAAATTTCATAAGGGGGAGCGTTGATTTAGAAGGCTATTTATTTAATATTACAAAAAGCAAAAAAATAAAATAAAGAGTTGAAAAAATATATAACTTCTTGATATGATAGGCGGGGAAATGGAGAAAAGGCTTTTTTTTTCTTCTTCTTCTTCTGGCGGGGAAAGAGTTTGATTAAATAAATACTTATTTATCATTACTATATGCTTAAAAATAGGACAGGAAAATAATTAAATAATAATAAGCTTTAACTTTTTAAAAACTTTTGCATACTTGGAATAGGGGGGGGGGGGGATGGAAGAAAGTAAAAATTTAGATAGTCGGTTATTTTTTCGTTTCAATAAAGAAACAAACAAAAGAGTTTTACAGATATAAATTATAAATTTAATGATTTTAATCTTTGGGTAGTGTATGAGAGGGAAGAAAAGGGAAGGAAAGCAAGATTTCGGAAAGGGGAGGGGGGATTTAGATAATAAAAAAAATAGAAAGAAAAAGCGTGATATTTAAATTGTTTTAAAGAAAACTGAATTTCAGTAAGATTATATCGATCATGTGTTAGACGCAAATGAATAATTTCCTTACTATTTAAGTAGCATTAAATGTAATTAAATGATTAATTATTATAGAGGTTAAATGGGAAATACAGTCTATTCTGTTATTCAAAAGACATATAAAAGTTACTTGTAATTTCAGAAGATCTTGAAAAAGCCGAATGTTATGAAACTGCGCTTAAAAATGTTTCCTAAATTTTAATTTGAGAAAATTTTAACACACCAGAATTAAAAAGCATTAAGTGCCACTTTAGTCCAAACACTTGGTAGTAATTATGCATGCCTGAAGAAGGATTTATTCCATCAAAACGCGTTGCTTGCTTTATAGTTCAGCATTTATTTATATAGATTAATAGTTTATTTGTCAAGAAACGTGAAACACTAGCATTCGTCTGTTATTTTACTATGTTTATTCAAACTCACTGAACAGTCCTCACATATAATAATATATCACATATATCACACAATAATTCTTCATATAAACACGAAATATACCAATGAAAAAGATTATGGGTAATATGAGTCAAAATAATTTTTTATTATCGTATTCAATAATTAACTATTTATAATAACTATTTTGTTTTCTTTTAGAAGGATGATTATTATATCGAGATACATAAATTAATCAAAACAAAATAAAGCAATTAAACTTTAAGTAGAATAGAATTATTACGGTATTATTGAAATTTTAAGTGTGCTCGAGCAGTGGCGACCGAATTTGTAAAGCCCTGGTCTCGACGGAAAGAAAACAAACAATTATACTTGCTAAGACGGAAACTTTTAATAAACATATTTTTTTTTCTTGGTCCCTTTCGCTTTCGTTTTCACAGGTTTAAATAAATTGAAATGTTATTATACTTTTGTAAAAATTAACTCACTTACCTTTTCGCACACTCTTCTCGGAAAATTTCGCTGTTCGGTGTAAGCTCCGTTTTACATCTATGAAGAATATCCTCACGAAGATTGATTTTTTCTTTATAAAGTAAATCTGGTTTGCATGTGTGTGCGGATTTTTCTTCAAATTTTTTTCTCCCCCTCTGGATTCAACAAGACTGCTCTTCCCCGACATTTAATATCTTTGCATGCTAGTTTCCATCTACCGGCACTGGGCTTGTCTTTAATTCTATAAAAAAATCCACCACCATTGGAAAATAATCATCCATTTTTAGCGCCAGGCACTTCGAAAACTTTTTTTCCGTTTTAAAATTAGAATTATAAGAAGCTTTAGTAACTATAAAATCTGAACTTGAACAAAAAGTCACTCCTTCCTTTAAAGGCTGACAAATGTAAGTGTGTTCTTGATAAGTGTTTGCAAAAAAGAAATACACGAATACGACTTCCACATTTGGCTGACTAATTATTTTAGGAGGTGTCACGTACAGTGAAAAGAACTCCCCATAGCTAGAAGGCGTAAAGAAATCATATAGAAGAGAGACACTCGTGTGAACTTTAAAAAATCCTAAACCCATAGCACATAGATCACTCTCAATTCATGAAAACATCTTTAAGAGAATTAATTGTCGAAATAAGTAATTGGAAATAAGACTAATGCCACGTTAGAACTAACGAATCGGTCCTTTTTACCTCCCATATTGAGAACATGTGTTACGACATGTACTTAACGAAAGATAATTGTTTCTGGAGACATAAGCCAATTGAACTATGTTGCTAATTTTCTTGAAATTAATAATAAAAAAAAAGTTAAAACTGATGTTAAGAGGCTACTTCAGTCAAGTGAAAAGACTCGTTCGCTAATGCTAATCCTATGGAAGAAATTTATAAATATACCTCCGTTACATTTCAATATTTTTAAATGATTTTTTTTTTTTTTTTTTTTGCATTGGATAGCTGAGATCGATCTGTACAAAGGCCGTTTTTTAATTTTTCGATTTTGTTTACAGATACTTTTAACGAGGACGCTTTCATTTTCGGAACCGGTTTCGAAACGGAAAGGCATGTTCATAAAAAAAATCTGTAATAAAAATCGAACAAGTAAAAAACGGCCTGCATACAGATCGATCTCAGCTATCCAATGCAAAAAAAAAAAATCATTTAAAAATATTGAAATGTAACCGAGATATCGTTATAAATTTCTTCCATAGGATTAGAATTAGCGAACGGGTCATTTCATTTGACTGAAGTAGCCTCTTAAGATGGTTCTCAAATGACCTGCTCGCGAAATTTTCTGACACAGTTCCTGGCTCATTTATAACCCGTTTACTTTAATTTGTTGCTTAGTTACGAGAAGTTTAAAAAGTATGCACCCTCACCCCCTTTTCAGTAAAGGTGATTAACGCGGGTGGTCTATTGGTATATGTCATTAGCATACCTGTTTGTGGTTTCCGGAATCTGTCTTCCCTTCTTGGTGAATACACCCCCCCCCCCCCCACTTTCCCCCGAATGAAATCCGAAGAAATCATATGCTGTTTGAAAAATAATAATTATCATTTCAAAGTGTCAAAGCGTACTTGATGGATATTCAAATTGTATTTTTTCATGATGAATATGTTATTGATTTGAGTTAGTGGAATAGAAAGCTTCAATAGTGTAGTCAAAACGAATACTTTCATAAAAATACCGAATTATGTTTAATCTTTATTAAATAATAAATAATAATACTAATAACTGTAAATCCTAAATACTTGAAATGAGTGTAATAAAAAATTCAAAATTTAAAAATTTAAGAATTTAGTTTAAATTCGAGTAAGTTTAACTGTGTACAGCATTGAATTTCATCAAAATTTACTTAAAGAATTTTCAGGTTTAATATTTTTATGTGAATTTTTCATGCATATCTATTTTAAAAGTGAAATATCAAAAGAGAAATAACAATATTAATTTTAATGTAATACTTTTTTATTGTTTGAACATTTCGTACACACATATGGAAAGATATGAGCTAAAATAGGTTTGCAGTGAATATAAATTTATAAACTCTTTGTTAAATTTCAAAATGTATATTATTCAAAATAAAAACTTTATATAAGATATTTAAATTGTAATTATTTGTTTTAAATTTTAAATTAGTGGTTAAGTTCCTAAAACTTTGTTTCAAACTAAATTTTTAAAGTATATAAAAAACATTAAAAAATATTTATTTTTATAAATAAAAAACATTATTATATCTTTATAAATTATACATTATAATTCACAAGAATATACAAGAACAACTAAACTGTGGTTTATATACAATTAAAGAATATTTTCACTTGAACGATAGAAAAACGCAATATTTCATCAAATGTGTCCCTTAAAATTTAGGGCTTAGAATAATGCTTACATCGCATAACAAAATAAGAAAAATAATATAAAATAAATAATACAGAGTTTTACGAATACTAATTTCAGGCACAATTCCTTTGAAAGAGACAAAAAAGTTCAAAATTTCGATTGTAAATTTCTATTACCATGCTTTTTTTATATGATAACCTCGGGAATTACACACTAACGTTTATAATTAAGTTATCTCAATAAATATAGGTGAATTTTACAAAATGTTTCAAATAAAAATAAATAAAATGTAAGCAAAATGTTAGTTTCGTGAATCCTCGTTTTTAGTAAAATAAAATAATTAGTAAAATAGGTTTGTGAATTTTATTTATAGAACTACATATAATTGTGTTCGGGCTATTAAAAAATTCATAAATTATTACTTAATTTTTGCACAATCTCTTTTAACGAATAATTTTACTGAATTAATTTATTTTATCGAAACACAAACACAAGAGAAGTAATAGCCTGGCACAAGGTGCCGAAAATGGTAGACACTTTATTTTTAATCATAGGCGGCGTTAGTTAGAGCTACCAATTCAAGACCTTTAGTAGAAAACTTAATAAATGGTTTAACAAGTCGTCAAATAAAAATATAAATAAATAAATAAATAAAATAAAATTTATATATACGTGATTTGATAATTTCATTTACATACATTGAAATAAATCTTACTACGTTTCTCTGAAACAAACAAACAAATTTAACATTATATTATTATGAAAGGGTACAATATATGATTTAATAACGATTAACAGTACTCATTCAAAATATAGCCGCTCGTATATCATGTTGTCTCTTTTATTTCAAACTTTTTTCATTACTTTTAGTATTATTTATTCCATAACGAATGAAAGTATCTGAAAATGCCCATTTAAATTCATCATAAAAAAGTAATGCAATTTATTAAAAGTATATTTAAATATACACTTAAACATACAATTTTAGATACACATGTTTTAATTTCTTTAAGGTTGTTAAACTTAATTCTAGATTTTTCTCAAAAATATATATTAATTAAGACAGATAACACGGAGGATAAATTATCAAAGAAACTGAGAAGCAATAAAGAATATGACATGCTCTTTTGCTTATAGTATCTAAATTTTTTTAATAAATGAAAGTATGATTTTCTGGCTTTGTTTGTCTATATCCAATTGATAATATCCTTATAACTACTTTCTTTGTGCTGAAATTTATTTTGTACTAAAATAATTTAAAATGAAATTTTCTGTTTCATCCATTTTTTGATATAGCAAATTAGATTGGATAGCAAGTTAGATTAGACTAGCTGAATGATAAGGAATTGCCCACAAATTGTCAATTTTAATTAATTTTTTTTATTTCATTTTTTATTGATGCTTTAGTTCTTCTTGGATAACCACCAGAAAGAGGCTATACCATGATCAAAAGGGTAACCGGAAAAAACGTGACAGGAAAAAAGGGGGCAAAATAAACAACAGCGGAAAAAACGTGACAAGGAAAATACGTGACCGGAAAAAAGGGGACAAGGAAAAAAGGGGACCGTTTGGTGCTGCTTGTACTTTGTCCGGTATGGAACCGTTATAAATAATACAAATATTTTAAGTCAATGTCTACAAATGCGAATTTTGAAAAATGGAGTGGAATATTTGCATACTAGAATGCTTGTTTACAGCTCTACTTGATTTTTGACAATCGCGAACGGGAATACGAATATTTTCCGTCGATGTTTAAGAATGCAAATATTGAGAAAAGTCCCGCATATTCGCATATGAAAATGCATATTTACATCACTACTTGATTTTTGATATATGTAAATTAGGAAACAGGATATTTTAGTCCCGCCGTTTTGGTCCTGATGCCATTTCGATTCCTAGCCATTTCGGTCCCTTGCAGTTGTTGTTGGAAGCAGCTATATTGTTAATAACAAAATCTCAAAAATTAAATTGTTTTTATTGACGTATTTATTAGCAACAATTCAAAATTATTTCAATTATTAATTGTTTATATAATTAATTTATCAATTACTTGTTTAAAAAATATTACATGAGCTATATAATAATTACAGGGTAATGCAAATATAATTTTTTTTTATTTTCGTTTACTATAATGTCATTAGATTATATAAAAATGATAATGATTCTGAGGATAAATATGTTGTTTATTTATTTATTATTTAGTTTATAATATTTTCTTGTTATTTAAATATAATTAATTAATAATATCTAGTTTTTTTTTTTATTGCAAACTATAACTGTGCTAAAAAAATAAAAATCTAATTCTACATCTGGACAATAACATCACCTAACATCGTTAAAAAATATTTTTACATTTTTGTACAATATTACATTATTATTATTATTAATTAATAATAATACCATCTGTCAACAAAACAATTACTTAGACTTAAATTTTTGACTGATTTTTCATTTTTTTGGGGAGGGGGGGGAATAATAAATAAAAACTTTTGAATAAAAACTTTAATTTATGAATAATTGCTATTAATTAATTATTAAAATAGTTAGTAATTTTAATATAAAAATTAAATTAATGTTTTATTAAATATATTTTTTAATTCAATTTATTCTTAATTTATTAAATTATTAACGTTAATATAAATTACAAATTTCTACTTTAAAATAAACTCAATACAAATTATATATTCAGTTTATCATTATATTTAATATTAGGTATAAGCTGAAATTTATCTTTTATCTGCTTTTTTATTTTATATTTAAAGTTACTGAGATTTAAAACTATTAATATAATTAATAATAAAACTAAGATAAAAAAAATTATTAAACTTACTTTCTGGGAAAGATGGAGGAAAAAGGTAATTAAAAGAAAATAATGAAAGACAAATGCAAAAAAAGCTTAGTTTTGTCAGTAAAAAAAATATTTATTAAGGTATTAATAACATTATCACATAAAATTAAAAATAATCGTTTTATTAAAAGAAATAGGTCTAATTTCAATAAAATTTGCTCACAAAACTGTTCTTCAAGGGTAGGAAGACTTAAAAAAAGTTGCAAGCAACAATTATAAAAGGAGCAGAGAGAAAAGGGGGGGGGGAGATCTATTTTTTTAAACAAAATATTTATTTCAGCACAACCTAGTAAGCAAATCTCTGTTGATTTCCCAATGCATAATGGTAAAGTAACTTATGAAAAAAAAAATTTATAAGATGCAACATTGTATTGAAAATATCAGACATTTGTTACTTTGTTAGTTTTTAGTAATTGTTTATGAATAAGTTCAATATTTATAAATTCCGTGTCATGTTTTTTCGGGTCACTTTTTTTCCTTGTCACGTTTTTTCCAGTCACTTTTTTTCCTTGTCACCTTTTTTCCGCTCTTGTTTTTTCTGTCACTTTTTTTCCTGTCACGCTTTTTCCGTTCACTTTTTTCCCTAGATTCGGCCAAAAGAAGTATCAAAATCGAAGCATTTTTTCCAAATCTACTCCTTGATAGTCACTAAATACTAACTTTTTTTCTAAAAATCAGTTAATAAAAAATGACAATTTGAGGAAAATCCCTTATCATTCAACTGCTTTTTGAGAACAACTAAAAATTAGCTCACTCTAACGCCGATATCTTTCTGAATTTTTACGATATTTGACTGGATATTTATAATAAATTGCTCCATAGAGTTGACTATTAAATTATGTAACACCGCAAAAAAAGAAGCACAATTAAATAAACAACCCGAATATAAAACTCTGGAAAATAAATCAACGTAAAATAAAGCACCCGAAAGATAAAGCCGTATATTAGAAGGACTTCAACTCTTGGTTACAATTGCCAAGGTTTAATCAAACTAAAACTGCTACAAAAGCATAAAATGGAAAATGAGCTGAAGTTTTTCCTTCGGGACGAGCCGATGGCAGTCCGAAATCTCCAATAGGGATTATTCTCTTCCCCAAAATGATTGAGTTGCAACCAGGGCTGCGGAGTCGGACCAATTTTTGAGAAAAAGAGTCGGAGTCGGAATCGCTAAAAAACAAGTCGACTCCGACACTAGATTTTTTTGTTAGACATCTTAAAAATGAAACAAGTGGGTAAGTGTGATCACAGATCGTACAGAGGGTTTCGTTTAATATTCCTTTCAAAACACTTTATCCTTTTGAAAAATCTGTTAGTTCCACATTTCACAACCAGGGGGAGCACTTGATTCTAAACAAACCTCTATCCGAACGAAAATACGTTTTACATACTATCCGCAGATATATTAGTCGAGGGGATTGGGCCGATAGCACCCGAGATAAGAAGGCGCCCTGGCGGTAAAAAGTGGGACTAAAATATGTAAGGCTATGGTGCATAATATGAAAGAATGGTCAAAGGGGTGTCGGCAAAAGTTGGAAAAGTACTCCCCGGGTGAAAAGGGTGGAGGTTAGAAAAATTGCTTAAAATACCCAAATCCCGGAGGAGTAAATAACATAAGACTTTTTGAAAATTTTAGGATTTGCCGTGTGGTCTGAGGCGTTCAGCTATACGTATTAGAGATGTGTCATTTGTTGAGGAACGACTCCAAAGGAACGATTCCGGCAGTGAAACTGAAGGAACGATTCCATTCTGTAAAAAGGATTCGGTCCTTTTTGGAACGACTCCTCGGATTCGGTCCTTTTTGGAACGGTTCCTCGGATTCGGTCCTTTTTGGAACGGTTCCTCGGATACGGTCCTTTTTGGAACGGTTCCTCGGAATCGGTCCTTTTTGGAACGATTCCGAAAAGGAACGACTCCACGGAATCGGTCCTTTTCGGAACGATTCCTCGGAATCGGTCCAAAATGTACCGACTTCGAAAAGGACCGATTCCTCGGAGTCGTTCCGAAAAGGACCGATTCCTCGGAGTCGTTCCGAAAAGGACCGATTCCTCGGAGTCGGTCCATTTCGGAATCGTTCCAAAAAGGACCGAATCCGAGGAACCGTTCCAAAAAGGACCGAATCCGAGGAACCGTTCAGAAAAGGACCGATTCCTCGGGAATCGGTTCTTTTCTTGTAGACTGGCCAGTTTTAATAAATTAAAATACGCTATTTTATTTCAAAATAACAGATTTTGATTCTATTAAAGCTGACTTTATTGCCAAAATATCCTTCTAATGTGTGTGCCACCCCCCCCCCCACCTCCTCAAAAAAAAAAAAAGAAAAGTAAAGAAAGAAAGAAAAAAGAAATTGAAGTGCGGGGCGGAGTAGGGCGTTTAATAAACATTACTATTTCATCTTCTTGTGCTAAATTAATCTGAAAGAAATAATTAAAAAAAATATTTTATACGAGTTGGATTTTTTACACCTGAGAGAAAAAGTGCCCGAGATGGGATTCGAACCCAGAAACTTTACGTACTTTACCGATTGAGTACCTGGACCCCGAGGGTAATGGAACACCATGCGTACTTTAATACACTAATACATTTTCTAATTGGTAAATGTATCATACGAAATGAATTTTTTCTAAATGAATTCTTAAGGCTGTTCTCAAATCCAAAAGGATAAATTTGTGACAAAAGTTTTAATTTATTTTTATTCGGAAATGCATGAAACGAACAGGTGTTGTTGTTCAGAAACTATGTAATCGAACTGTTTTTTCCGTTTTTTTGCAAACGCAATAGGCCTTTCAGAAAATAGTGTCAAAGTGGGCGTTTTGAACCGAACTTCCGCACGAAAGAGGCATAATTTCTCAAAAATGGGTGAAAAACATGTTTGTCACGTGATCAAAATCGATTATAACTCAATAGGTAATTTACTGATCAAAAGATGGAAAACACAGTTCGATTCCAAATCGCTTCCATGGTCAAACATTCCAATTTTATATCTTTCCCTTAAAAAATGAATTTGTAAATGTGTCAAAACGTTTTACGCTTGTTGAGCAGATCACTTAAGAACAGCCTTAAGAAAAACAAAGAAAATGCATGTTTAATTACTAGTGAAAAATATTTTTTTAAATCTGACTAGAAACAGTTTTGAATAATGTAAGAAATATATCACTAGGCCATAAAAATTGCATTTTAATAGGATAATAATAACTGATTTTCAATTATTTTAATAATTGTAGAGTTACGCACTTTCATCCATATTTCACTATTTCATGTTTTTTCCTCAAACATAATTTCAATTTGAGAATCCTCTTTGTCAAAATAAATATATGACCAGCTACGAGCGCTCGAGTACCACTTTATTTCCACAGTTTGGCGTCTTGTTTTTCTCTCCTGAAGAAGATGATTAAAAAAATCTCGAAACTCCCTAAGATTGTTGTTTTAATCAACTTACATTGAGGTTTATTACATAGAGTAAAATCTGTTAGAACAAGGAATTTTTGTAAAACGTTTCTTTCTTTCTTAAGATAATGAATATTTCAAAAAAGCATAATGTCTAATAATAATAATAAGATAACAGTAACAGTGGTGGGTGGGATTAAAATAATTTAACCGCGGTTCGCTCTCTTAATGGCCGTTTTGAGTATAAAAACGGGAAAGAAAAATCACGTGCTACATATAGATTATCGGACTTTCTCCAACACTGCGACATATATAAAGCTGCATATTTTATGCTTGTTTCGGTTTAATAGATTTATGTTAACCCTCCGCCTACCAAAGGGGTTCAATGGCCCCGACAGGTACATTTATAATGATATTTCTAATTTATTTTAAAAACTGAAATTTCTGTAAATATGGGTTTTTTCTGGGATGTTCTATTCTTTTGAGTAGAACATTCCAGAAAAAGTCACATATTTACAAAATTTTCATTTTTTTAAATGTGAAAATTCAATTTGAATGTATCGATTGTGTCCTGTTGCACCGGTCTGGTATGCGGAAGGTTAATATTGCATTTAAAATTTTTACAATATACGAATTTAATTATTGGTTTCCAAAGAATGCACGTTGTGATTTTGTACAGTTTTTTCAATTGTTATTTTACTTCTATTTCTTGCTAAATAATTAGAATTTAAATAACTGTGACTTTGTTTTAATTCAACGTAAAATAAAAGCAAAAAAAATCGTTTATCGTAATAATTTCTTATAATAATTCAGATTTCTTGATCGTTATTGATACTCGTAAATCCCGAGTTCAATGCCACGATTAATGCCTGTTACTGTGGTGATGGATAATACATATCTGAGTTTAATTTCGAGCAAATCAAGGCTCCCTTCATGCTAAACTAAATTTAATGTTTCAAGCCTAATACCAAATTTCCGTTTTTATTGAGGTAAAACTTACTGCAAATACGATACTAAATTTTATGTATTTTCCTTTCTTATTGTTATTCTTTTCACTTAGAAGATTTATTTATTTATTTTCTTTTTTTTCTTAAATTACATAAAGTTTTCTGAAAAGTTCGAATTTAACAAAATGTTTTATCTATTTTAAATAGTTTTGACA
The DNA here is from genome assembly GCA_963932465.1 of Maratus speciosus. Taxonomy (NCBI): domain Eukaryota; kingdom Metazoa; phylum Arthropoda; class Arachnida; order Araneae; family Salticidae; genus Maratus; species Maratus speciosus. Next base: position 327,877,463 of record OZ010798.1, on the reverse strand, counting down.
ATAAAAAGTTTAACTCCGAATAAAAAATAGTTAAATTCTCAAAAAATTAAGGTTGGTATTATCTATAATACGTTTACAACAGATATCTTTCATTCAACGGCCGAAACATCGTCAAAAGGATAGTTCTTTATATAGTACTACACTCTGTAATAATAATGGACATACTTTTAATTTGTTTAATTTAATTAAACCAATAAACCGTTTTTCAGTTAAAATGTTAGCAAATTTCAAATTTAAAGAAATAGAACTTTGAAGTTTAGTGAATCACTATATCTTTTGGCGGAGATAATATGTACTATATATGAATAAAATCATATATATTACTATATATATATATATATATATTATAATATTAATGCATATAATATTATCTTATAAATATCACTAGCCATAGCCCTGCTAATGAATCTGTTTACAAATCATCTGAAGAAACTTCTACCCTTTCGTGTAACACAAGTGTTCCATGACTTCATGAGTTATGAAGCTCCAAAGATCCCAATCCAAACAAACATATTAGCATTGCAATTCACTCACACCGAACTGAAGTTCTGTATCATATAAGTGAAGAGAGGGTGACGGCGGATGCGGGTGTGAAATTAGAGAAATTCCGGTAGGTTCTCGTGAAATTGGAGATTCAAAAAGAGTTGTAAGTTTATTGAAATTCTACGTAGTTAACAGCAGCTCACAAATAGCGATGTTAGGGTAAAAGACAAGACATACATCAGTCACTCAGGAAAGACAGTGTGCAAAAACGTGCTTTACTTTTTAACTCTTTCCAATAAGGTTAGTGTTTATGAATGCGGTTTGTCTTTCCGTCAGACCGTCTGTTCACGCTCTAAGGCAAGTCACACACTAAGGCGACACATAAGACATGTCGCTTGAATTCGCTAGAAAAACTGGTTTAAAACAAGTTTGCAACTACTTCGTTCTTTGTTTCGACCGGTTTTTGCACTTCATGTTGCGCTTTGTGTCGTTGTGTGGTCTCAGTGTGTAATATACCTAACTCCCCTAAATATACTCGGATTCCCATGCAATTGATATATGTTACTGATGTTTACCATGGGATGTTTGATATTCAATATGAACAGTGTAGCATTAATAGTTTATTTACAGGGGCACTCAAAAGTATTTCGTTACATTATGGTCAACGGGAAAAAATCGTTTGCAGCGCATTTTAATGACATTAAGCTATTTCAAATGCATTAAAATTGATATATATCACTGAATTGCACTACAAGATGATTGCTATAGAATAGGGTGTTTCACTTCTGAACCAGATCCTGAAGGCGGTGATAATAATGTTGATGAATTATGCGAAATATCCTGTGTGCGTAAAGTTAGGGAGCTAAGGAGAAAGACGATAAAGGGCATAAAGTTGTTGAAAGTACGGACACTGGAACAAAAATGTAATCTGCTTTAACTAGTTACATATCCAAACCAGTAGGGCCATCCAAATGAAAAATGAGATTCAGAATGAAAAATGAAATTAAGATTACCTAGAGGTAAATTTTGAAGAGGAATCTATGAGACTAAAAATTCCTAGATCCTCGTGACAAATATCAGAGCAATAATAAAATTTCCTATACAGGATGTCCACTCTCAACGATGTCCAATAGCTAATTCCTAAACCGTTAGTCATAGCCATATAGTTCCAATTACGAAAATGTTTTAAATGGGGGTAAAGAAGTATTTAAAAAGAGATTTGGGTCAATAGAATCATTTCTTGAAAAATTATGAAATTTAATTTTTTATACGATTACCCGGTCCTTCAAGTTATAGTTACTAAAACTTTCCTATTACACTTACAAGTAAGACAAATAAAAGTCCTATTATTCTACGACTAAAACTGACCGAAGTAATGGCTGTTTCAACTTGGAGCATATTTTTTGCTGCGAAATAGGGGTCATTTACAAATTTACTAGAAATATAAATAATCTTCAGATATATAAAAAATATAGTTGATAGTAAAATTAACATTGCATTATAAATTTGAAATCTATAATCATTCTGAAATATTAATGCAAAATATACAGCTTGTACTAAACATATAACAGGAAAAAAATAATAGAATTTTCGTTAAATAAAATGTTGAAAAGCAACAGCCTCGATTCTTTACACACTGAATCCAAAAATGGCCTTCATTTTTTATCACAAAGTACAGATTTTTTGCAAATCGTAAATTTGAAAGCTAAAAAGTGAAAAATTTTCGGAAATCTGATTCTGATAGTATAAAATAGATGTGATTGTTATTTCTTTAACTTTTGATAATTGATTTTTATGTATTTTTTACTATTTAATCCGAAAATGACCTTCATTAGTTTTTGGTGTAAATCGCCCTGCAGGTGGCGCTGCTATGTAGCATTTTGCAGGGTTTCCGCAAAAGCTCTATCTCAAGAACTAATGCACGGATTTTTATAAAACTTCAGATTCCGTTAATCCTTGATATGAATTAGTGCTGGTAAAGTTTTGGTGCAAATCGCCCAACAGATGGCGCTGCTATGCTGCATTTTGCAGCATTTACACGATTTTCGTAATAGCTCAATCTCAAGAAATAATGCACGGATTTTCATCAAACTTCAGATTTAGTGCTTGACATGAATTGACGTTTTGTCCCTTGTGGCGTAAATCGCTCAACAGGAGGCGCTGCTATGCTGCGTTTTTTGAGATTTCCGCAATAGCTCTATCTGAAGAACTAATGCTTGGGTTTTCAACAAGCTACAGATTTAGGTATACTGGATATGAATTAGTGCTGTTTATGTTTTGGTGTAAATCGCTCAATAGGTGGCGCTGGTATGCAGCATTTTTCACGATTTCCATAATAGCTCAATTTCCAGAACTAATGCACGGATTTTCATCAAACTACAGATTCTGTTAGTCCTTGACATGAATTGATGTGTTGTGCCTTTTCGTGTAAATCGCTCAACATGTGGCGCTGCTGTGCTGCATTTTTGTGATTTCCACAATAGCTCTAGCTCCAGAACTAATGCACCGATTTTCATCAAACTTCAGATTCCGGTATACCTTAATATGAACTAGTGCTGTTTGTGTTTTGGTGCAAATCGTTCAACAGGTGACGCTGCTATGCTGCATTTTTCAGAATTTCCCCTACAGCTCTATCTCAATAAGTAATGCACGAACTTTCATCAAACTTCAAATTCAGGTATACTTTGATACGAATTGGTTCTAAATTGATGTAATTTCTTTTACTATTTAAATGATTTAATTGACGTGATTTATTTAGAAGAAAGTTTTGTGATGGCCACAACATACTAGTTTAGCTTTGAAATTTGCCATTTACAAAAAAAGTCTAACATGATGGTTAAATATGAAGGTAATTTTTACATTCAGTGCTAAAAAGTACATACAAATCAGTCGTAAAAGTTAAAAAATACAACCATCGACTCTATTTTATAGTATTAGCTATTTTTTCAATTTTGAAATTTACTAGTTGCGAAAAATTCTGACATGATGGTTAAAAATGAAGATAATTTTCGGATTCAGTGCTAAAAAATACATAAAAATCATAATTTTAAAAATACATAATTTTAAAAATAAAAAAACACAACCATCGCAGTCTTGTGTTATCTAATCTAAAACTTTTTAGAAAACTTGTTGGCAGTAATCTATCCGAAATTTTTTGTGTTACCCTGTAAAATAAGTACATAATGGTAAGCACTGAAAATCATAATAATATTACATTGTCATCTGATTTACGTCAATATGTAAAATTTAACCTCGATCGCATATTTTAAAGTGAGTTGAATTTCGAGTACAAATTTTGAACTGGAAAGACATACATACGATCGTTTCAAGTTAACCCGTTACCCGCTGGTGTTGCGTTCACGCAACGGTCAAAATAATTGCTCATGCTTACATTAATTACTTTGTCACCACTATTTTACAATTAAAAAAATTGCCTTATTTATTGGCAGAAATTTTGATATTTTAATAAAGCGGAAATTACCTTTCTGAATTTGTGGTGACAAGCGACTTTCAACAAGAAATTTGAAAATTCCTACTTATAGTTTTGGCGGTTAATAGGTTAAATAAAAGCTTATAAAAATAGCATAGTTTTTGTTAAAAAAATCATGAAAAGAAACAGCTTCAAATCCTTACAAAAATCTGTCGTAATACGATTTGTTTCGAAGCGCAGCTACACATGAAATAAATCCTTCAAATACCTTAAGCACTTTGTTTACGACCCCTAGAAGCATGGCTAAACTCACGTGTATTCGGATGCAGAAAAGTGGCATAAGTCTTGCATTTCAAAGTTTCGTATAACTTCATGAATTTTAGTGTTAGATGAATGGGACTTTTTTTGTCTTTCTTTTAAGAGAACAGGAAATTTTTACTAAATATCTCTTATAGGGCGGAGGACCGTATAAAAAATTAAATTTCGTAACTTTTTTAGAAATATTTTTATTGATCCAAACGACTTTCAGAATAATTTTTTACCTTATTTAAAACATTTTTGTAATTGGAACTATAGGTCTATGACTAACGGTTTAGGACTTAGCCACTGAACATCGTTGAGAGTAAAGACACACTATATAAAATAATAATATAAATGGACGGTCATTTGACGACATATTTTCAAGAGAAACCAATGATTACACTGAAAATCGAATAGACCTTGCACCGCCCTTAAATTTCCAAGAGGAATTATGCTTTATACCATAAATCATAAAGTTAGAAATAACTGCAAATTAATTGCACACGCTGATCAATGAAATGAACTCTTAAAAACAAAATCATCTGTCCAAAACATTACAAAATTAAAGCGACTGGATGTCTAAGAAAATGGATGGGTACATAAGAAAATAAATTAGTAAAAAGTATTATGGATTGCATGTGGTTCTCTTTATCTCGGAAGTGTTTTTCCCCTTGGAATCCTTTATTTTTCAAAATCGTTCTTTTTTTCTCGGAATCGTTCCTTTTTTCTCGGAATCGTTCATTTTTTCTCGGAATCGTTCCTTTTTCTCGGATTCGTTCCTTTTTTTCGGAACGATTCCGAAAGGAACGACTCCAATGAACTCGTTCCTTTCGGTGAACGATTCCGGCTGGAACGATTCCTTAAAAGGAACGATGTTGCCCATCTCTATTATTTACACGAGACTATTACAAACAGAAAAAAAAAAGACTTTAAAATTAGAATTAAATGATTACATGTTAATGGCAGGAAAATTACGTCATAAGAACCATATTTACACTTGAATTTGAGAAACAAAATCTTAAAATAAAAAAATCATTATTATGCATTAAAACTTGTAAATGGAGGAAATTACGTCATATTTAAAATGCCCCAAAAATATGGCAAAACAGTTTAAATTGAAAAATATATTTGCGTGAGATATTTTGAGATAATCTTTTCAACTATTATCGTGAATTCGAAGATAGCGCAAATAATATTTCCTTCTAACAACAAAAGTATTTTCACGTGAATATTAATAAGAGAAATAAAACTTTGGTGTAAATTACGTCAGATTTGAAACGATACATTTAAAATGAATTATTTAAAAGAACTATCTTATAGCGCAGTTAAAAAATACCGGGAGACAATGACACTGTTTACTTAATTCATTTTACATTAGCTTATTTTCCAATGTTTAACTAATTTTTTTAATTAAATACGAAAACAGCCATTGTATCTCTTAACAGCAGCAGATTTGGTCTTAAAAGTCCCAATCCAAGGAAAACGAATGGAAACCTGTTTACAGAGAGATCGCTACTGTTTTTTTTTTTTTTTTAATTTTAATTCAATATTTTTAAAGCCGATCAAATTAGCGTGCTGTTTGGATTTTGGTATGCTTGAACGGGGGTTGGCGAGCGTAGCTCGTAGGGGGCAGAGCCCCCTAGTAGTATATAAATAAGTACTTCCCTCATATTTTTGGGGTTTGCGGATAGAACCAGAGGTACAAAGGTTTGGAAGGACCCAAAGCCCGGAAAATTAAGGGAATTTTTCAAACAGGCCGTGTAAGTAGAAATAAGGCAATTTATGTTAAATGGCCATTAATGTTAAATGACTGTTAAAATGTTATTTTAATGATTATTGAAGAGATTTGGAATCGAACAGTTTTTTCCATTTTTTTTTAAATAAATTCATAAAATATAAGAGATTCTTGTCACGAGACTGCAGGTTTTTATCCTTTCCCGTGCTATCGCTTCTGAAAATTCGATTAAAAACTGTAATTTTGACAGTATTTTCTCAAAGATATGTTACCTTTATCAAAAAATGGATAACGTAATAACGTAATGTTTCTGAATAAGAACACCGGCACCAATCTTATGCGTTTCCGAAAAGAAATGAATTCAGAAATGTATCAGAAAGTAGCTCCTTTGGTATTTGAGAAAAGCCTTATTAAATGACAAAGAAATATTTTTAGAAATCTGATTTTTGTTATACAGATTCAAAAGTTATCAAGTTTTTAACCCACCATTTTTCCATTTATTCTAAACTGCATTTTTTTTTTAATGAATCCTTATTTAAATGTTCAAACATCTAATACTCTATAAGTAATCATTAATGTTGCTATTCTGTATTCTCTGTCTTGCGAATACATACTAATTTTAAAATATACTGTAAAATTATCCCATAAATATGCATGCAGAATGCATTCAGATTCTTTAAAAGAATCTTAATTGTATGTTTAGAAAAACCTAGATTTTTTTGTAGAAATTGAGTCATTTAATTAATTTTTCCACGGCCCCGGCCGGGCCTGATTTCACTGATTTTGTACGGGCCGGGTCATGAACTGTGAAAATATAAATGAACCGGGCTATTCCCGGAAATTACGACCCGTGCAGGCCTCTAAAAAAGATAATCAATGCCGAAATACACTGTAAAAAAAATCTGTAGTTCTACAGATGTAAAGTTACATGCTTACTAAACTTTCATCTGTAACTGTACGAAAAAAGGTGCAAATCTACAAAACTAGTTTTTGTAAAGCTACAAAAATCTGTAACTTTACAAATGAATCTGCTAAAATTTCAGTAATCTTACTTAACTTTTATTTGTAACCCTGGCTGCAGTTACATGAAAAGTTTTCGGAATCCTAGTTTCCAAAAAAATTCTTAGTAACCTTACAGATTTTTTGATTTTCGGCGCAAAAGTGTGCCTGTTACATGAAATTTTGTTGTTGCCGTTACATGAAAAGTTCTAGGAATCCCAGTTTCCTAGAAAAACTTTAGTAACTTCACAGATTTTTTTTTACAGTGTAGTGAGATTTGAGCTTTATTTTTCTTATATTCTATCATTATTTAAATCAACAGGCAACATTAGTACCCCAGCCCGAGTACTAGTGCAGTGATCCCGGAGTCGGAATAGGAATCGGAGTCGGAGTCGATAAAATATCCCGGAGTCGGAGTCGTCCATTTTTCGCACCGACTCCACAGCTCTGGTTGCAACACCACGTGTATACACATTCATATACATTTTTAAATCATTCCCCAATTATTATAAAAAACATGAAAAAAAAAGAAAAAAATCTTCCACTTTTTAATTATAAATTGTATGAGGTTTTTTTAAATTAAATACATAATAGATTTTTTATTTTTAAATTAATAGAGTGCTTGTCTGAAAATTATAAAAATTTAAATTAAAAATTAAATTTTTCAATATTTTATCTTTTTCACTTAGTTGAACAATTTTAGAGGTAAATAGAAATAAATGTTAATACTAAGTATAGCAGCCTGCCGCAATAGACCAACAAAAAAATTACAAATCCATCTAATTTTATACGTTATGGTACATATATTTTTTTTCGAATATTAATTACGGAATACATAAAATATTTTTAAAAATATGATAAAAAATATTATACTATGTAACATTTGAAAAAAATTAAGAGGAAAAGATTATTAGAAGCTTCAAATATCCGAATCCAAAATTGCAGCTCATTCCATTAAGTGGTTTTCGAGTTAAAATTAAAAGAAACTACAGGAATTGCAGTTTTGTTTACAACTATAACAAGTAAGAAAAATTATGCGTTAAGCATAGATTATGAAACACTTTCCAACGCTTCCTGAATGCTTTAACAAAACTTCATTATTTAGGGAAATAAGGTATATAAGAGAACTAAGTAAACATTTTAGAAAACGCATAAAACATTTGAAAAACTGATTTCAGCAGTTACCATCCATAGCAAATATGTATTCCAATTCTTTTGAACAGCTCTGTATTTGATCTGCAGGTTGATATATACACTGTTAAAAATTTGCAGCATTCTGGCAGGTCATTTGACCGTTTTTTTCCGAAAACGGTTATACAACCGTAATTTAACACTATTCTGACCATATTATTGGCCATTTCATGGTCAGAATATAGTTAAATTATGGTTATGAAACCGTTTTTTCAAAAAACGGTCGAATGACCTGACAGAATGCTGCATATTTTTAACAGTGTATGCTATATAATGGGGAAATTTAGTTTAGCAAGAAAACGAATAACAGGTTGAAATTTCTCTTTCAGCAATTTATACTAATAGATGGAAACATACTTGTATACTTTTGTACAACCCTATAGTTAACCTAGTACCTTTATTACACGCCACTATTTAGCTAAAGTTTAATTCAAAGTAAAACACTGTTAAAACTACTGGAATCACATTTCAAGAAATTATCATTTATAGACGGTCATGTATCCAATTCTTTGCGTGACCCTGTATATAATTTTATCTATGTTCTACAAACATTTCTTAGTAAACAAAATGCAGTTCAGCGTAAAAATGCATAACCCATTTAAAAACCACCTTTAAGAAATTTACAATCATACCCAGTAACCATTACGAAATCTTTTGTGTAGCCCTGTATATGAATTTCAGCATTTATACACACCATATACAATGCATAAATATAGTGAAACATAAAAGCACATAACATAATTAAAAATGCATTTCCAGCAATTATTACTACCGTACAGTACTTCGGATACAATATCGTATCTGAAATCTTTTTTGCGTCCCTGTAAGTGCTATGCACTTCTTATTATGCATGAAATAAGTAATAGTAAACCTAAGCGACGTATATCAATTTCATTACACATGAAATAATTTAACATAATTAAAATATGCCGGAAAAAATTCCCTCCACCCGTATATCATTATGTAACGGAGATCTTTTGTGTGGCCCTGTAAATTATTATTATAATTATTCTTTGCACCGCATATTCTGAGGAATGCATATTTTAGTGCATTTGATAAATGCATATCAATTTTAATATGTTTCAAAGCATGTAACATCATTGAAAATCATTTTAAACGATTTTTTCCCATAGGCCGTAATGTAACGGAAAACTTTTGACTGTCCCTGTAAATGAACTAAACATGCTACAAACTTCACTTGAAATGGGGTTCGTGCTATGGTAGAGGTCACTAACATACAAAAATTTCAGAACGATCCGAGTATATTTACGGGAGTTAGAGCGCGTACAGGCGGCCAGACGGCCAGACAAACCGAATGCATAAACACTTTTCAACTTTGTTGGAAAGTGTTAAAAATGACTTTAACATTGACTTTGTGTTTGGTATTCTAGGGCAGTTTTTTAATTAATAGAAATATAATGTCAATTTTGGGTGTTCATATTAAAAATTTCATTTTTGTATACGTGTGTTATTATTATTATTATTATTATTATTATTATTATTATTATTATTATTATTATTATTATTACTCTTGTATTATGTGTAATTTAAAATTTTGATACAGCCTTCCAAATATGCTCATTTTAAAATAAATAATTTCCCTGAAACTATAGTGCGAATTTCATGAAAATTCGTTTTTAGACTAATTAAGTGGTGTAGAATTTATTTGTGGTGTCAAAATTGTGACTTGCTTAAAAAAACAAAAGAAAAAACAAACAAAGATTGAGTTTGTTTTCATATACATACATATAGCCCCTTAAGCAAAATTTATATACATTATTTAACAGTAGACTTTATTTCCGATAGTTTGGCACCAACAACTTTCTGCTATGATAATTTATTGCTTAATTTGTGGAGGCTGTTTAATTTTTTTTTTTTTTTTTTTTTTTTTTTTTTTTTTTTTTACGACTGTACATTTATTATAAAGATTAATCCAGAATTTTAAAAAAATAACAAAGTAATTTCAATTTTTTTTATATAAAAAATTCATTGCATTTTGCACTTTTTCTCTTAATGGAATTATTTCTAAATTTTCTTTTATTACATAAAAAATAACGTAAGTTAACTTGACAAAGTTAATAAAGCTTCATTTCCCGTATAATATCTTTGTCTTTTTAGTAATTTTTCTTCTTAACTTTTCTTTTTCTGATTAAAATATAACTTATTTACCAATATATATTTTTATATGAAAACCTTAAAAAACTTCAGATTCGGCTAACTTTTAGATTTAAATGATTTGACATTAAATTAAAATAAACTTAATAAACAACAATAATACGAAGAATAATATCTCTCTATTCTAAAAAAAAGTAACTACCGCTGTCACCGCCGCCGCCGGTTTTGAATTTTTTGTGACCGGAGGTCTTTCTTCGTTAATATTAAAAAAACTGTTGCATACAAAAATATGAAAATCGGTAGTATTATAGAAAAATGTTTGATAAACACGCTGATGCAGATAGTTTTCAAATCGAAGAATTATTTTAAGAGATATTTAATGCCAAAGTTGAACAAAATCGTTCCATTAAAAAAGTTTTATAGGAGCAAAAACTGTACATAGGAATTTAATCATTTTTAGATCATTTTATGCGTCAGAATTTCCCGGTGTGCAGATTGCAGTTAGTTTTTTATTTGAATAATTTTTCGAGGTTTTATTTCTATTTTAAATTCGAATTTTCAGCATTTCGAGAGACATTTTTTACAAATTTTAGAAAATTGTATTAATTTAAACTGTTGCCAGCTGTATAAACAGCGCAAACAGTAATGTTTGCTTCAAATTAAAAATTTATTTTACACGTGACTATTATAAACAAAAAATATAAAAAGCAGGAACTCATTGAAAATTACGTCATAAAAACTATAGTTACACGTGAATTTTAAATGAGAAAGAATATTGTAAAATAATAAATTCAGTAACATGCGTTAGGAGTCCTAAATAGGAGAATTTACGTCATATTACACTTATTACGTAAAATGAACAAAAAATAATATTGCAAAACAGTTTTAATTTAAAAATTGCGCGAGACATTTACTTGACATTTTAAGATGATCATAATATTTCATTTCTAACAAAAGTATTTTGACGTGAATATTAAAAAGAGAAAGAAAAGTTTGGTGAAAATTACGTCAGATTATAATTGTCAGATTCAAATTATAATTCAATCTTCCGAAATCTTTTTAAAGGCGATCAAATTAGCGTGCTGTTAGAGTCTGCGGTGTCTGAACGGGGGTTGACGAGCGTAGCTCGTAGGGGGCAGAGCCCCCTAGTTGTTTAAAAAATGTCAAAATCATAATTTAAGTGAAATCTTAAATACGTTTTTTTTTTTTTTTTTTTTTTTTTTTTTTTTTTTTTTAGGATTTGTTTAGGCATATCTTCTGAAAATGTATTGATCCCCTGAATTTAGTCTTTTTTATGAAGATTTTTTATTTTAAGAAACTATTACAAAGTTTGTATTTTTGAAAAAAAAAAAAAAAATTTCTAACTTTTCTTCTCTTTTGAGTTTTATGTCTCTGAATTATTTATATATATATATGAATTACCGGCGCTAGATTACAGACAATTTATCTTGTAACTCTCTATGTCTCTTTTTACCTCTTTTTTGAATCTCCATGTTGTCCAGATTATATTATCTTTTTCTATGCGCAATAAAAACCGAGCGATAGTTTAAAGACATCAAAGATTAATTGTTGGCAACCTTGGTTTTTGCTATAATCTTTGCTAAACCTTTATTGATCAATAACCAATAGATCAATAAACATTCCATTAAACCAGTGTGAGGAAATGGAAAATTAATGATGTATACCGAAAAGAAAGCGATAATCAAAACCGTACTTTCCGGATTCTCCGAAAACTCATCAATCAAGTACTCAATCAAGCACTTCCGTTAGGAAAGAACCTGAGCCCGAAAATCATTGAGAGTGTGAAATGTGAAGGATGATATAGGAGTCGCATAGTGCCAATGTTCAGTTCTGAATTTCAGCAAGATAAAAAAAAAAATTCTAAATAAATACTATTGGCTATGTTCTCGCTATAAAACCTGCAACGGAAGAATTATATTAAAATTGAACCAAGTTCGTTTGTAATTCTAGGCACAAAAACAGATAATCTTAATGGGTACACTATTTTCAACAATAATTTTTAAATAGAAATTTTACTAAATTATGTACAAATTAAAATCCAATCTTAAGTTATAGATATAATATCTAAATTCATAAAGATTGCATGCAAAAATATTAACTAATCTAAAATACATCTTTTGTGTGCAATTAACAAAAAAAAAAAAAAAAAAAAAAAAAAAAAATGGTTTTTATCTTTCTGAGAAAAATATCTTTAAAAGTGTCTTTTAAATCATTGTTTGCAGTAAAATGGTGGACGCATTTTTTTAGTCATAACTTACGTAAAACTAGAAATATTTCTATGCAAAATGTTTTAAAATGCAACAAACTACTATAATGTTCTTTCATATATAATTTTTTGAAAAATCAATATTTTGTTGATTAAACAGCTCTAGTCTCTTAAAATTTCAAGATAATAAGATTTTATTGCTAACAAAAAAATGCTTAATTTTCTTTTATAATCAGAAATGTTTAAATTACATATACATATATATCAATCTTTTTGAAATATGAATCTACTCCTTTTAAGGTAATATGATCTCTGCAATATACAACTCTTTTTTTAAATAGTCTAGTGAATTTTCACGGGAAATAATATATATATATATATATAATATATATGGTTATAATCTGTTGATTTTAATCCAGAACAGAAGAGCGCCGATTATCTAAACTTCAATCAACCGAACTTCCAACTATCCGAACAGCCTATTTCTCTCAAAAATGTTTTTAACCGAACTTACAGTCATCCGAACAGCCTATTTCTCCCCAAAAAAATTTGTTACCGAACTCCCACTTATCCATTGCCTTGAAATAAAATTTTAAATGAAGAAAAAGCTGATAGTGGATCAGGAAATGAGGAATGTAAAACAATAAAGGAGATGGGAAGAAGGTATGAAGAAAATTAAATTAACGAGTGGTTAAATAGTGAAGTAGTACATAACCCTGGATATCAGATTTTAAATGATGATGAGATTGTGGATGAGATTCATGATGAAAAAGAAATTGTTGATAATGAAAACGAATGCTCTGGAAATAACCAAGGTCCATCACATAATAAAGCATTTGAATATTTGGAAACAGCTATGAAATGGCTCGAACGGCAGAAGAACGTTGATCGTATTCAACTAACGTATTTAAGAAGTATTAGAAATAGGGCAGCATTGAAAAGAATTTCTTCGTTTAAGTAAGCAACAATCAAAAGCTTTTTGCTTAAATTATAATCTCTGGAGTTGAGAAAATGATATGGAAAGAAAAAAAAAATTAATGGTAAACATATAAAAAAATAAATAAATAAACGTGCCAGCACTAACTTGTGCTGGCAGACTTAAGCTTAGATAAGGTATGAAGGTTTTAGTAAAGTCAGAAACATTCCTTAAATTATATGTCCATTTATCCGAACTTTTGCTTATCCGAACCAGGGTCGGTCCCAACTTCTTCGGATAATCAGCGCTCTACTGTATTCAGTTTTAGATTTTATTTTGTGCAAACCGTTACATACAAAACTTTAAAAGGCAAATTAATTAAAATAATTAAAAAAAACTTTAACTTATATGTTCCATTTTTTTAAAACATGTCCTTCTGAAAAATTTGTTGATGCACATTTTCATTAATTACGTCAAAATTTAATGTCTAAACTCATCAATCAGTACAATACTTATGTAAACAATATGCTTTCTGTGAATCTTAATGTGCTAAAGTTCTGTCCATTATGGACATTTTGAGACGAAAATTTTGCTAAATATATAAGATTTCTACACATTTGCTTGTAGTAGCTCCTAAGGTGTCTTTAACTTCTTAATTCTCGCGCCCGTGATATTCACGGGCTGTGTCTTTTATTCAGTTTGTTTAATCCCCACCAGTTTTATAAAACAGTGTAATTGGTTTTATTATGGTATCATTTCACCTGCTATTACATAAGGTGAATATTTCTTTTTCAAAAAAAAAAAAAAAAAAAAAAAAAAAAAGGTGCCAATAAGCAATTTGAATTTTTAAACTGTAATTTAATGCGACAGTTAAGGGGTTAATTTGAAGACCGTGAGCCGACGCATTACCACTAATTCAATATCTAAAAATTGTCTTATTTAATAGCAGAAACTTTGCAATTAAATAAGGCGATAAAGAGTTCATAAATATTACCTTTTGAAATTTGTGGGGGAAACCGACTATATATACACAAATTAAATAAATTCATGAAAATAAAAAACACAGATTTTTCAGGATGCTTTGAAAGATAAAAGTATTCATTATGTAAAATATTTGAAAGATATTTTTTTGTATTTAACTCAGAGTGCAACATTCAAAGACAAAATATTATAAATAATAAAATATGTATAAACTCGTATTAAAATATTATTAAATTTAATAAATTTTTAATTTATAAAATACTTATATTTTTATAATACTTTCATACTAGATTAATTTTTTTATATCTGAAAAAAAAAAACCCTTCAATTAGAAAAAAAAAGAAGCAACCAGTACAACTAAAAAAATAAAAATAAACTCTAAATTTGATTTTAATACTTTTAATAAGAATGTCAACGATTTTAATCAGACAATTAAAATTAATGATTAAATCGTGTTTAAAAATTAAGGATTTTTAAAACGGTATAAAAAAGCATTGAAATATAAAGTGAACCTAATTTGTAAAGTTTCTATGGATATTTTTCCTTAATGAATAACCGAAAAATGCTTTAAATACATGTTTTAGCTTAAATGATTATGTTTATAAAAAAATTAAATATGATAAGTTTGTAAAAAGCAAGTTCTTATCTGGCGTAAAAATCATTCAATTTAAAAAAGATATTTAAATCTAATGCTGCTATTTTGTGGATTTCAAATATAACTTCAGATATAAAATTGGTCATTCTCATATTTACTTTGTGTGCATAATTTAATGGTTTCCACCCATTTTCATAATTTGTTTTGATTAGCTAGCATATACCTGCGTGTA
Source organism: Maratus speciosus (assembly GCA_963932465.1). NCBI lineage: Eukaryota > Metazoa > Arthropoda > Arachnida > Araneae > Salticidae > Maratus > Maratus speciosus. The sequence goes on along the minus strand of OZ010798.1, from coordinate 327,862,259 downwards.
AGTTTTCATTTATGGTGTTAACAGTAATTTTTATAAGTTGAAATGCAAAAATTCTTCCCATGATATTTGTTTGATTTGTTATTTGTGTTAACTGATGAAATTACTTAAGTGAAGTTTTTATTATTTCTGTAATTATATTAATTATAATTTTATTAATCAAAACGTAAAATGTCTAATGTTCTAACTATAGAAATTATTGTTTAATAACTATTAATTTAAATAGTATTAACAATTTTATATTAAATTAAGTTATTAATAATTTTAATAAATATAAATGTCTGCAGTATTTAATATAGGTTTACATAATTATTACAAAATTTTAACATACATAATGGTATTACTAACTGATAAAATAACTAATTTGCTGATTTAATCTTTTAGTGCTAATAATAGTTTTATTAATTAAAGCATAAAAACATAGATTATGACACATGTTTAGGAAAAAAACCTGACAACTGTATAACCTCCTGAATGAAATTTTAAGATGCATTACGCAATCTCATTTTTTTTTTCTTTCGGAATTATAATCAAGATTTTTTTCTTTACTTGCGTGCTGATACTCCGATCTCAAATTCTTTGACTTTGAAACCCATACCATTAACCAAAATTTATCCCTAGAAGGTCTTGGCTGCATTACAATAGTTTGTTCACAATAGAATGTTTCCAGCTCACATGAATAAACAATATAAGAATCACATTTTTTTTATTTAAATAATAATAATAATAATACATTATTATTATTATTCAGAAGCAGAGCTAACACAATAACGTTTCCGAAAAAAAAAAATATATTGCTTGCAATTTTTATTTGACAACAACAAATATCTGTATCTCACAAATAATACATTTGAATTTCATGATAATTGGATTAATCATATAAATAATAGATTACCGAAGGGGAAAAGAAGGGATGTAACAGTGAGCTGCTAAAAGAAAATTGAAAATGGTTTGCCTATATTTTAATATTTTATATTTCTATTTAAAATCTTTAGATGAAAAGTGTTATAATAAACAGTAATGCTGTAAAAAAAAAATAATAATAATAATAATAATAATTGTAAGCAAATTTATAGACGTTAGAAAAAAACTTGCCCACAAATTTATTTTCTAATATGGTAAAGCCTGTCTGTAACGGAATCTCACTTTAAACGGGAAAAATCATGTTCTTGCCAAAAAATACCATGCAATTATACAACTTGAGACGTAAAAAACCTGTGTAAAACGGAATTCTTTACTGATAAATTAAGTTTTCGTCTTAGCAGATATTTCTTTATCATACTTGTGGTGGCATTCGAATTATTAACGGGGCCGGCTGTCTCTGTCTACTGTCCTGTTTCGGCATAGTATGTCCTTGAAAGCCGAGTATGCAAAATAAGCGAGATATTATTTTTTATATTACACACTAAATCTTTCCTACATATTTCTTCAAGGCCGTATACTAATTAACAGCAACATCAAAATATGCACGTAAAAAGGGGGGGGGGGGGAGACACACATACAGGAGTCGGATAATCAGCTGTCGACGAACCTAAAAAGATTCTTATAGCATCGAATATGTGACCCCTCTGCTGTGACATCAACATGACGTTTGGGGGCATATATACAGGGGTCAGATATCCAACTCTCTCACCAAAAGTAAAAGCCTTAGCATTGGATATCTGACCCCTTGATATGTATCCCCTTTGCTCTGACGTCAAAATGACGTATTGGGGCAGATATACAGGGGTCGAATATCCAAATCTCTCTCCAAAAGTAAAAGTCCTAGCATTGGATATCTGCCCCCTTGATATGTGTCCCCTTCTGCTGTGACGTCAAAATTACGTATGGGGGCAGATATACAGGGGTTGGATATACACCCTTCGACGAAAGGAAAATTCTCTAGGACTGGATATGTGTCCCCTTCAGCTGTGACGTCGTATGGGGGCATATATACAGGGGGTGGATATACAGCTGTCGACGAAAATAAAATGCTCTGTATTGGATATTTGCCCCCATCTGCTATGGGGACATATATACAGGGGTCGGATATACACCCTTCGACGACAGTGAAATTCTGCAGCACTGGATATGTGCCCCCTTCTGTCTGTGACGTCAAAATGACGTATGGGGGCAGATATACAGGGGGTAGATATCAGCGTCCCCTTGTAGACTAGTGCCTAGCTACTTTTTGTTTATAAAAGTACTCTGTTGTCAAGTGAATTTTGAGATTTTTCGTGCGTTCATGGTGTCCCGAATTCCAATATTTGTGTGTGAATGAGCTACCTAAGTAAAATATGTCATTTTTTTAAGTTTCGCAAAGTGTCTGAATCTACAGACATCTGATGGTTATGGTTATTTCTTAGAATGATGTGTTAATTAAATAACTATGATTGTGCAATTGCTATACATAGTGCGGTAGGATATGGAATCGACGAATTTTGAATGCATTTCGCAGAAAGGTAATCTAGTTCTGGATTGTGTTCCGGTTTCAGGTAGAATATACAACTGTGAGTTTTGGCAGAGTGGTAAGAAGTTACGTTTCGTGTTTACGAATAAAAAGATTATTGGAACCCACGGGTTTCACTTTTATAGACATATTATGCAGTTTATAGTGATATTTTACAGTGAGTAAAAGTTACTTTTCCTAAGTTCCTGAATCACAGAGAGTGAAGCTATTTTCAGGATGAATTCATGAATGAGTCAAATAATATCCATTTTGGATTTGAGGACAGCTTTAATTAACCCCTTCGCGATGTTTTTCGCTGCAGTTTTTACTTTTTAATGATCACTGTTTCCGAGCAATAATTTTCGTATTATTATTATTCGCATTAACGATTTATAATAATAATTTATATAATGTTTGCCTTATACATATAATCAAAGAAATTATATGATTAAATAAAGCGAAAAGTACTATTCGAAAATAGTGCTGTTTAAATTAAGATTGTACGCGCTTTATACAGCACTTATACGAGACGCTCTTTCCAAATGGCTAACAATTAATTAAAAATGATATATATGAATAGTAATAAAAAAAGAAAAAAAAATCTAAAATATGATATCTACAGTACGATAAAAGGAATATTTTCAATCTATTCTAAGTCTACCTTGAATTGTATAACTTCTTTTAGGCGTAATTTTATCCTTTATGCATACATAAATCTACCGTTGGTCTTCTAAACGCCATAGAAAATTAAAGACTTTTCTGGCTACCCATTCTTGTCAATCCCATCAAAGACGTTTATTCAATATAGAACTTAGGCAATTACTTGACCTCCAAAAATCGGACTCTTGGGAAATATTTACATTCAGCCCTCCAAGAGATTTTCTCCGGGATATGATATGCACATAGTAGGAAAGCTAAAGTAAAATATAGGAAGAAGCAATAGTTATATTTCGCTTTTAATCTCTCTGATGAAGTAGCTATTCAGGCACTTATAATTAAAATTTTTGTAATAATATTTTTAATAATTGACTTTCAGGTGAATAATATAAAATATAGATAATTTTATTTCGTACTAGCTAAAGTGCCCGGCGTTGCCCGGAATTTTAAGAGTGTTTGTTTTGAAAAACCAATTTCAAAATTTAACATACAACATGAAAAGAAAAAAAACAGTCGAAGACATGACAGTCATACACATAAATCAAATGAAAACCCGATGTAAAAATGTATAAATTTATATAACAGACGCAAAATATTACAGCTATAAATGAACTTGTTTCCATTCATCATTGGAGCAATAATGTTAAAGTACGTCAATATTTCCATAATCTGGTTTTTATCATGCTCCATTACATTTTTTCACACTTATATGACGTTATAAATTCACCACACCCATTATATTTCCAATGTGAGGCATTATTTCATTTTTTTAATACGTCAAATTAATTAAATGATTATAATTTTTCACATGGAAATTAAAACAGAAAAATTATGACGTAACATCTACTTTTGTCTTTAATTCCTCAAACTATTTATTTTATTTTCATTTGTCACGTGAAAATCTTGCAGTAGAAAAGTTATGATGTAATATTCCCTTTTTTAAAAATTCGTCAAACCATTTATTTCATTTTTTCACGTGGAAATCTTGCAATAGAAAAGTAATTGTTTTGGTAAGAATTTTATTTTTCATTTTTAACTGTTGGCAACTGCTATAACGAAAAATGTTTAAATTTGATAAGAAATTGCTGTTAAATGGGTGTTTTTTTATTAATTAAAAATTAACTATCAATTATTCCGATTCCGGATTACTTTAGTTTCCTCGGCCGTGTTTTAGTACATATGTACGTAACATATCACAATTCTGGCTTCTAAACTGTGGACTTGTATAGTATTACAGACAGACAGACAAATTTTCATTTTTATATATTAGATTATTATTTATTTTGAACAGTTAAGTGTTTAACCCTTCAACCTACAATGACGGGCATAGCCCGCGTACGATGATCGAGCCAAATGTAAATTCTTCTTACCACTAAAATTTCACAGTAAATATAGTTTAATTTAATCGTCGAAATTCCATGATTAAACAAGGCGAAAATCTATTAAATTTTAGTGGTAGCTATGGATTTGCCAAACCAGGGAACTGTTGAGACGTAAATCGTAGGTTAACGGGTTAATGTTTGCCAGAAAACTGCATTAATTTATTTATTTACTAGCTGCGTAGTAACAAGTTGTGTTACATTTAAATTGCATGATGTCTTTCGATTGTTTGGCCGAAAAAAAATCAGTTTCATTATACACTAGCTGATACGCCTGCCGTTGCCCGGGCCGTTATAATAACTTAAAATGAACCTCAATGTTATTAGTTTATATGTTTAACTCCCGTTTTTCTCAATTTATAATTTTAAACGAGAAAGTATTGAATTGAAAGTACAGTAAACTCTCGATTATCCGCGGAATTGGGTGGCGCGACTATCGCGGATAATCCACAAAATTTTGAAAAAAGGGAACAAATCAACACAAATATGTACTTGAACAATTTATACACATAATAAGTAACACAAGCATACATTTTACAGTTTCTACGCATAATGGGTAACATAAAGATACTTATTACTTCAGGAATAATAAAATTATTCATTACTTACAAACTTGTAGGTTTATTTCTTTAGAAAATCCGTCAAAAGCTTATTTGTTTTCTTGTAGCACCATTTTCAATTTTTTTAATCAGTTCTAATTTATCTTGAATCGTTAACACAACTCTTTTTCTTTTTTGTGATATTTTTCAAATACGTATTGAAAATGCAAAACTATAAAATTTAAATACAAACGCGAACTTCTGTAAGACACGTGTTCACAGCTCAGCTAAAACAAGCAAACTGGTGTGCTCTATGAAAAAAGGGAGAAACAAAATAATAACAGGGGGGCGGGGGTGACTTTCAGTACCCGTACATTGTTTATCAACAGGTGTGTGGCCTTGCGACACCCTCAAGATTAGCTGCACCTGCTTCGTGCACGTGATTGTTCCACGTTTTCAAATCGAAATCATTTTTAGTGAAAAAGATCGAAAACTCATCCTACGTCGCAGAAATAAGTTTCTTCTCAAAGATAAAAAAAGAAAAAAAAAAAGAAAGTTAGACTCGCGGATAATCCGCTCGCGGATAATCGGGAGTTCACTGTATATGCCATTTGGTATTTAAACCGCGACGAAACACTCAGGTTTTTACTGATTTGATGGAAATTTTCACAAATTTTATTTTGTAAAATGTATTTGTACCCATCCGATCTTTTTGAAATCTTTGTAGATGATGTAAATCTTGTCTACTGAGATGCTCTAAAAAGATTGCGTTAAAATACGGCCGTTTAGTTACTTTTAGCGTAGAAAAAATATAGTCTCCGTGAGGCGCAAAATAACCTGTGTTCGCCGGTGCATTTGAAGGAGTTAAAATTAGTGATGGGCAATAACGAGATGTTTTTCTCGATTTTCTCGATTGTATGGACATCTCGATATTTTTCGATTGTGTAAATTTTTTCTCGATGACTACAGTTTGCAAATTTCTTTTATAAATCATATATTATGTATTATATACGTCATACATTTATCAAGAATCGTCTGCGGGTGAACTGGAATGAGTCGATATTAATAAAGACTAGGTGACTTCGACCGCTAGCGGGCCCCTCCTTTAATCGGGGCCCCTAATTTATACGTAATCTTGTAATATGAAATCACGAACATGTTACCCGCTATATACGGCACTGATATATGATAGCAGGCGGGTGTGGTGTGCACGCACTACAAAATCTTGTAAAAAAATATAATATCGAAACGAATGAACGTCGGGTCAGATCTCTTGGGGTCAAAGCGAGCGGAGGGGCACAGCAGCTGCATAATATGATTAAGTCGTCACAGGTCTTTAGGCCTTTCCAACCATATGTCACATGAGAAATCTGGATCTGAATTTATAAAAATGCCCTCCCCGTGGGGGCAAAGGGGGGGGAGGTGGATAACATGAGTAAGTGGTCATAAGCCTTTCCAACAATATGTCACATGAGGGGTCTCGGCTAAATTTAGAAAAACACTCCCGTGGGGGAAAAGTGGGGGGTGGGGCGGTCACCGGAGGTGCATTACATCAATAAGTAGTCACAGACCTTTCCAACGATATCTCACATGTGGTGTACTGATGGGCGATAACGAGATGTTTTTCTCGATTTTCTCGATTGTATGGACATCTCGATATATTTCGATTGTGTAAATTTTTTCTCGATGACTACAGTTTGCAAATTTCTTTTATAAATCATATATTATGTATTATATACGTCATACATTTATCAAGAATCGTCTGCGGGTGAACTGGAATGAGTCGATGTTAATAAAGACTAGGTGACTTCGACCGCTAGCGGGCCCCTACTTTAATCGGGGCCCCTAATTTATACATAATCTTGTAATATGAAATCACGAACAACCTGTTCGTGAGGAGCGGAGGGGCACAGCAGCTGCATAATATGATTAAGTCGTCACAGGTCTTTAGGCCTTTCCAACCATATGTCGCATGAGAAGTCTGGATCTGAATTTATAAAAATGCCCTCCCCGTGGGGGCAAAGGGGGGGAGGGGTGCGGGAGGTGGATGACATGAGTAAGTGGTCATAAGCCTTTCCAACAATATGTCACATGAAGGGTCTCGGCTAAATTTAGAAAAACAACCCCGTGGGGGAAAAGTGGGGGGGGGTGGCGGTCACCGCAGGGGCATTACATCAATAAGTAGTCACAGACCTTTCCAACGATATCTCACATATGGGGTCTTGGCTAAATTTGGAAAAGTGTCCCCCGGGAGAGGCAAATTGGGGGAGACTGTTACCGGAGGCGCATAACATCAATAAATAGTCACAGACCTTTCCAGCGATATCTCACATGAGGGGTCTTGGCTAAATTTGGAAAAGTGCACCCGGGGGGGAGGCAAAGTGGTGGTGGGGACACCGTAGGTACATAACATCAATAAGTAGTCACATACCTTTCCAACGATATCTCACACGAGGGGTCTTGACTAAATCTGAAAAAGTGTCCCCCGGGGGGGCAAAGAGTGAGGAGACTGTCACCGGAAGTGTATAACATCAATAAATAGTCACAGACCTTTTCAACGATATCTCACAAGAGGGGTATTGACTAAATTTGGAAAAGTGTTCTCCGGGGGGCGGCCACCGAAAGTGCATAACATCAATAAGGAATCACAGACCTTTCCAACGATATCTCACACGAGGAGTCTTGACTAAATTTGAAAAAGTGTCCCCCGGGTGGGCAAAGAGGTGGGGGGGGACTGTCACCGGAAGTGTATAACATCAATAAGTAGTCACAGACCTTTTCAACGATATCTCACAAGAGGGGTATTGACTAAATTTGGAAAAGTGTCGTCCGGGGGGGCAAAGTGGGGGTCGGCCACCGGAAGCGCATAGCATCAATAAGTAGTCACAAACCTTTCCAACGATATGTCACATGAGGGGTCTTGGCTAAATTTGGAAAAGTGCTCCCGGGGGGGGGGGGGCACCGTGGGTACATAACATCAGTAAGTAGTCACAGACCTTTCCAACGATATCTCACACGAGGGGTCTTGACTAAATTTGAAAAAGTGTCCCCCGGGGGGGGGGTAAAGAGTGAGGGGGACTGTCACCGGAAGTGTATAACATCAATAAGTAGTCACAGACCTTTTCAACGATATCTCACAAGAGGGGTACTGACTAAATTTGGAAAAGTGTCCTCAGGGGGGTCTAAGTGGGGGGGTGGCCACCGGAAGTGCATAGCATCAATAAGTAGTCACAAACCTTTCCAACGATATGTCACATGAGTGGTCTTGGCTAAATTTGGAAAAGTGTCCTGCAATTTCATATATTATAAATAATATTTAGCGGAGGGCTCCATAAAAAAATCCGATCTAAAATGATAAAATCGGAAAAAACTACCCTCGCAGTGGGGGCCAAATTGGGGAGGGGAGGAAGAAAGCCTCATAATATGAAAGAGTCATCCGAGAGTTTGCCGATGACATATCACATGACTGGTCCAAAAAAAGTTTGAAAATTGCTCCCCCTCCCTCCCCCCGTGGGCCCACTCTTTCGCCCCGGAATTCACACAGCCGCCACTTTAAAATTTTTATGTTCAATAAATAATATTTACCGGAAGACTGCATAAAAAACCCACATCTAAAGTGATATTTAAATTTATTATAGAAATCGGCTACGGTTTTAAAAATTTGTTCGCCCCTTCCCCATCCCCCTTTGGGCGAAGAAAGGTTCATAGTATGAAAGAGTGGTCAAAAGGCTTTCCGATTATATGCAGCAGGAAGGGTTCCGTAAAATTTTTTAAATTGCACCCCGCATGACTCCACTCTCACGTCCTCCTACCTCGAAATCACCCGACCCACCTTCCTCTTTGAAATTTTTATATTTAATAAATAATTTTTATCGGAGGGCTCCAGGTATGTGACATCTTCGTAGGGCTAAAATAAGAGAAACTTTGAAAATTAGGCTTCATTTCACAGCTCATTGTCATGTCTCTTTCTCTATCTCGTCCCTTGGCACTCTCGATAAATTTTCTTACTTTTCTTCTCTGCCGAGAACGAGAGAAATCCTCGAAAAGCTTCTCATAGCGAAATGTTGAAAAGCGCGAGAGAAATCCTCGAAAGGCTTTTCATTGGGAGATTTTGAAAAGGACGAGAGAAACCAGCGAGAGGCTTCCCATCGGGAAAGGTTGAAAAGGGCGGGAGAAACTATCGAGAGACTTCCCATTCCGAAAGGTTTAAAACCGCAAGAGAACCAACCATCGAGCAGCTTCCGATCTGGAAGCGTCGAAATGCTGGAAAAATCATCGAGATGAGATTTGCCGAAATGCGAGATGGAAATGAAGCTTTCAGAGTCAAACTTACCGAATTTCTGGTTTAAGTCGTAATTTCTCAAAGGAGCCCATCTGCTTATCCAATCTCTTTTTAGCTCACAGGCTATCTAAGCCTGAGAGCTACTGTACCCGTCGGTTCTGTGTATGCATGTACGTACGTACGTATGTATGTACGTAACGCGATAACTCTTGATTAAAATGTACGATTTGCTTCAATTTTTTTTATGTTCATTCTGATAAGGCGTTCCGCTGATTAGTTTTGACGGTTCATTGGTTAAGGATAAAGGGAGAGAAGGGGGACTGGTTCCCCCCCTCCTTAATTTAGATAAATAGGTTTTTCATGCAGAATTATTCGATTTGCTCCAAATTTCGTATACCGGTTTATTATGTTAAGGAGCTTCCCTGATTAAACTTGGAGGTTCATTAGTTAAGTATGAAGGGGGGAAAGGGGGGTAGACCCCCTTCTTAATTTAGATAAATGGGTTTTTCATGCAGAATTATTCGATTTGCTCCAAATTTGGTATACCGGTTAATTATGTTAAGAAGTTGCCTTGCTTAGATTTGGAGGTTTACGGGTTAAGTATAAAGGGGGAGAAGGAGGCTGGACCCCCCTTAATTTAGATAAATGGGCTTTTCATGCAGAATTATTCGATTTGCTCCAAATTTGGTATACCGATTTATTATGTTAAGGAGCTTCCCTGATTAAACTTGGAAGTTCATTGGTTAAGCATAAAGGGGGAGAAGGGGGTCTGGTCCGCCCCCCCCCTTAATTTAGATAAATGGGTTTTTCATGCAGAATTATTCGATTTGTTCCAAATTTGGTATACCGGTTTATTATGTTAAGGAGCTTCCCTGATTAAACTTGGATGTTCATTAGTTAAGTATAAGGGGGGAAAGGGGGGTAGACCCCCTCCTTAGTTTAGATAAATGGGTTTTTCATGCAGAGTTATTCGATTTGCTCCAAATTTGGTATACCGGTTTATTATGTTAAAAAGTTGCCTTGATTAGATTTGGAGGTTTACGGGTTAAGTATAAAGGGGGAGAAGGAAGGCTGGTCCCCCCCTTAATTTAGATAAATGGGCTTTTCATGCAGAATTATTCGATTTGCTCCAAATTTGGTATACCGGTTTATTATGTTAAGGAGCTTCCCTGATTAAACTTGGAAGTTCATTGGTTAAGTATAAGGGGGGTAAGGGGGTAGACCCCCTCCTTAATTTAGATAAATGGGTTTTTCATGCAGAATTATTCGATTTGCTTCAAATTTGGGATACCGGTTTATTATGTTAAGAAGCTGCCTTGATTAGATTTGGAGGTTTATGGGTTAAGTATAAAGGGGAGGGGCTAGTCTCCCCCTTAATTTAGATAAAAGGGTTTTTTATGCAGAATTATTTGATTTGCTTCAAATTTAATATACCGATTTATTCCGATATGGCGCTTCCTTCAATTTGGAGGTTCGTTAGTTAAGTATACAAAGGCGAAAAGGGGGCAAGTCCCCCTCCCCTTAATTTAGATAAATGGATTTCATGGAGAATTATTCAATTTACTTTAATTTTTTTTTTCTATGTTCGTTCTGATAAGGAGCTTTCCTGATTAGATTTGGAAGTTCATTAGTTAAGTATAAAAGGGTTAAAGGGGTTAGACCACCCTTAATTTAGCGATATGTTTCTTTTTTTTATGCAGAATTATCTGATTTGCTTCAAATTTGATATACTGATTTATTATAGTTAAGGAGTTTCCCTGATTAGATTTGGAGGTTCATTGGTTAAGTATAAAAGGGGCAAACGGGGGATATTTCCCTTCATTTATTTTTTGAGGGACATTATTCTTTGAAATAAGAGTATAATATACAATTAGTGTGAATAACCTGTGAGCTCAATGCCATCAGTTTAACTGGCACTTATCTTTTTATTGCTATTAACCAATGTGGGTTATGAAGCATAGTGGTTTATGCATTCAGTTCTGTATAGTCCTAGTTTCAAACTTTACTGTTAAATTTAGTGTCATTTTGCCCGGAATTTACAATGTTTCTCTTATTTTAGCTCTGCCAAGCTGCCCCATACCTGGAGACTCATATAAATACTATTTATTAAATATAAAAAGTTCAAAGAGGAAGATGAGTGAATTCTGGGGGGTGCGAGAGTGGACAAAGGGGGGGGGGCAGGTAATTTTCAAACTTTTACCAAACCTCTCCTTGACATATCATCGGAAAGTCCTTTCACCACTTTTTCATATTATGAGCCTTTCTCCTCCCAGAGTTGAATTCCGGAAGGGGGAGGGGGGGGGCGGTGCGGGGGTGAATTTTTTTTAATTGTAGAGATTTCTACAATAAATATCATTAAATGAGGTTTTTTAATGGAGCTCTCCGATAAATATTATTTATTAAATATAAAATTTTAAAAGTGGGGCTGCGTGATCTCCGGGTATATTCTGGGATAAAAGAGGGAACCCACGTGGGAGGGGTAGATTTCAAACCTTTTTTGGACCAGTCATTTGATATATCATCGGAAAGTTTTCGGTTATCATCGGAAAGTTACTCTTTCATTTTATGAATCTTTCTTCTTCCCTCCCTAGTTTGGCGCTCCGAGAGAGGCACTTTTCGAACTTTTTTGAAATCGTAGCGTTTTTAAACATTTTAGATCAGATTTATTTACGGATCCCTCCGATAAATAATTTTTAATATATGAAAATTTCAAAGAGAAGGATGGGCAGAATATATTTCGGGGGGGGGGGGGGGGACGATAATTGGAATCCTGGGAGTTGGGACTCTTTTCTATCTTTTGCTGACACCCCTCATATTATATATCATTGGAAAGCTCTGTGACTACTATTTCATTTTATATATCGCCCGAGCCCTTCCCCTTACTTTGCCCCCGCGCGGGGGCACTTTTCTAAATTTAGCCGACACCCCTCATGTGACATATCGTTGGAAAGTCCTGTGACCACTTATTCATATTATGCACTTTTTTCCCCTCCCCCTACTTTGCTCCCCGCGGGGGTTCGTTTAATGTGTTCTACTCGAATACTTTCTAAAAATGGGGAAATTAAAGATCCAATCTCAAATGACGTAGAAAAATCAATAAAAAATTTTGATCCTTTTTATTATCCTTTAGTTCATGTTTTTGCCACTAGGGGGTGCTTTTGATTCTTATTTCTTTGGCAATTTTGGTGCTAATTGCCGAAAAATTCTAATTTTTGATACTTAAACTCCCCTTACCCCTTCATAGCTACTCGCGTTTTTTCAGCTTTTTTCAACCAGGTGGCACCCTTACAAGACTTTTCCAGTCTTATGGCTCCTTTATAGCTCCCTTTGGTTTGTTGTTTTTTCATTCCATCTGTTTTCAGTTACCCTATATTTAATAAAATCTTCCTTATATATATGTAAAAACTGATTTCAATTATCGATTCTAGAACATCTCCTTTGTAGATTCTCGAAAGTAATGACTGTATCAATTGTGTATTTTACAATAACGATTTTTTTTTATTGGTAAATTTTCGAGAATCGCGCATCACTAAGTCCTATCACTACTATGAAATTGTCGGCCAGAATAATAGCTAAGTTTTCCAATAACTGTTTTTAGCTTTTCTCGTTATAATCGATTGTAAAACATCTCGATTGTAGATTCTAGGAATTAATCGATGGCTGTATCGATTGTGATTTTTTACGATGACGATTTTTTTGTGATTGTCGAATTCTCGAGAATCGTCCATCACTAGTTAAAATTAACATTTTTAAAAAATGATTGCACAATCGATTAAAAGATTTTTTGTGATTTAAGAGCATGTTTTTAGTTTTGCCTGTATCTCTAAGATTGTGCTCTGGAGAGGCGTTGCCATAAAGGAAAAACACGACTTAAAAAAGAATTAAGTTTTAACCGCTATATATATATATATTTATATATACATTATTTGAGACTTAAGGGTACGATCTTTCGGAATATGTCTTCCAATTTCAACTGTAGCTAGCTGTTTAGTCGATTTAACTAAAAACAAAACTATTAAAAAACAGAAATGAAATCGAAAGTTCGGTTCTTCGCTACCTTCTGATGCGTAATTGGGGTTCTAGGCATGTGCGCGCGTTCTATCCCTCTCGGAAAGACCGAGATGAGTTTTTAATGAGAGTTCTTTGTGGTTTTTAATTATTAATTCATCAAATTATCAGAAATTTAAAATTCTGAGACTCAGATGCACCAATAGGACTAACCTCACACAATGTTTCAGCCTCGTACTGTTGTAGATTTTGCAAGCCATCGCAGACAGACAGAAACACATACAGAACAAAACTTTCTTCTTTTAGTATAGATTTCAAGTTTCTAGACCTAAAATTTTCCAAATAAATCGTAATTTACGTTTTTAGAACATATTCCGCTCTTTTCACTTTTTAAAATTCGAACTCTTTTTATTTTAACACTAGAAAAATTGAAATTTTTACTGCAGTTTTATAAAAATATTTAATACCAGAATTTTTACTTAAAACTGTTTAACTTATTTAATTAGTCTTTTTTCCTTTGTGTCTTTTTAACTTATTTTATGAAGAAATTTCTGATTCGAACCGAAATATATCCATATGGTTGGGCCAAAATGGCCCCTCACCGTCATTCTAGTAATATTACAAAACTCAAAATTTTAGATTTTTTCCTCGCCCTTTTACTTTTCAGAATTTTTAGAAATTGTTATGTTGCGAGTAGTTACGTTTCAAAGGTAACAACCGTGTCTAATTTTAACTTTCTAGTTCTAACAGTTCCAAATAAATCATAATTTTGAACGTTTTCCTTTCATTTCACCCTTTTAAATTTTGAACTTTTTACCCGTTCTTAGCGAGGATTCATATTTTAAAAATAACCACCACAGCAAATTTCAAGTTCCTAGCCTCAACAATCATACATCGCAATATTAAAACGTTTTTTGCTACTGCATGCATTTTGGGAGTTGTTGTACCGGCATAAAATAAAGCCTCTCTTGGGACAAAGATGATCACTAGCATTTTGCTACCATTATTTTTGAAATTGTGTTAGTAGTTCCAGAAATTAACGCCTACAAATAATATTTGTATAGATTTGCGTACATAATTTCAAATAAAAGCGCAAGAAATAATTGTCGGAATGCTCTACTTGATGAAAATGCCCCTCAAAACTCTTTTAATCTAGATACGTTTTCTTTAATGATAATTTTTTTTAAACTGAAAAAATCTAATATACTAATTAGCCTTTTTTATCGAGAAAGTGACATAAATTTTATCTGATGAATTTCACAGTTACAAATATTGTCTCTTCATATTAAAATATTAGAGAAATCAGATACCCATTACATAAAAGGGTGCCTAAGAAATTCAATGCAGATTTTCATTCAGTTTAATGTCCTTAACACTGAATATATAAAATATGATGCTGAGAACATGGTTTAAAATCCATTTCAAATTTAAAAGTAGCGACATAAATATAAGATGATAAATTTCATAATTGCAAATACTGTAATTGCATACTAAAATATCAGAGAAATCAGATACCATAAGATTACATAAAAGGGTTACTTAAGAAATTCAATGTGATTTTCATTCAGTTTAAAGTCTTTAACATTGATTATTTAAAATATCATGCTAATAACAAGGTTTAAAATCCAGTTCAAAATTAAAAGTAGTGGCATAAATATAAGATGATAAATCTCATAGTTACAAATATTGTAATTGAATGTTAAAATACCAGAGAAATCAGTTATCCAATACATAAAAGAATACCTTAAAATTCAATGTATATTTCATTCAGTTAAAATACTTAACACTGAATGTATATAATATGATGATAAGAAAATGTTTAAAAAAAATTTCAAATTTAAAAGTAGTGACATAAATATAAGGTGATAAATTTCATAGTTACAAATGTTTTAACTGCATATTAAAATATCAGAGAAATCAGATACCCAATAATAAAAGGGCACCTAAGAAATTCAATGTAGATGTTTATTCAGTTTAAAATCCTTAACACTGAATATATACACTAGTTTCCAAAAAGTAAGGAAAAATCACAAAAAGAGCGATAACTCGTTCAAAAAGAAACCTATACGTAAGAAATTTGCATATGTTGTTAAGTAAAAGATGCTGAATAAAATTACAAAATGCAAATTAGTGGCGCTGCAGTTTCAGTTTCAGTTTCAGGCGAGGCGGTGAGGCCTACCAATATGGTTTTAGCTCAATAAGCCCCGCCCAGCAGAATAACTACCATGGTAAAGGGATCGGATTACGTCAGGTGTTACTGTGATTATGAGATAAGAAATCTAAGCCAATTCTTTAGTATGACCTCGAGGTACCATTTATCCGCTGAACTACCATATAAAACTATTGTAAGATTGGATGCAGGTCAAAATCAGACAGAGGTGGCCAAATGGCTAAATGTGAGTCCTTCTGTTGTTCATAGGCTTTGGCAACAACTCCAAACCACTGCTTCGGCCTCCGAAAGGTTCAGCCAAGGACGGGCAAGAGCTAAGACAAGAACCGATGACCGATATTTGCAGTTATGTGTACGAAGGAATATAACAGCAGCCCCCTCTCATCTTAGAGCCTCTCTTGGTCCAGCCACTGGAAGGATGGCATCAACGTCTACTGTGCATAGAAAGCTTCATGAAGGTAGTCTTTACGCAAGGCAACTAGCTATTTGTGTGCCGCTCACCTCACGTCACCGGAGGGAACGTTTAAGGTGGGCATGTCAACATGTCCACTGGACGGCTGATCAATGGAGGCGTATTTTCTTCACAGATGAGTCCCGGTTTAGTCTCTAAAGCGATAGTAAGCGTTGTTTGATTTGGAGAGAACAGGGAACACGCTATTATCCATCAAACATTAGTGAAAGAGATTCATATGAAGTAGGCAGTGTCTTTGTTTGGGATGGTATCATTTTGGGTGGACGTACAGACCTCCATGCCTTTCCACGTGGAACTGTGAATGCTCACATCTATAGAGATAATATTCTTGATGCTTATGTGCTTTCTTATGACGGCGCAATAGGCAATGATTTTCTGTTACAAGACAACAACGCTAGACCGCACAGGCATCGTGGAAGATTATCTTCAGCACCAAATAATTCAGAGCATGGAATGGCCAGCTCGATCACCGGACTTGAATCCCATCGAGCATTTTTGGGATGCTTTAGAAATATATGTTTCTGCTCTCGGTCGCCCTCCTCAAACCCTTTCCACGCTTACAACTGCTTTACAAGAGCAATGGCTCGCACTTCCCAGCGAACTTAGCGATCGCATAATTGACAGTATCACACATCGCTGTATATGCTGTATTGCTTCTAGGGGTGATCATACTCCATATTAAAGGTACTTTTCCTATACCAAACTGACACATTTATTTTGTTTATTTTATAATTGTGTTAATTTTTGAAACAACACAATCGTCTGGTAATTTCTTTTAATGTTATTTTATACCTTACTACATGTTGTATAATGTAGCTCAGTTTCATTAAAATCTACATACAACTTTTTGAGCAATCGTTGTTGTTGTTGTTTTTCCTTAATTTTTGGAAACCAGTGTAAAATATTATGATAAGAACATAGTTTAAAATACATTTCAAATTTAAAAGCAGTGACATAAATATAAGATGATAAATATTGTAGTTACAAATATTGTAATTTCATATTAAATAAAATATCAGAGAAATCAGATACCCAATACATAAAAGAATATCTAAGAGAGTCAATGCAGAATTTTATTCTGTTTAAATTCCTTAACACTGAATGTATAAAATATGGTGATAAGAACATGTATTAAAATCCATTTTCAATGTAAAAGTAGTGACATAAATACTATGATAAATTTCATAGCTACAAATACTGCTGGAATGATATATACTTGCTAAAATATATCCATAACTTTAATACATTGCAACACAGGTAATGAGGTTGATTAATATTAATTTTATATGAGGAGATTAATTTTTATGATTCTTACTATTCGTACAGTGTTAGCACCAAATGATACTAGGTAAGCGATATAATTAACAATTCCCTTCAGGGAAATCCAAAGAAAATTTAATATATTAAATATTAAAATTAATCAATGCGCTGTGTCATTTTTTTCGCAGATCGTTTACCTTCTAAGTCTGTATTTTCTTTCATATAATAATTTTTTTAGCAAATCATATGGATAAATAGATTATTTATTTTACATTCCCACATCTATAAGAGAAAAATATTAATTAAGTATTAAAACAAAGAAAAGATTACTCATATTCAATCTTGATTACATTTTATTATAGGAGAAAATTTACAATAAAAAAAAAGTTATTTACATATTGTGGGTTATAAATTTTAATAGTAATGCTGATGCACATCTTCATATATATTTTTACCTATTTTAATTAATTAATCTATTTAATTAATTTTATAACACGTGAAAATCACCATAGTCTGCGACTTTTTATATGCAATTACTATAACTGATTCACAATGGAAATAATCATAAATTTCTCTACCTGGATTACTGCCCCGAGCAGCATGGAACATTGCAGTAGACGGGTGAAACCCAATCATCATCACAAATAAAATAATCCATTGATTGAAGCACTATTTAATTATACAGGATCGCCTTTTTTTTAAGGCCACATTAGGCTAAATTTCATTTATATATATATATTTATGTTATACGATGCAAAAGCAAGGTGTTAATATATATTATAAGGACTCCAGCAACATCTTTTTTTTTTTTTTTTGCTGCCAACTGCATCGAGGACAAATCTGCAAGTGAAGTCTGTCTCTTACATACACAGAAAAACAAAAAATCACAATGTCCTGTTTACATTACATATGCAAACAAAATTATACCATATACCTATAAAATTTACATAGAGAGTTACCGCCTATCTTTACAGGCGAATATCATTGGACGAAACTGAATTTATGTGTTGCAATCGTATAGGTTGAGTTTTGCTGATCCCAATTATATTTGTTTAACTTATTCCATCTGTGTGGTCCTTTCTGGTCAAGGGTTAGCTGTAAATTTTCGTTGTTATCCCTTCGTGTTGTCCTACACAACTATAAATCGTAATTTTCGATGACTTTTGTAGATTTATTAGTATCGTAAATTTTATCTGTACGATACTTTACCAAGACATGCACTTAACCTAGTTCAGGTTCTATTATAGTCATACGAATGTTTCTTTTCATATGCTGCCTTGTAGATAATCATATCTTAGTTCATAGATAAAAGGTTAAAGTTTGTTGGAAAGACATATTCTTTCCATCATCTCCGCCTCCAATATGGAAAAAAAAATTGCGTGAAACGTGTTTTTTTTTTTACTTGAACCTACTCCTTCAGCTGGAATATAAAATATCAAGTCATTGTCCAGCACTTTGTGTGCATCCTGTCCTATGTTGTATATGTAGAGTCATTGACACTCACTGAGTATCATAGTGGTTTGGATGGCTTGAAGATGTGCATAGCAAGTCCTTTTATACGCCAATAGTTCTGGTGTACGGATCACGTCGTCGAGGCATAACTGTCGTAGTAGATTGCACTGTATTTATTAATTATTCCATTGTTTGCAATTTAGCACTCAACAATTTAATGTTAAATTAGCCAATTGTATATCAAAGCAACCAATTTTGGAATAAGTAAGATAATAAAAGCCAAATTTCTACCATACGATATGTAAATATGAATAGGCAAACAGTTACACATTAAACTAACATTACACATAAAAGACAATTCATTATATTTCATATATAATAATAAAATACTCAGAGAGACAAAATTTGTATACAATTATTACATTGTGAACTCATGAACATTCGATATAAAATTTTTATATCATCCAAATCTACTGGTTCTTTAATTTATTGTTTCGCTGATAGAGTGTATGTGTTTTTATTATTATTATTATTATTATTATTATTTATTATTTTTTTTAATTTTATTTATTTTAAATAAGTGGTGTATATTTACATATACATCGCTTCTGAATCGCTAACTGCCACTAAAACAAACATGCTCGTATTTGATTATCTGACTTAACAAATGATATTTGATTCAAAGAAAGAGATGAATCAGGTTTCTCCTAAGCGCAAATCCTATTCATTTCAAGAGCAGGAAGAGACATTTCATTCCTCTCTCGGCTATGGAGAAACTGGTTGCAAGATCGACTTGTCGATAAGGGAAAAAAACTCGTTACAGTCCTAATCACTTTGTCTCCCCCATGAAAATTTATGGACTGTGCTGCAAAAGCGCGGGACCGACTGAGGGGTCAACTGATTACATGAATTTTCCCACAGTATCTAGTCGCCACCGTAATAGCGTTGCCGGTTTGGGAGCGCAAAGAAAAAAAAACTGAAATCGTGCCATATTTAACTCAACACTAGGAATATGCGAGAATGTCTAGGCCTGAATGTACATTTTCATAACTGCAACATTCATTAATTATCTTTTTTTTTTTTTTTTTTTTTTTTTTTTTAGAAAACATCATCAGCAAGACAAGTATCCCGCCTAAATCGCATACTAAATGGCGCAGATCTGCTGGCTCCAATGGATAGAACAGAAATGAAGGAGTAAGTTTTACTGGTACCCCTTGGGGTTTGTATAATATAGTACTAGTCGAGGTATGAAACAACAATTTGAAGGTAAGAAAGTAGTCTTGACGTGTACCTCGTAAGCACGACTAACATTATAAAAATTTATATGTAACTCCCGCTAAATAATCCAATATCACTCAATGATTGAATGCTTTTATAATTTATGTTTTAATGTTGTTGTGAAGAATAAAATATAAGTAATATTTTAGGTATGTTTTTTATTTTTATTTTTATTTTTTTTGAAAGATTGGCCAATCTATGCGCTCCTATTAATATTATTATTTATCATAAGCAATACCTAAACATCTCATTATTTTATATGTTTGTATATGCATTATGTATTGATAGAGTCACATTGTATGATACACAGGTACTAGTATTTTTACGATTATGGGTTAAATGTTAAACACAAATGTATTATTTATTTATTTATTTATTTGCATAATTTAACAGTGTTAAACTAAACTGTGTTATGCCTACAGGAGGTATATTATTAACCCTTATGTTTTAATTCCCACTAGCCTGTGAAAACCTTCTTTTTGTTATATCCATAACAAAATATACTTAAATGACTACCCTTGTACTTAATTTTATCTTAATTTAATTAGCGGTGGAGACAGAATGCTACGGAAAAATGGATGCCGTGCCTATTAAGAATGAATGTCCAAACTCTATAACGAAGACCGGTGCATCACCCTGTCGCCAGCAACAAGGAAATCAACATTACAAGAGAAGGAATTCTCATAAACAGGTACGATTTATTTTGTACTAAATTACCAGAAACCAAAGGTATAAAATATTAATTGAGAAATCCCATTTAATTTATGTAATTAAAGGCTAAAAAGATATTTGTTTATTTTTATTTTACAGAAAAGAAACAAGAAAGGTTTAGGTAATATAGTCTAATTTATTTAGACATTGATATATTCCTCGTTAGTTACCTGTGTATTTTTAAAAGCAATACATCATTTATTTATTGCCATATTTAGTATTTTATTTATTTATTGTTAAGTGAAAAATTTATTTTTTTATTTTGAAAAAAAAGTAACTGTTTACTTAATTCGAATTAGAATAAAAGGAGTGTTGTCCAAGCCCTGAATAATTTTCAGATTGGCAATCAAAACGGAATCCTCTTTAAAAAAAATTTTTTTTTGTTAATTAATGAACATGAGAAAGAAAATATAATTTATTATCTTCGTGTAAATTCCAGTGTAATGTAATTTAAATGACAATATTTATATAATTAATATTTTATATGACCTTACAATTCAATTAATAGACTGAGTAACAGTAATACTTTTTAATTTATTTACTTAATTTTTTTTAATTAAATTTACTGCATGACTTCAATTATGTGAGAGTAAAATGGTGATAAGTTCACCCTGTTAAATAAGAAAAAAGAATAATTTTTATAATATGTACACTGTTGTACTAAAGAAAAAAATTTTTATGTATAGCAAATTTCATAATAATAGCTAACAATGCATATTCCCTGCCTCAACTGTAATTTATGTCAGCCCTATTGGCAGAAACATGCTATAAGGACTAGCCGCTAAATCCCAAGGTATTAATAAATATTAAAATTAAACTAATTTATTTTTACTATTAATAAGAGAGTAAGGAAAAAAAATTATAATATTTTATAATAAAAATGCTTGAAAATTAGGATACTCATAATATGTTATACTTTGCAGTTGACTCTCTGAGGAATGATACGACAAGGAAAAAAATAAATAAACCAAGCGAAGCTGAACTTCAGGACGTCTCATTCCAGCCTGCCTCTGATTGAAGACAAGTAAGCAAAATTTCATTTATTGCATGCCATAGAATTGTACCAATGTTTTTTTTTTTTTTTTTTTTTTTTTTTTTTTACTGATCAAAACCTTATGTGTACAAAATTGTTCCTTCGTAACTGGCCATTCCAAAGCAAACTAACTCTCTGGCGCGCAGGTCGGGGGGTGCGTGGGGGGGGGGGAAACTAATCTCTCTCTTCTGCCTAAAAGCGACGGACAGAGGAGAAAAATTCCGCTTTTAGCACCAAGAGATGACGCTCCTCCTCAAAACATTGACCATCATCGTAAACAAAAGCCACAGCTCCCAAACTTTACGCTGTGCGTTGGGGGAGAAAAAAAAATGGTTTAAAAGAACCGGCTGTTCTACACGATGTATTTTATTTTCTTTTATATATATACAGGTATATAGCACACCTACACTTAAATTTCCCATATAATGTGTATATAATGTCCTCTCTGAGAATTTATCCATATGTAGTACAACCCACAAATTTCACTTGAAAAAAAAATATCTATATACAACACAAATGTACATGAAACGTTTCATTGATAAATTAACGAATATTCTTGAATAATAAAAAAGGGATGTATAACGATAAATCAAATAACGCATATTATTTTCATAAATACAGTAATATATGAAAATATATATATATATATGTCCAACGACTTTTATGTACGTTGATTACCTTCCTGCTCCGACCCGTTATGCATTTGGCATACTCTAGACTCGACTTTCGTTGTTGAGAATAATTGAGAAATATGTCTTTTAATCGGATCTCTGTGCGGGTTTTGGAGCTCTGTTAAAAGGTAATTATTATTCCGAAACCTTCTTACGACTTCGAAAGGGCCTCTCCATTTAGGCTGAAATACTCCCGGTGTACCCACACATTTTAGGTAACACTCTTGTCCGATTTTTAAAAATTTTACTTTCTGCATTTCGTCGTTATTAATATACTCGGCTAACATTCGTTCTTGATTATGTAGCGTAATTTTTTTTATTTCTTCCAAATGTTGTACCCTATTTTGCACATATGTTGCTGTAATAATATCTTGTGTGGGAAGGTGGATGGAAAATGGGTTTCTAATATCTCTCCCAAAGAATAAGAGACATGGCGGGACACCTGTTGCGCGGTGAGGGGAAGTATTATAAAGTAACTTAAAATAGTCCAGCCTAGTATCCCACTCTAATGTAGTTTTACTCATAGCTGTTATCGAGTTTTTTAATATCTTATTCGTAACTTCAGAAATTCCATTCGTTTCTGGGTGAGTGACGCTGCTAAATTTTAATTGTATATTTAAGGAATCCATGTATTCTTTGAACACTTGAGAGTGAAAATATTTGCCGTTGTCTAAAGTTACGGATTTGCATAAACCATAACGGCTAAAGTATCCGTTCAGTACGTTCAAAAGTGTCTGGGTTTCATAGTTGGAATAGGAACAGCTTCTAAGAATCTTGACGTCGAGTCCACAATAATAAAAATGTATTTATGTTTTTTCAAAGACATAGGGAGTAACCCTATTAGATCGATATGAATTGCTGAACCGACCTCTTGGTCCTTTACTATTTTTTGTGTAGGCACCTTGATTGTTTGGTGCTGTTTGGTAGTATTGCATGGTATACATTTATTACAATGATTCTTTATATCACGGTACATTCCGTGCCAATAAAATCTACTCTTTATAATATCATAAGTTTTTTTAAAACCGAAATGAGGTTTATGTGCATCTTTTATTATTTCAATTTTAAGTGACTCTGGAGCGATAAGTAATTCTTTGCCATCAGATCCAGGTTTTAAAATTAATATATCTTTATGGTTTAGAACAAACTTTCGAGTAATTTTATTCTGTTTGTTGTTTTTAATTTTACCGATAATTTTCTCTAATTTATCATCTTGTAATTGCTGCTCTTTGATATTTTCGTCAACTAAATCTTTATTAACGACAAATAGTGAATTTTGTAGTTCATTTCTAGCTGTTAAATTATTTAAATTACGAGTGGAATAATCTGCTGGATTGGCAACACCCGGAATAAATTCTATTTCATAGTTAAACGGTGCGAGATTGTCGATCCATCTAGCTACAATATCAGGCTGTTTCTCTAAATTTAAATAATATGTTAGGGCTTTGGAATCCGTGCGTATAATGAATTTCCTACCTGTTAATATGTATTTAAAATACATTACTGCCTCGTGTATGGCGAGTAATTCTAATTTAAAACTAGGGTAATTCTTCTCAGGATTTCTTAATTTTCTTCCAAAAAATTCAATTGGTTGGAGAGCGTCATCATACTCTTGTCCCAATATGCCCGAAATTGCGGTTTTAGCTGCATCCGTGATTAGAATAAAATCTTTCGAAAAATCAGGGGTTTTTAAAGTAGGATTCTGTATAATAGCAGCCTGAATTTCTTTGAATGCATTTTCTTCTGCTTCCGACCATTTAAATTTTAAGTTATCTTTAGTGAGATTAATTAAAGGGTCTACTATTTTAGAATAGTCTCTAATAAGTGATCTAAAATAATTGGAGAGACCAAGGAGTGATTTGACTCCTTTCTTATTTTTAGGTCTAGCTAAATTTTGAATTTTGTCAATATTTCTTTTTGAAGGTGAAATTCCTTCCTTATTAATGGTGAATCCTAAAAATTCGATCTCTTCCATGCAGAGTTGCATTTTTTTGGGTTCAATTGTAATATTGTTTTCAATGAATATGTTCAGTACCTTGTCTAATAGTTCTATCATTTCCTGTAATGAGTTTGTTGCCAGTAATATATCATCGACGAAGTATGTCACTTGACTTTTATCAAAGTGTCCTAATAATATATCCATTAATTCTGCGAAATAGGCCGTACTGAGACGTGTGCCGAAAGGTAGTCTTAAATAAGAAAATTTTCCATGTTCTGTAATAATAGCAAGTTTGTCTGTATCTTCTTCTCTTAAAACGATTTGATAGAAGGCCGAGTGTAAATCTAGAACAGTGTAGTACTTTTTGCCGCCTATTGTCTGCAAAATACGTTTTATGCCAGGTATCGGATAGGCATAGTTTTGCAAAATTTCATTAAGCAAACGAAAATCAGCAGCGAGGCGATACTTAACTTCTTCTACGTTTTCGCCTTTCTGTGTAACTTTTTTTTTTTACAAAAATAACTGGAAACGCGTAATCAGAGTGACATTTCTTTATTATATTAGCTCTCAAAAGCTTATCAATTTCTGACTTAGCATACTCCTTTACACCATGTGCCGTTTTATAAGGTTTTGCTTGTATAGGATAATTGTGCATTAAATTAAATCTGGGTACAACTAAAGATGTTTTTCCAAGAGTGTAATAATTTTTGGAGAATGCATAAGCATTCTTTAGTAATAATTCTTGTAATTTTGCTTGTGTATCAGTATCCAGATGTTGTAAATTAAAATCCTCTGGACTGAGTTCCGCCTTTCTGCGTTCACGAACTTCCTCTAAAGAAATGTTGTTAAATTGTACTATTTGATCTGATTCTTGACTGCTATTGTCATTTTCTGACTTTATCTCAAAATGCTTGGAAATTCTTCCGATATTCATCCCTTCTACTAAATATAATTTCTGCTGCGAGTCGTTCCTGATAATTATGTTAATTTTATTATCTTTGCCAATTTCATGAATTGATGTGTCATAATGTATGTTAAGTTATGTTTAATTGGTTCTAACATTATAGTGTCATGAATAATAAATTGATTTGGGCATATTAATTCAGTAATTACTGTCTCACCTGGACATATCTCTGAGTTTTGAGATATTTTAGCTGAAATAATATTTTTACGTGATATTTTTCTTTTTTTGTTTTTATTTCTTTGTTTCTTTATGTTAATTTCCTGTGGTTCATGATTGTCATTTGTACTAATGGGAGATGGAGTTAAATTGTTTATCTGCCCCTGAGATGTGTCTTTGAGAAAATTCAGTGTAATGTTTTTATTTTTTAATTTCATGGTTTTATCCTCAAAATCCAAAATAATTTTGTTTGTTTTGAGAAAATCAAAACCGAGTAGCATATTATAATCACGGCCAAAATCTGAATTTGTGATATAAAATGCACCTGACACGAATACATTTTCCAATTTGAAGGTTAATTTGATACATTGTTTGAAAGCAATTGTCGAATTAGTGAGTGTTTGAATTTTTACCTGATTACATAAATTTTTATATTTAACTTCTGCATTCTTTAGTTGCTCCAATAAGGAGGGTGAGGCCAGGCTGACCGCAGCCCCACAATCTGCCAAGGCGGTAATTTTAATACCCTTTATTTCAAAACTAATAATTGGAAGGCTTTCTATATTATTACTTTTCACGCTAGCAATCAATTTGTAAGAATTGTGTGACCCGTCCATGAGAGACTTACGCGGGTACCTTTTATTTGAATCTGTAAGTCCCTCAATTAATTTCCCTGTTTGTCCTTAGGTTTCTGTTCATAATCTTTATTTTGTTTATATTTGTTTTTGTGAGAATTGTTTTTATCCTCTTCTGAATTTCTATTATTTCTATGGTAGTTTCTCTGATAATTTCCACTTGTATATCCTCCATACCCATTACCCTGGTTATATGAATTGTAATGGTCCTGATTATAACCATAGTTGTAATTAGCTAAATTGGGGTAGTGTGGGGGCATAAAGTTTAGGTGGGGAGGGGGTGGGGGGTAATACATGTAGTTAGGAGGTGCATAATGCATAGGGTTCGGATGGAAATTTTGATGCATATATTTAGAATTTTGTGGGAAATTTCCCTGACACTGGTAACTGTTATCTCTTCCGAATTTCCTATCTGAATTCTGCTCGTTATGAGGGGTTGTTTTGTTTCTCTCAGGGGCATTACTTTTATTTTGGTCTTTGTCACCTTGGAACCAGCAATCTTGATTGGAATGCGTTTTAGAATTGCAATGATCGCAATATTTAGTTACATTATTTGCATTCGAATTCATATGTACTTTAATGTTGTTTAATTCACTAGTCAATATTTTAATTTTCTCCGCACTTTCCATATTCATTTTTACTAATTCCTTCACTAATTCAGGGTCCTTATTAGCAGCGATATTATTGAGATCTTTAACATCGACATGTGCAAAAGCTCTCTCTAATTTTAATGCCATCTCACACGCAGTGTTAAAATACTTCGGAGAATCCTTACGAATTTCTAAGCTAAAATCGTTTCTAATTGCATCCAGAAATCTAGACAACTTTACCATTTGCGTAAATTTGGAGTCATTATCATCCCCAATATCCTGTCCACCTTTTTTTTTATATATAAGTCCGCTGCTGCTTTAAATTCTAATATAAAATCCGCCATATTTTGATCCGGTTTCTACATAAGGGAAAAAAATTTTGTTTGTGCCTCACTAAAAATACATTTTATCTCGAATAATTCTTTTAATTTCTTTTTGAAATTGTCTAAATTACTCTCCGAAAATAATTTTTCATCCCTCATTAATTTTTCTTTAGCGGGACCAACGATTCTTGCCTTTAGAATCGTTAATTTAGAAATTGGGCTTAATTCGGTTTGATTGATTAAATTATCAAATTGTAATAAAAAGGAATTTATGTTAGATTCTCTTTTTCCATCATAATTAGGTAGTAAACCGATTACACTCTCAGCAGTTATTTTGTCAGTGGCCATGATATATGTGTTTTTCTGGGGTGTATTGTTAATCGTAATAGTAGTTTTCTTATTACAATTTTTATTATTTATATTCTTGTTACTACTTTTACTATTATTTGAATCTACACTACTTTCTTTCTTTGTATTTGCCAGTTCTTTTAATTGTTTCCTAGTTGTAACTCCACTTACCCTTGTATTATCTCTATGACTTTTACGTTTACAATTATTACTCATTAAATAAGAATATAATGTAAACTAAGTAATATATATATTTTTTTTTTTTATCAAGAGCGACACAATATACCATCAAAAATAACGCCTAGTTATTAGTATCAATTTTATACATGTAAATAAAATTTTAAAACATAGTAATACACATCAACACTGCGAAATAGTGAAAAGGGTTTTAAAAAAATGTACAGTATTATAAAATAGCGAACTGTTAATTTCGCTTAACTGCATTAAATTTGCAAATTTTATACACAGTGATTTAATAATTATGACCAAAATTATTTATTTATTAAGTACTGTGATTGTATTTATCATATTAATTTACTCATTTGTTTCCATCAAACATATAATTACTATTATTATTGAAATTTACAATGTACATAAGATATTTTCATTACTCAGTGAAAACACAAAGAAATTTTGTTTTTCGATTTCTGTTGTAAGTTACATATACATATATATATAATAATTTTATATAATGAGCACAATAATATTTTCTCTTGTAGTATAGTAATTTCTGTTTGCCGATTCATATGTACTACTAAAACCGACTATGGTGATACACGTAAAAAAAAAAAAAAAAAAAGGAAAAAGAATTTTTTTTATATTAATAACTTATGGTTCGGTCTCCTAAAATTAAATTAATTAAATTAATATAATTAGGAAAAGGCTGAGGCACCATTACAACTATCTCACTCTCTCACTCCCATATGCTGGAATGATATATACTTGCTAAAATATATCCATAACTTTAATACATTGCAACACAGGTAATGAGGTTGATTAATATTAATTTTATATGAGGAGATTAATTTTTATGATTCTTACTATTCGTACAGTGTTAGCACCAAATGACTCTAGGTAAGCGATATAATTATTAACAATTCCCTTCAGGGAAATCCAAAGAAAATTTAATATATTAAATATTAAAATTATAATTAATCAATGCGCTGTGTCATTTTTTTCGCAGATCGTTTACCTTCTAAGTCTGTATTTTCTTTCATATAATAATTTTTTTAGCAAATCATATGGATAAATAGATTATTTATTTTACATTCCCACATCTATAAGAGAAAAATATTAATTAAGTATTAAAACAAAGAAAAGATTACTCATATTCAATCTTGATTACATTTTATTATAGGAGAAAATTTACAATAAAAAAAAAAGTTATTTACATATTGTGGGTTATAAATTTTAATAGTAATGCTGATGCACATCTTCATATATATTTTTACCTATTTTAATTAATTAATCCATTTAATTAATTTTATAACACGTGAAAATCACCATAGTCTGCGACTTTTTATATGCAATTACTATAACTGATTCACAATGGAAATAATCATAAATTTCTCTACCTGGATTACTGCCCCGGGCAGCATGGAACATTGCAGTAGACGGGTGAAACCCAATCATCATCACAAATAAAATAATCCATTGATTGAAGCACTATTTAATTATACAGGATCGCCTTTTTTTTAAGGCCACATTAGGCTAAATTTCATTTATATATATATATTTATGTTATACGATGCAAAAGCAAGGTGTTAATATATATTATAAGGACTCCAGCAACATCTTATTTTTTTTTTTGCTGCCAACTGCATCGAGGACAAATCTGCAAGTGAAGTCTGTCTCTTACATACACAGAAAAACAAAAAATCACAATGTCCTGTTTACATTACATATGCAAACATAAAATTATACCATATACCTATAAAATTTGCATAGAGAGTTACTGCCTATCTTTACAGGCGAATATCATTGGACGAAACTGAATTTAGGTGTTGCAATCGTATAGGTTGAGTTTTGCTGATCCCAATTATATTTGTTTAACTTATTCCATCTGTGTGGTCCTTTCTGGTCAAGGGTTAGCTGTAAATTTTCGTTGTTATCCCTTCGTGTTGTCCTACACAACTATAAATCGTAATTTTCGATGACTTTTGTAGATTTATTAGTATCGTAAATTTTATCTGTACGATACTTTACCAAGACATGCACTTAACCTAGTTCAGGTTCTATTATAGTCATACGAATGTTTCTTTTCATATGCTGCCTTGTAGATAATCATATCTTAGTTCATAGATAAAAGGTTAAAGTTTGTTGGAAAGACATATTCTTTCCATCAAATACTGTAAATGCATACTAGAATATCAGAGAAATCGGATACTCAATACATAAAAGAATATCTGAGAAATTCAATCTAGATTTTCATTCAGTTTAAAATCCTTAAATGTAAATTTCCAACTGGGCATAAACGATTCGGACCAGGGATTTCTTGGCAGAAGCCGCCAATGCTCTACCATCTGAGTTATCCCAGACGAATTTGGTGGATCTAATTTTTGCCCATTTGGAAATTTACATCTCAAATGATTTATTTATCAATTAGAATAATTGCATTAAAATTAATCTAGTGTAATTATTTGTCCAGAGTTTTCTGGAGTTCTATTACATGCGATTTTTATTTATTTATTTATTTATTTATTTATTAGCTGATTTAGCTATCAGACTAGATGCTATAATCGATAAGGTTAACTGGGTGAATTACATCCACCAGGTTCTTCCGGGATAATTCAGATGGTAGAACATAGGCAGCTTCAGCCAAGAGATCCCTGGTTCGAATCCTAGTCCGGACATTTTTCGCAAGTTCGAGATTTACATCTCATATGAACATGGTTAAAAATACGTTTCAAATTTAAAAGTGGTAACAGTAAGTTTTAATAAACAACGAATCCTTATAAAGCAGCCCCACCAGTGGCCGAGAGGCTCTGCTCTCAAAGCTGGTAGACGGGAGGTACTGGGTTCAAACCCAATCGCGCCTGTTGGCCTAATCGTTCGGAGTTTTCTGTGGTTTTCTTTGAACTTTGGATTTCCAAGCGTAAATACGGGTTAGGTTCCTTTAGAAAAAACCCACGGAAGGCACTCGCTCCCTTAGGGCCTATATCCCTCGTGTTGATAATTCGCCGACATAAACAAAACCAAACCAAACCTTATAAAGAATAAATAACTCAGACGATTATTAAATGTTTATTCTGCATATAAAAGAAACAAGCAATCATCTAAACTTAAACTTGTGCGATAAATTTAAGTATGTAAATAGCATAATAATTTTTTTAATATGTCTTATCTATTTGCTAATCCGTTTAGTTAACCGATAACTGAACATAAATATTTTTAGAATACTGTACTACACAGAATTCTGTGATCTCATTTAAGGTGTAATTTTATCTTATGTACATATATAAATCTAACCTTGGCCTTATAACAGCCGTAAGAAATTACCGAGTTTTCCAGCAAAGTCGTTCTTGTCAAATCTATTTGAGCGCTATCTAATTTACGCAAAGCCTTGACCTCCAAAAATGTCATCAAAATGCGATTCTTGGCAAACATTTATGTTCTGTTCGCAAAGACGTATTTTCTGTAATTTGATATTCATGGTAAATTAGTTAAAGGTAAATCTTATTAAAATTAACAGAGAATTTATGTTTTTAAATAATTCACAATAAATATTTTTTTTAATTCTATTTAGTGGAGTAAGGAGACCTCTAGGAAAAGGAAGTATAATATATACAACTCTATTGTAAAGAGCATATTGTTATATGGGGCAGATGGATGGAGAATTATGGTGACAGAAAGAAAGAAATTAGCGGCAGTAGAAATGGACGCCCTAAGATGATCATACAGGATATCAAGAATAGAAAGAATAAGAAATGACAGAATCAAGGAAATGATGAAAATAAAGGGAACCATATTAGATGATATTAAAAAAAAGCACTTAATCTGTTATGGCCATGTCAAAAGAATAAATGATGAAAGTCTATCCAAAATCACATTCAATTATGAAACAAACAAACAAAAAGAAAACTGAGAAGACCACGAAAGAACTGATGGATGATATTTTAAAGGCAATGAGGGATAGAGGTCTGGTAGAGGAATGAACCCTTGACCGGAAAAAATGGAAAAAGACTCTTGTAGATTCTTCGGATGGCGGCATCTGACGCCATAAACCGAGTTTATATATATATAAATATTTTTAATATCAGTATAAATACGTTACTAGTAATTTATTGAGTCAAATGTATTTCAAATACGTTACTTTTTAAAGTAAGAATCGCTCACATGGAATAGAATTATTTTTTCAGGCGTTCAGCAAAGCATTCCCCATGAGAAGTGCTGGAGGCACCTATCGTCATTAAAGGTTAATTAAAACGGATCAAAGCGGCGTTGCAACTTAGCGACCTCCTTTCGAAGCGCGCTTAGCGGAATGTCGCGTTTAAACCTTGAACAAGGGCTTTGTTTTAGGCATGCTGTAAAAAGCATGTAATGCAAAGCCCAGTAGTAGAATAATTGCAATAAACGTCAAACTGTTAAAAGCAGACAAATTTAATTAGAATTAATAACATAACTACTATGGGATTCCCAACGAGTTTACATTGAGTGGCCCTCTCAATCCGCCGCCTGTGTGGTTAAAGGTTAATTAAAGAAAAATAAAGCGGCGTTGCAACTTAGCGACCTCCTTTCGAAGCGCGCTTAGCGGAATGTCACGTTTAAACTTTGAACAAGGGCTTTGTTTTAGGTATGCTGTAAAAAGAAAAATTATTACTACGCTAAATTCAGTTTTATGAAATGCCAAATGAAGTTTAACTATGCACTACTTTTGTTGTCAGCAGTGAATTAAGTTCATCATAAGCAGATTAGGATAAGATTTAAAAAACAGTTATATAGAATATCAATATTTGATGCAATTTAGGTGTCATATCTTTCTGAACTTTCATGGTATATCTATTTATTCTTTTCTAGTACATACAACGGTACTTTTCGGTTAGCCGGGCGCCAGTGTTATATATACATATATATGTATACATAGATGTATGTATATGTACATATATATTTACATATGTGTATATATATATATATACAATATGTGTATATGTATACATATGTATATTTACATATATGTATGTATATAAATATGTATATATATAACACTGGCGCCCGACTAACCGAAAAGTACCCATACAACTATCTATACAAAACCCTACGTTATATAGTTTTTCACTAAATGTTATTATTCTTTTAGCAACGATCTTTTTCAATAATACAGTTACTAATTAATATATTTATTGGACAGAACCCTTTGTACCAGAATCATACTCTCACTTGACCGATTATTTAATTATAGAACAAATAAAATCCCTACTAAACAAGAATCCTAACTAATCTTAATTCAAACCACATCAACCGCTACGACAATAGCTTTTTCAGATGATCAATATGTTAAAAAAATATTTAAAATCTGATATCTACTTTTCTGTTATAATAAACATTTTTACATATTTTGAATCTAGATAGAATTGTACAACCCCCCTTAAGTTTAATTTTAGGCATGCATATATAACATAGGCATAACCTACATGCATGCATAAATCAACGCTTGGCTATCCTAACAATCACAGGAAATTACTGATTTTTCCGGAAAAATCATTCATGCCAAGTTTATCAAAGACATTTGCTCAATATATGACTTAACGCAATGATTTGACTTCCAAAATATCATGAAAATGGGATTCTGGGCAAATATTTATGTTCGGTTCTCAAAGACGTCCCCTGTGATATGACATTCACAATAGGAAAGTTAAAGTAAAATATCAGAAGAACGAGTAATATTATTTCGCTTTCTTAAGATTAATTTCTCGTATTAAACTCCTCGGTAAAATAACTAATGAAGTTTTCGGTATCATGTCTTACATAAACAATTATTTTAGAAGTCAAATAATAAATATCCTAGAAACACAGTTATTTGAAGATTTAATTTAATTTATAAGTAGAGATTAAACTAGCCCTCTAAGTGTTTGAGGCGTAATATTCCGTTCACTAAGCTCCAGGTTTCACAGCAATGCAAGCAATATTTAAGATAATGTAATTCTAATACATTAAATACATTAAAGAATGTTTAATACTCTCAAGGATTACATTCATATTTGTAATTGAGTTTTTTTTTTTTTTTTTTTTTTTTTTTTTTTTTTTTTAATGATGTTGAAAGAATCATATTTTCTTAGCATTTAAAACGAAAAGCAAAGAAGCCAACATTACAATTTTACCCCTTTGCAAGACGCTTGGAGGGCTAGACATATTTAGCGCGGCGAGGCGCTGTGTGATTTTTTAAGGACGCCGTGCTATTTTTTAAGTGCGCCGTGCTATTATTTAAATGCGCCATGCTATTTTTTAAATGTGCCGTAATAATTTTTAAGTACGGCGTGCTATTTTTTATGAACGCTTTGCTACTTTTCAAATTCGTTGACAATTTTCTGAGAGCGAGGGCGAATTTAAGGCTTTCAGTTCCGAAAACTTAAAAAAAATCGATCATCAGTCCGAAAATTCCTACATAGAAAAAATCCTCAATTTTTCTTAAAATAAGACCCTCATAATGGATCGGATGCAATCGTATTTCTTCAAATATTTACATAACGAATTCCCATCCTGAGATGCAGGGGTGCCATTTCAAGAGGTTTTTTTCTTGTTATGTGTAGGTGGGGGGTGCAAAGTTTTCATTGTGGGGCAAAGTTTGCAATAGTGTAACTGAATTGCGCGAATCACGCACAAAATAGGAACATCACGCATAATAAAAAATGCTGTGCGTCATTTTTTCCCCTTTAACTCTTTCACAAGCATGTGATTCTTGAGCATTTTTCGCCCCGAGGAAGTCCGCGATTTATTTCTTTTGCGGAATTTCGCAAAATCAATTCGTAACATTCTTCAAACGACGGTGGAAAAATATCGTGAATTTCGTCAAAAAAACAAATAGCTATTTTCTTCAACTGATCGCTAAAAAAAATTGAAAATTTCAATAATCGGTTACACAGAAAAATCGCGAATTTCGTCAAATAATCGTGCAAAAAATCACAAATTTTGTCCATCGGCTGCGAAAAATTTCACGAATTTCGATGTGATCAAGGGAAAATTTCGTGAATTTCGTCAAGAAAAACGAGGAAAAAAATATCATTTTGTCAGTTGGTCACGGAAAAATATTTGCGAAGTTTGCCAATCGGTGGCGGAAAAAAAAATCAATTTCGTCAGTCGATATAAAAATATGTTAATTTCATCAAAGGCGACCGAAAAAAAAATCGAATTTTGTCAAACGATCTCAAGAAAAAATCGTAAGTTTCTTAAAACGAATCGCACCGCGTCAGATAAGCCGAATTTTCAACGGGTCGGGATTCTTTCTTTTTTCATAAGTATGTTTGTCATCATCTTAATTTGAATTTACAATTATCCTTGAACTGAATAAAAATTCTTAAAAGTAGATTCCTGGAACGGGTCAAAGAACTCGATTTTACCGAAGGTTATTTTTTTTTTCTTTGAAGCGGTAGAGTACTTTTTTTGCAAGATTGTAAGAGAGTTTGCATTATTGTTTAGATGAACTTGTTTACCAAACTTAATCTTTAGCATTATTTAGGCTGTTTTTTCTTCATTGTCCTCTTTTATGTCTCAGGGCGCTTTTTTTTTCTTAACTCCGTACACTTCTTCTCCGCCGTGCCATTTTACCCCGCTGTGCTGCATTTCTCCCCTAGACTAATCCCTATTTATATGTATTAACACATCAAAGAAAGGACAGTAAAAATAAACAGCATAAAATAAATTATCTTAATATTTTATTTTATGTACATCACACAGTTTGCCGAAATGGCGAATTTTCACGGCATAGGTGAAAATTGTATTTTCCCATGGTTTATTCTCAGTTGTAATCGATGGTATAGGTCCCGCATCATAAGAAATAATATATGTTTTCCCCTTACATTACGTCTAGCCCCCCGTTTTTGGAATGAAATGTATTGAAAAATGGGGAAAATCAAGTGAAAATGAAAAATTAGTAACTGGTGAAAAAATTTGCTGTGTAGTCCAATTTTCTGTATTGTGGTAAATTATGTTTTTTCATCTTTTGAGCACTATTCTGAGCCTCGTTATTTATAAAAATTATCGAGTCAAAACCCACCGACAAGAATTGATTGACTGAATTTATAAAAAAAATAACAAAAATAATTACAAGAATTAATATATTGGCCAGCCTTAGCAATATATTGGCTAACTTTTAAAACAAATATTATTTTTAATTAAAGTTTAATTGCAACTTTTGAAATTATTGAAAAATTAAACTTTATTCCTATACGTAATCAGTAACATGCAATTAAGATAATGAAATTATGAAGTTATTAATTGAGGCTTTGATCTCTCGAATTACGCAATGAAAAATCAATGAAAACTGCGCCCCTATGGCACAATTATAATATTTCTTTTAAAAGAAATCTAAAAATAACATCCTTCCACTATCCATTCACTATTGCAAAATTTATATGCATACTTTTCATATTCCTATTCAATATTTTAAAATATTTAAACGTGCATTAGCTTATTAATAAATATGTATTCCCAAACTTGATGTCACGTTTGCCAGTTACAAATTTGCATGTAAACATTGTCACTCTTGAGATTCTAATTTGAGCGGCGGTGAAACCCAGAAATTTACTTTTAGACACATTCGTAGTAAAATATTTAGTTTTATCAAAGAAAATACAAATTTCATTTTTACTATGACATCATTTTCACATATTGAGTCCCTCTGAGATGATCGTCTCATTCTCAGTATCAGCTGAATGAAAAAAAAAATATTAAAATGTAACAGCTTTATGAATAACAATGCATTAGTTTAACTCGTGACATCATTTTCTATTTAAGGGGGTCCGGGACACATAAATCTTCAAATTTTTCAAAAACATTTTATTTCATTAAACATTTCTCTGTTTTTTCCTGCTTAAAATGACATTTAAATCCTGTTTCTAACTGAATTAGAACAAAAAATAGTAATTTTTGTGTTTTGATTTGTTTTCAAAATCTAGCTTTCAAGCAATGGCCGTCATGGAAACGACTTTGCGAAAATGCGTTTTTCTTCATGATAGTTTTTTTCACCATATCTCGTATTTAAATTCTTATAACTCGATAACCGTTACAGATAAACGGTTCAAACTTGAAACATATCTTTTTCAATTGTTTCACTTAAATTTTGATTCAGCATATTTGAAAAAAATATTTACTTTTGAAAATAAGATTTTTTTTTAAAAGTTGCACAACTTTTTTTTTAAATTTTTCGTTAAATATTTTAATTTTTTTTACAAATTAATATTTTAAAAAATGCTGAATCAGAATTAAAATGTATATATTTTTGTTTATTTAAAAGAAAAAAAATGAAATTCTATAAATAATATTCCGAGTTATAACGATTTTAAATTACCCTACTTTTTTAATAAATTTTAAATAAAAAAAATGTTTTTGAATTTTTTTTAAAAAAAATTATGAAAAGTTTTATCATGTGATTTTGTTTACAAATGATAAGGTTAACCACCACAAAAAAAATTCAGAATTTTAACTCAATAAATAAAAATTATATTAAAATGTGTCCCGGATCCCCTTAAAAGTCTTAAAAAAGTTATTTTAGATAGCAATACGAAAATGATGTCCATAATGATATGGTAATTCCTATTGTTTCCCTTCTGTCTTCAACAATCGAAGTAACCCGATTGCCACCAATGTGAAGAAATTTCATAAAGGACTTTTAAAATGAAAGTTAAAATATAAAAATGGGATTCAGACGCTCCGCACCAATTTGAGTAATTTTAAATGACAAATATATGATGTTTAAAAAGAATGGACTATACTTTATATGGTGTGTGCTCCCCCGGAATAGTTAATATTGCACAATATCTGTTTTCCACGGATGCAATGAGGTTGTCGATAACGGTTAAGAAATACTCTCCTCAAAATCTGATATAGTATCAAAGTACCGAATACATCAACAGTGGCATGCAATGCTTCGTTAGAGTGTGCTTTAGATATGCTCGATCGGATTTAAATGATGAGTGTATGCTGGCCACTACATACGCTGTATTGTTTTGTTTTCAAACATATTCTGCACAAGTTGAGCTGTATTTAGCATGTATTAAATAAAAGAAATCGGCAATGATTGCAACATAAAGTATGACACAAGATCTGAATATATCGCCTGAATAACTTTTGAGCAGTCAAAGTGTCATTTGACGTAATTTACAAATCCATACATATTTATTCAGCAAATCATGCAAGCTAACATACACCGATATGAACCCGATTATGAAATTTCACCAGAATAAGTTAATATATAAAAAATCTACTAATGATAATTGAGAATATGAACTTATGATAAAATGTCTAGAAAAATGAATCAGATAAAAAATTCATATCACATTTAAAACGGCACTTCCCTCTTTAGTGGCCTTGGCGAGAGAGAGAAAAGCCTAAAGAAGGAACACTGTAATAAGTACTTTTGGGCAACCTACTCACTGTTTCATACAGGTCATTATTCAATATTTACACAATTTATTTAATGCTAGGTGGGTATCTATCAGTTTTGTTGCATTTAAATTGCATGTTTTGCGGAGGAAATGCAGCATTATGAAATATTTAAAGTTACTATACCTAATAATTCCAAATTAATGGTAATTGAGATCGCTTTCCGTTCATTTCCTCTTTTTAAATTTTAAATTTTTTAGAATCCATCCATAGAGACAATTGTATATTTTAAAACTAACCCGAAGCAAAATTTCAAGATTTTGGGCTCAGCAGTAACACAGAAATAGAAAATTTTCGAAAGTTTTTTGTTTCTGCACTGTTTTA
Source organism: Maratus speciosus (assembly GCA_963932465.1). NCBI lineage: Eukaryota > Metazoa > Arthropoda > Arachnida > Araneae > Salticidae > Maratus > Maratus speciosus. The sequence goes on along the minus strand of OZ010798.1, from coordinate 327,824,047 downwards.
TATAGCGACATTTTTAGAAATTGTTCTATTGCGAGAATTTATGTCATGATAAATACAGCCATGTCAATTTTCATGTTTATATTCCTAACAATTCCATGTACTTCGTTACTTAGATCATATTTAGATCTTTTTCCGCTTTGTTTAGTCCTTCGACTTTTCAGAATTCGTTCTACAACGAGCATTTACATCTTATAAATTACTACCATGCCAAAGTTCTAGTTTCTAACCCCAACAGTATCCCAAAAATTTCAGTATTCCAAATAAATCATAGTTTAAAACCTTTCTAGAAATTTTTACGTTTATCCGTCAAATTGAACCTTTTAGAGAGCGTTCATTACGAGAGTAACTAACGCACCAAATTTAAAGTTTCTAACCCAATCAATATCGCAGAAATCGCAATTTTAGAACTTTTTTGCTCCTGCAACGATGTAGGTTCTTGCACTGACATAAAATACAGTCTTTTTTTCGGAGCAGAGATGGCCACCAACATTTTTTTAAGTTGGCTATGTAGTTTCAGAGATAACACCTCAAAAGCGTACAAACATTAATAATATTATACACTTTATAATATTATAACGCTTTATAATATTAGCATTAGATGTACAGATACAAAAGCCATTTATCTGTTACAAACTAAAGTGCCCGGCGTTGCCTAGAATTTGAAGGATGTTTGTTCTGAAAAATCAATTTTAAAATTTAACATACAGCATTTAAAAAAGCAGTCGAAATGTTGCATGAATGAATCATATGAAACCGCTATATAAAAGTGTATAAATGCATATAGCAGACGCAAAAGAATACAGCTATAAATAAACTTATTTCAATTTATAATTGGAGCAATAATGTTAAAATACGCCAATATTTCCATATTTGGGTTTTTATCATGCTCCAATACATTTTTCACACTCATATGACGTTATACTATATCCACCACGTCCTTTATATTTCCAATATGACGTAATATTTTCCTCTTTCACGTGGAAACCTTGAAATAGAAAAGTTATGAAGTTATATTCACTTTCATTTAAATTCGTCAAACTATTTATTTCATTTTCATTTTTCACGTGAATATATTGCAATAGAAAAGTTATGACGTAATATTCATCTTTTTTTTTTAATTCGGCAAACTATTTATTTCATTTTCATTTTTCACGTGTAAATCTTGCAATAGAAAATTAATTGTTGTAGTAATAATTTTATTGTGTATTTTAATTGTTGGCAACTGCTATAACGAAAAATGTTTAAATTTGATAAGAAATTGCTGTTAAATTGGTGGTTTTTTATTAATTAAAAATTAACTATAAATTATTTCGATTCCGGATTGCTTTAGTTGCCTCGGCCATATTTTAATACACATGTACGTATCTTTTCACAATTTTGGCTTTCAAATTGTGGATTTTTATAGAATTACAAACAGACAGATACACAAGTTTTCATTTTTATATCTCTCTCTATTCTAAAAAAAGTAACTAACGCTGTCACCACCGACGCCGCCGGTTTTGAATTTTTTGTGACCGGAAGTCTTTCTTCGTTAATATTAAGAAAACTGTTCCATACAAAAATATGAAAACCAGTGGTGTTATAGAGAAATGTTTGATCAACACGCTGATGGATACAGTTTTCAAATCGAAGAATTATTTTAAGAGATATTTAATGCTAAAGTTGGACAAAATCGTCCCATTAAAAAGTTTTATAGGAGCAAAAACTATACATGGGAATTTAATCATTTTTAGATCATTTTATTCAATAGAAGATCCCGGTGTGCAGATTCCATTAATTTTTTTTTAATTTGACTCGTTTTTTGAGGTTTTATTTCTATTTTAAATTCAAATATTCAGCCTTTCGACAAATATTTTTTACATATTTTAGAAAATGGTATTAAATTAAACTGTTGCCAACTGTATAACAGCGCAAACAATAATTTTTGCTTCAAATAAAAAAATTATTTACACATTACTATTATAAACAGAAAAACCCTTCAAATTAGAATGGAATAATTAGGTATAAAAAACAGGCACTTATTGGAAATTACGCCATAAAAAATATATTTACATGTGAATTTTAAAAGAGTAAGGATATTGTAAAATAAATTTATTAACATGCGTTAGAAGTCTTAAATAGAAGAAATTACATCACATTACACTTATTATGCAAAATGAACAAAAAATAACATTGCGAAACAGTTTAAATTTAAAAATTGCGCGAGACAAAATATTAGAGGTTAAATATTAGATTTTTTTCAAAATTTTATTATTTGCCGTTTGATGTGAGGTGTTCAGCTATAAGTATGCAGAATTTCATATCTCCAACTTAATTAGCGGCTGAGTTAGAAAAATTGCTTAAAGTACACAAGTTAGACCCCAGAGGGTTAAATATTAGACCTTTTCAAAATTTTATAATTTGCCGTTTGATGTGAGGTGTTCAGCTATAAGTATGCAATATTTCATGTCTCCAACTTAATTAGGGGCTGAGTTAGAAAAAAGGCTTAAAATACAGAAGTTAGAGACTGGAGGGTTAAATGTGACTTTTTCCAAATTTTATGATTTATCGTGTTATCGCAAGTTTTCAGCTATAAGCGTGCAAACTTTCAAGTCTCCAACTTAATTAGGCGATGAGTTAGAAAAATTGCTTAAAATACATAAGTTAGAGCCCAGAGGGATAAATATTAGACCTTTTTCAAAATTTTATTATTTGTCGTTTGATGTGAGGTGTTCAGCTATAAGTATGCAAAATTTCATGTCTCCAACTTAATTAGGAGCTGAGTTTGAAAAATTGCTTAAAATACACAAGTTAGACCCCAGAGGGTTAAATATTAGACTTTTCCAAAATTTTATTATTTGCCATTTGATGTGTGGTGTTCAGCTATAAGTATGCAAATTTTCAAGTCTCCGGCATATATATAGTTTCTGAGAACGGGCTCTGTGATAGACGGGCAGACAGACAGACAGACAAAGGAGTGAGACAGGTAGGGTTTTGTTAGATGAACGAAACTCTAAAAACATGCTGCGAATGACTGTAACAACATCCTAAAATTACATTACCATCAGCGATCTACCAATCCCGACTTTGGTTTATATTCGTTTCATATATTCTTATTCTTTTGTGCGGCCCTGTAAAATAACTATCAATAATATATACAGTAAAATCTCTGAATTGCGGACACCTCAAGAATGCAGAATTTGTCCTCTATTTGGAGGTGTCCGCTACTGAGAGTAAAACATGTACAGTTATTTAACTATTGGTAATCGAAAAAATGTCCGCTAAATAGAGGTATCCGCTAATCGGGTGTGTCCGTTATGGAGGTTTTACCAGTAAAACCTCTGAATAGCGAACACCTCGGGAGGGCAGCATTTGCCCTCTATTTGGAGGTGTCCGCTACTGAGAGTAAAAAATGTACAGTTATTTAAGAGTTGGTAATAGAAAAAATGCCCGCTAAATAGGGTCCACTAATCGGGTGTGCCCGTTATGGAGGTTTTACTGCATAATAATATCATTCTTTACTTGAAAATTGCATGATGTATGATAGACAGACAGACATCCAGAGAACGATAATCTCCCGGAGCAATAAACACTCATGTCTTTTGTTTTAATCATCCACAATCGTTTCTAAATTTCGTTATACGAGTATTAAAAAAAAACGGTCACCGTGGTACTGTATTATTATTTGTTTGCCCACCAAAACTGGTTGCCACAGGTTGTTGCAAGGTTTGTGATCACGTGGTTGAAACTGATCTATTCAATATGCGTGTTCAATATCGTGCGTATTTTATTTTATTTGCTCCATGTGTTCAAACCAGTTGTCTACGAACACATCCACCAGTGAAAGTGACGCACACCAAATTTCTGTGCCGTATGCAGATAAATTGTGCTTTTTTTATACAGTTTTTTTTAATATGGTCTGGAACTTATTTTTCCTAGTAGGTGCATTCAGTAGGTGGCCCTCATAGGTACCTTCTGGTGCAATCAGAAACGAAATCCGACAAATATTTTTTGAGTTACACTTGACGAAAGGTTTTTATTAGGCTTATTTTTAGTAGGACATGGCGTTAATATCCATCGTAGTTGTAATGTGTCCGGACAGTAATATTTCGCTGAGTATTAGCCTTCGCTTCGCTCAGACAATTAGGCATAGATACGTACCGGGTTTGGCGCGATTTTTTTCAGGCCAATTTGGTGAAAACATCTTTTTCGAATACTAGTTACAGATATATATTTAAATTATTTTCTATTATTTTAAAAGGAAATAGCAATAAATAATAAAAAGTTTAATTAATATCTATAGAACAAAACAGTTTATATAACTGTAAAAAAGAAAATAAAAGTAAATAAACAATTTATTAATAAATAAACACCAATAGCCGAGTTACCATGTCATGCAAAATAACGCCATTATGTACCATGGAGCGTATATGTGCCAACAAAACTTTCAATAATATAGTAAATATGTCATTTGGTAGTGGCTTGATTATCGAAGATTATAAAATATATGTGTATATGGCACATTTTTACACTAAAATTTAAATACTTGACTGCATAGTTATAATTTTAACTCCTTTTTATATAATTTACATTTGAATATAAAGATTTACTCCAGAATGTTCTCCTATACCTAAAAAAAATTATTGCGACCTTCGCCTGGCTTATTTCACGCTTCTGCCTTTGTGGCTTAAAATTGCATTGTTTGGCGACCACGGTAATAATTAAATAGCATGTAACTCACAAATAAAGTCTTTCTCCTGTAAGACATACGATGGGAAAATTACATAAAAATGATAATTAAATTGAATAAAGAAAAAAGGAAGGACTAAAAGACTGTTACTTAAATTTTATTTCTTCAAGCTTTTTCAGGCACATTTTTATTAACCTGGCGAAGCGAAAAATCGCCAAATAATGTATCAATTGCTTCTTTCATACTAATTTATTTTTTAAGTTTTATAAACATTCCTTTCATATTTAAATTAAATATTTTCATTTTATAAATTTTATCTCGCATTAAAAAGGTTTTTGATTCTTTTTTTTAAATTAAACAAATAACAGTTATTTTCTTTTAATTTGCGAGTTGTTTACATTATTTTCTAACGGATATAGCCATTTCAATTCATTTATCAACTATAATTTTCGCCAAAATGACCACTGGCAACCCTTTCGTCGAAAATATCAATAAAATACAATAATCTAAGCGCTGTATCATGTTACTTTTATTCACAATTTAATTTACTTGGATTCCCTTAAATATAATTAATATAATGCCTTAAGTTAATATTAGTTTTTGTTGCATTAAAATATTTCAATTTGTTGATTTTCTGTAAGCAAGTAATCCATATTGGTTTACAATGGATGTCTATGGGAATTTGGTGAAATATTAGAGATATCGCCAAGTTGGCGTCACTTTTGGCCGCCAAATTTGGCGATATACCGCCAAGTTGGCGAAAAACGTGGCGGCGTTTGGCGACAGAACTGTGTCCCTCTACGGTAACCTCCTTATAGGTATGGAAATGCATTAAATGCTGTTCAATAATTGCATAAAAAATTCGCTAAAAATACAAAAATCGCTGCACGAATTCCGAATAACCTTTTTTGAAAAGAGAACAAAATTTACTATATTGGGTTAAAAGAAAGAAACCATATTCTTCTCACTTATATGGAAAAATCGACTCAAAACTTAAAAAAGTGCTAAAAATCGCATAAAAAATTAAATAAGAAAAAATCTAATAAAAAAATCGAAAATTGGGTTTCGAGGTGAAAAACTTCATATATAGACGTAACTTTTCCCCAAATTTTGTACCTCTACGTGCAGTGGTCTCTTCAGAACACCGTCGACACACTCACTCACTCACACACAAACTTCTTTCTTTATTATTATAGATAGAAGATAGAAGATCAACAATGACTGCAAATCGGCGATTCAATTAAGCAAAATTTACTACTAACTTTTAGTAGTAGCAAAAATCCGTACAAGTTGGCAGCTATGTTTAAATTTTAAACAATAAAAAATAACAATTAAAATTGTCTCAACAATAGAACAATTAAGTCCTCAAGTTATTTCAAACAATGAACTATTGTTAATTTCATGTATTAATGAAACTTTTTATTTTAAATAATAAAAAATAACAATTAAAATTGTCGCAACAATGGAACAAATATGTCCCTTAGTTATTTCAAACAATGAACTACTGTTAAATTCGTAATTTCTGACAGAATAACTCGAATTAGTAGGTTTAATGAAAAAGAAAATCCGAGTGCTATAAATGAAGAAGGATTTGTCATATTCTATGTTAATTCGCCGCAAAATGGTATGTACTTGGCATTCTTTACATTTCTTAAAACTATCTTTACCTCTTCCCATATCAGTTGTAGTGCAATAAATTATCATTTAATGTTGCGATCTTAATATGTCTTTCCATCACTTATAGCCAAGATACAACATAAGAATTCTTATCCCTCTCTTGTTTAACATTTTAAAAAAACGTATTACTTTACATTGTACTTCTGATAACTTATAAATAGTATGAAAGGTATGCGTTCATATATGTATATATACGTATAGTAGTGGACGAGAATTAACTTCTCAGAGACTTTTGATAATAACCTTCATCTACTTTCATGAAACTAAATCCATTTTTGTAGAAAAGTTAATCACTGCTTAAAAACGAAATACAAACCACCATTATCCGCAACATTTATCAGGTTTTCTAAATAATTGGAATTTTTGTGATATATATGTCAAACTCGCATCTCGGATAAGGATGTAATAATGAAACGTCAAATTCATATATTTTTTAATTCTTAACCCTAGAATACTAGATGCTCGTAATTATCACGACTATGGTATTTTTACGAGCTCTACCGCTGAAACAGATTACTAGAATTACTTGTGCTCTGATATACGCTTCTAGTAGTCATCACTCTTAAAATACATAAATTAGAATCTAAAACTTATAAAACAATTTTTTTAACCCTGTTTTTTTTTTATCTAAATATAATTTCACAGACTATCACAGTAGTCGAATTTTTACGAACGTCTAGTACATCACGCTATATTAACTATGTCTAATATTCTAGGGTTAATTTTAGGTACATTCATATAAAATACTACATATTGCATTGTCTCCTATTTTGGAACTTTTGAAAATTTTTTGCAGATATACACAGACCACTAGACCCCTAGAACCCAAAACTACCCCCAGTAAAAAGATTTATATATCAACAATCTATATCACTTTTTTATGGACACGGTAACTTCCATAATTCTGCACAAATTTCTTCCAAACTGATACAAAAAATCAAGTAACATAAAAAATCTTGGCCAAGTTCGGTAATGGGCAAAATCGGAGCAAGGGGGTAGAAATATGGAAGGGTTTTGTGAAAAACGAAAAAAAAAAACCCGTTACTTCTTAGTTATAATACATATCAAATCAGTTTAAATTTATCATTACTTCTTAAATAAGGGCCAAAAATTTATTTTTGATAGATTTTTCATAAAATAAAAAATGGGCTCAAGAGGCGAAAAAATATGGTTTTGGGGTGAAAAAAATTCAAAACTTCGGCAGTTCTCAAGATGTCAAATCCAGTTTAATTTATTATAAATCTTCTTGATATTATCTACAACTTTTACTTTGACAAGTTTTTGATAGCACCAATTGGTACCAAAAAATAAAATAAAAAACAGAAGCAAAAGGTGGAGTTGAAGAAGAAAAAAATGGAAAATTTCGTCAATTTACAAGGTATAAAATCCGCATGAATTTATTATATATCTTCTCAATATTGTATACAACTTTTATATTGACAAGTTTATGATGGGGCTAATTCTTCCAGAAAAAATATATTTCAAATACATAGCTGTTGATGAAAGAATCATCGTATTAAGGGTGTACTCAAATCCAAACTGCTTATTTTCTGACACATTTTTAAATTTCATTTTTGCTCTTAAACGCATCCAATTGGAAGGTTTTCTTATTCAAAAACTGTATAATGTACCGTAAGGGTCGATTTATAATGCAAGCAGAATATATATTTTTTAAAAAAGATGTCAAAGTGAGCATTTTGAACCGAATTTCCCGATGCGATTGTGTTGGAAACGAAAATTATTGTCCTACTGAGAAAATAATTGTTTAAAAATCAAGTTCTAATTAATTGAACGAAAAAAAAAACAGGTCGCTCATAAATCTCATCAAAAATCACGTCAGCAAGATTTATGTTTTTTCTTTTTAAAATGTATCTGAAAATGTGTCAGGAAATTTCGAATTGTTAAGCATGGATTTTTTTTTTTTTTTTTTTTTTTTTTTTTTTTTTTTAAGACCACCTTAACATAATTCTGATAAAACCAGCTCTTATGTAAAAATGAAATTAAAAACTCGTCAAAAGCGGCCAGATAAATTTGTTAAAGTGCGTTTATCTTTTATCATGATTTCGTTTTTGTTGTTGAAATTAGTACGTAACTTCGAAATATACCTGCGGCTGTAGGCCGAGACGGCTGGGATTTTATTTATTTTTCTTTTTTCTGGTGAAAATCTTTTAATTGAAAATTAATTACTAAGGAGAAATTATTATTCCGTTTTTTTTTTTTTTTTTTTTGGCAAAGAAAAACGAAAAATGGTTAAATTTTACAACTTTTCAATTGATTATGAATCAAAAATGATGAAATTTTAAAATATAAAAAAAAATACTTGAATAAAATTAATGTTATATAACCTATACTCATTTCTGGTTTATGATTTATCTATGTGTAAAGTTACAAAGGCATTAATTCGGCCGTTTTGATGTTGACTTCCTTTAAACTTTCTGACTCACTTTCGCATTTATAATATTACTAGCACGCTAAGCCCACTGCGCTGGTTTGTATTTCAAAACAAAACTTGAATCAAACGAAATCTTGAATTTTCCTTTCAATTTTAAGGCAACGTGTACCTTCACCTCAAATGTTCTTTTGCATTGCTGAAAACAATAGGAACGCTATTGCGCTGTTGTATTCGCTGTTGTATGCGTTGGACGAAATCTGGGCTTTTAAGAATCAAATCTTTTAGTTGATCATTTATAGCAGAGTTTGGTAGATAAATGAGGCAGTTATGAGAACAGGAGTTTAAATATTATAGGGTATCTCTGGGATAGATGGCCAGCCTAAATATTTCAAAAACTTCATCATAGATTACAGCATAAACGTTGTTCCTAAGAAATAGTTCAACGTTTCCATTCTTTGTGACGTGCAGCAGTGTTTTTCGATTATAAAAAGTAAGTGTAATTTTAATGTTTATTTAATTTAGTGGTTGAATATTTTTGTTGATTTAGGTATCTCAATGTTTTTCAGTACGTATGTTACATTGTTTTTTTATAATACGGACTTTTAAAGCACGCATTTAATCCAATCTTGACTTTTAAGCCTAAAACGTAGACGCATAGTGGCAGAGTAACGCTTTAAATTGGGTGGCATCCTGCCCTTCAATTTCAGGACAGATGGCCTCATCAAATCGAGGACAGATGGCCATCGTTAAAAAGTAAATCAAAATTATACGGAGTAGAGATTTTAGCTAAATGCAATTATATTTAAAATAATTATAGTGTAACTCTAGATGGCGATAGTTTTTAAAGATTGAAATAAAAATTCTTAGAATGCAAATACAAGAAATACTTATGCATATTTGAAATTCTTATACATATACCCATCATATTTTGGGCAAAAAATCATTAAATGTTCAGAACGAAAAGGGGGAAGTAAAATTGAAAATAATATGGCACATGGCCATCTCTCCTTCAAGCCGAGGAGAGATGGCCATCCAATACAAGAAAGAAAAAAATGAAGTTAAAATACTCAAAATTAACACATTTGATGTAGTTAATCATAAAAAGCGCATAGCTTTTTGTAAAGATGTACATAAATCACGGAAAATAAGTGAATAAAATTCCAATAAACGAAATTTGAAGTATAATTTCAATCGTTCACTTTTCGTAAAATTTTACCGCATTTTTGGCAAAAATCTTTATAGTTTGTGCACGTTCCATAGAATTACTTTAGGTACCTTATGCATTATATCCAGTCATAATTTTTGGTTGTGGTATTATATTCTTCTCCATAACCAAAACAGTGATGCCCATCCAATATTATTCCCTCGGAATCTGTAGAATTCGATCATTTCAAATGTATTTAATCTTCTTTGCTTCTGGAAGTGTCTTGTTTTTGTTTTTTTCTCGAGTTTATTTTAGATGTTTTTTTATGGTTTTAAGTTTATTATCATCTTTATGTTTTTCTGGGATGAATGTTTCCGAAGTTTTTCAATATTTTCTGAAAAAATTGCATCGTTAAGCCCTATTATATTATTGTTATTGAAATATTTATATTGGTTAAAATTTAAACAAATATATCAAATAATATAGTTATAAACATAAAAATTATAGGGTAACTCTAGGATAGATGGCCATAGAGGAGAGATGGCCAGTCTAAATATTTCCAAAACTTGATCATAGATTGCAACATAAACTTTGTTCGTAGGAAATAGTTCAACGAGTTTATTCATTGCGACGTGCAGTTGTGTTTTTCGTTTATAAAAAGTAAGTGTAATTTTAATGTTTATTTAATTTAGTGGTCGAATTTTTTTGATTTAGGTATCTTAATGTTTTGCAGTACGTACGTTATATATATTGTTTACTGTGTGGACATTTAAGACACGTATATAACATAATCTTTACTTCTAAGCCTAAAACAAAGGCGTTCAATTGCTATTGGTGCTTTAAATTGGTGTACCATCAGGCCTTCAATTTCAGGAGCAATGGCCACCTCTAATCAATATTGCAAAATTATACGGAGTGAGGATTTTAACTAAATATAATTAAATTTAAAATAACTATATAACGTTTATGTTTATAATTACTATATTAATTGATATAGTTGTTTAAATTTTAACTAATATAAATATTTTAATAATAATAATAATATAATAAGACCTAGCGATGGATTTGTTTCTGAAAATCCTTAAAAACGTCGGAAACTTTCATCCCAGAAACTGATAAAGTTGATAAATATAACTAAATTAACGCAATAAACTTAAAATTAACGCGAGAAAAAACAAAAACACGACACTTCCAGCTGCGAAGAAAATGAAATGTATTTAAAATTATCAGATTTTACAGACTCCGAATGAATAGAATGGGATTAGGATCACTGTGTTGGTTGTGCAGAACAATATAATATCATAACGAAAAAGGATATCTTTATACAATGCATGAGGTACCTCAAGTGGTTCCATGAAATGTGAATTATCAAGACCTTTGCCAAAAATGTGGTAAGATTTTACTAAAAGTGAAGTATTGAAATTATACTTCAAATTTTGTTTATTCGAGTTTTATTCACTCATCTCCATCATAAACTTCATCTTTGATTTTCATGATTAACTAATATGAAATGTGTTATGTTTTTGCTACTTAACATCACTTTTTCTTTCATATATTGGATGGCCATCTCTCCTCGGTTCTAAGGAGAGATGGCCATCTGCTATTTTAATTTCAATTTTGTTTCCTACGTTTTGTTTTCACTATTTAATTATTTTTCGCCCAAAATATTATGAGTATATGTATAAATATTTTAAATATTCATATATATTTCTTGTTTTTGCATTCTAAGAATTTTTATTTCAATCTTTAAAAACTACATCTATCCCAGAGTTACACTATGGTAGTAATCTTAATTTCGTGATCACATGGAAAGGAACCTTCAGGTTAGTTCTGCTTATCCAGAAAAACATATTTGGTTCTTTATTTTCTGTAACATTTAATTAACATCTGCTTTAAGCGCGCAGGTTATTTTTTCACCGATAATACTGCATCAAAAAGCCTAATATATATAAGTGCTTACTATAAAAAAATAATCATTCTAAAAGAAGTTGTTTTATAGAGAAGATATAAAGGTATACCACAATATTTGTACTAGCCGGTCATATCTGCTAGTTGACTTAAACTCCGATATACAGGGTGTCCACTCTCAAAAATGTCCAATGGCTAATTCCTAAACCGTTAGTCATAGACATATAGTTTCAGTTACAAAAATGTTTTAAATGAGTTAAAGAAATGTTTTTAAATCGGTTTGGATCCAGAAAAATATTTATTAAAATATTACGAAATTTAATTTTTATACGGTCCCCCGGTTCTATAAGTGATTTTTAGTAAAAATTCCCTTTGAAACTAAAAAAGAATGGCAAAAAAGTTCAACTTTAACTTTGAGATTGCAGTCCAGTGTAATCTAATAGCATATTAAAATATGTATAAGTTTGTAAAGAATTAAGGCTGTTGTTTTTCACCATTTTATTTAAGGAAAATTCTATTATTTTTTTCCTTTTTTGTATTTAGTACAAGCTGTATATTTTGCATTAATACTTGGGATGATTTTATATTTCAAATTTATATTGCAATGTTAATTTTATTCTCACATAAGTATATTTTTAATATATCTGAAGATTATTTATATTTCAACTAATTTTGTGAATGATCCCTATTTCGTAGCATAAAATATGCTCCAACTTTAAACAGCTATTACTCGACCAGATTTAATCGTAGGATAATGGGACATTTTGTTTTACTTATCAGTGTAATAGGAAAATATTAAATATAACTTATCGGACCCGGGGACAGTATAAAAATTGAAATTTTGTAATTTTTAAAGAAATGCTTTTATTGACCGCAATCGCTTTTAAAATACTTCTTTACCTCATTTAAAACATTTTTTGTAATTGGAACTATATGTTTATGACTAACGGTTTACAAATTAGCCATTGGAAACCGTTGAGAGTGGACACCCTGTATAGTGTAAATAATTTAAGGCGTATTTTAAAGACTGATGATTTAAATTAATTGTCACTACGCATTAATAACGTATTAAAATTTTCAAACAACAAAAAATATATTTGTTTGAGGGATATGTTATTAAGAATTTTTAAAAGTTTACAGTTAATTCGTTATTTATGCAATAGTTTAAGAATTGTAATTTTGGAATTCAAACTTAATGAAGACTTTATAAAGTTACCTCCTTGTAGAAGATAATCACACATAATATTTATAGAAATATATTGCTGTTTTAAACACACATTGATAAGCACTTTATTAAAATAAATCCGTTGCTACTTTTTATTTATATGCTTATGTTGTTATTAAATTTAATATATGTATTTTATAATATTTTTTATTAGCGAATAAAAATTCATATTTAGTGCGCCATTACGAGAATGTTGTCGATTAAGTTTATTTTTTTTTATGCATTCTGACTTTATTAGTTGTTTTGTTACAATAAATATAAAATATACAAGAACCTTCCTTAGATATCCCGACGACCGAAAATCTATCGCCAAATTATAAGATTGAATGCCAATAATGGTTGATCGTAAATGTCACATTCACTTGACTTTAAGCAAGTTACATGTGTTTACGTCATCAAGTGATTTTTATTTCGACGTTTTATTCGTATATTTATTAATGTTATAGTAATTTATTGTTCTTTCGTTATTTAAAATAAAAATTATGTCAATTTGTATAATTTGGCGAGTGTTTTGGCGATTTATATAATTTGGCAAAATGGGTCGACGGAATAACTAAGTAGTACTGTATTTCTTAATTATTTTATATTATTTTCTAAAGGAAATATCAAATAAATAATTAATAATCATAGAAAAAATAATTTATATAATTTGTAAAAAGAAATAAAAGTAAATAAACATTTATTATCAAATAAACAACAATAGCCGGGTTACCTTGTCAACCTTTTCTGAAATATAAAACAAAATATCTGTTTGATTAAAATTTGAGTTGCCATCATTAGGAAAATGTATATAAAATTAGAAAGAAAAATAATATTTCGAAAACTAATTCGAAATTAAAAATTCTGATACCAGTTTTGAGATCTGCGGATCAATATTGATTTTTGGTGGTAATTTAATCGCAAAGTATTCCATATTTTAGGAGAAATCGCCGTGACACATAATCAGTTGTTTAATCAGTCGATTCATACTTCCGTTTCATAAATTCGTTTCATTAGGATTTTATATATATAGGGTAGATTTGTATTTGAGAATACTGTGGTTACGATTAAAAGTACGTATATACAAATTGTTTGAAAAGTTTGCATTGATGATGTAAAGCTCAGCTTGAAATGTATTTTTGCATTAATAAAAGTAAAGAGAAAAATTTATGTGATTGTGCCAAGGTAACCTAATTGTCACTGATATTTAATTTCTTAATTCTAAAAATTAGAATCGAAGCCTTTATTGATTATTGAACTATTTCAGAAATTGAATATTGAGTTTTAAAAAAAAAATCCTCCTCATTTATATTTCTAGAAATCATTTGTCACTTTTATAATGTGCTTTTCTACAATACAAACCTTTAAATATTAAGATATGCATTCTATATGTTTGCATGAAGTCTTAAGAAAATGAAACGCAAATCAACACTCCGTCATTTTTGACAGGGATTATATACTAGTATATATCTATTAACGTTAAATTTAAAATGTTTTCATGTGACATATTATTAGAAGTATACTATAAAATTACCAGATATATTAGATTTTTAGCCATATATTTTTTAGAAGTATTAAAGATTAAAATTATTCTTTTTTTAACCTGCAAAGTGTGACAATTGTTACCATGAAGTGGTTTCCTGATATTTCTATGCATTGCAATATTTTTTTTCGTTGATGGCAACGGTTCTCGTTGAAGGTAATGCTATCGTAAAATTTTAAATTTGTAAATGTGGACTTTTTGTGTGATTTTTCTGTAAACATATATTAACATTAATAATACTTCCTTAAAATATTATCATTTACTGGCATTAAAAATAAATGCGTGAAAATAACATATTACTTAAAATAAATCTAAAATCGTTTGGGTAGTGAAGAGTGTGAATCAAGAAGATTAATTCAAGATAATTTATGTTACCGTGTGGTCAAGGAAAGGGTGTATTTGAAGGTACATCTTGTTGGTCAGTGGGTAGGGAAGGGAGTATTTCAAGAAGATTAATACAAGATAATTCAATTTGGTGTGTGGGAAGGGAAGGGTGGAATTCAAGATGCATCTTGTTGGTCAGTGGGTAGGGAAGGGAGTATTTCAAGAAGATTAATACAAGATAATTCAATTTGGTGTGTGGGAAGGGAAGGGTGTAATTCAAGATGCATATTGTTGGTCAGTGGGTAGGGAAGGGAGTATTTCAAGAAGATTAATACAAGATAATTCAATTTGGTGTGTGGGAAGGGAAGGGTGTAATTCAAGATGCATCTTGTTGGTCAGTCGGTAGGGAAAGGACTATTTCAAGAAGATTAAAACAAGATAATTCAAGTAGGTGTGTGGAAAGGGAAGGGTGTAATTCAAGATGCATCTTGTTGGTCAGTGAGTCGGGAAGGGACTATCTCAAGAAGATTAATACAAGATAATTCAACTAGGTGTGTGGGATGGGAAGGGTGTAATTAAAGATGCATCTTGTTGGTCAGTGGGTAGGGAAGGGCGTATTTCAAGAAGATTAATACAAGATAATTCAATTTGGTGTGTGGGAAGGGAAGGGTGTAATTCAAGATGCATCTTGTTGGTCAGTGGGTAGAGAATGGACTAATTCAAGAAGATTAATACAAGATGATTCAAATAGGTGTGTGGGAATGCAAGGGTGTAATTCAAGATGCATCTTGTTGGTCAGTGGGTAGGGAATGGGCTAATTCAAGAAGATTAATTCAGGATAATTCAAGTAGGTGTGTGGGAAGGGAAGGGTGTAATTCAAGATGCATCTTGTTGGTCAGTGAGTCGGGAAGGGACTATCTCAAGAAGATTAATACAAGATAATTCAACTAGGTGTGTGGGATGGGAAGGGTGTAATTAAAGATGCATCTTGTTGGTCAGTGGGTAGGGAAGGGCGTATTTCAAGAAGATTAATACAGGATAATTCAATTTGGTGTGTGGGAAGGGAAGGGTGTAATTCAAGATGCATCTTGTTGGTCAGTGGGTAGGGAATGGGCTAATTCAAGAAGATTAATTCAGGATAATTCAAGTATGTGTGTGGGAAGGGAAGGGTGAAATTCAAGATGCATCTTGTTGGTCAGTGGGTAGGGAAGGGACTATTTCAAGAAGATTAATACAAGATAACTCAAGTAGGTGTGTGGGAAGGGAAGGGTGTAATTCAAGATGCATCTTATTGGTCAGTGGGTAGGGAAGAGACTATTTCAGGAAGATAATTTCGAGATAATTCAATTTGGTGTGAGGGAAGGGAAGGGTGTAATTCAAGATGCATTTTGTCGGACAGCGGGTAGGGAATGCGCTAATTCAAGAAGATTAATTCAAGATAATTCCTTTTGTTGTGTGGGAAGGGAAGGGTGTGATTCAAGATGCATCTTGTTGGTTAGTGGGTAGGGAATGGGCTAATTAAAGAAGATTAATACAAGATAATAAAAGTAGGTGTGTGGGAAGGGAAGGGTGTAATTCAAGATGCATCTTATTGATCAGTGGGTAGGAAAGGAACTATTTCAAGAAGATTAATACAAGATAATTCAAGTAGGTGTGTGGGAAGGGAAGGGTGTAATTCAAGATGCATCTTGTTGGTAAGTGGGAAGGGAATGGGGTAATTCAAGAAGATTAATTCAAGATAATTCATTTGGTGTGTGGGAAGGGAAGGGTGTAATTCAAGATGCATCTTGTTGGTCAGTGGGTAGGGAAGGGAGTATTTCAAGAAGATTAATACAGGATAATTCAAGTAGGTGTGTGGGAAGGGAAGGGTGTAATTCAAGATGCATCTTGTTGGTCAGTGGGTAGGGAATGGGCTAATTCAAGAAGATTAATTCAGGATAATTCAAGTATGTGTGTGGGAAGGGAAGGGTAAAATTCAAGATGCATCTTGTTGGTCAGTGGGTAGGGAAGGGACTATTTCAAGAAGATTAATACAAGATAACTCAAGTATGTGTGTGGGAAGGGAAGGGTGTAATTCAAGATGCATCTTATTGGTCAGTGGGTAGGGAAGGGACTATTTCAAGAAGATTATTTCGAGATAATTCAATTTGGTGTGAGAAACGGATGGGTGTAATTCAAGATGCATCTTGTCGGACAGCGGGTAGGGAATGTGCTAATTCAAGAAGATTAATTCAAGATAATTCATTTGGTGTGTGGGATGGGAAGGGTGTAATTCAAGATGCATCTTATTGGTCAGTGGGTAGGGAAGGGAATATTTCAAGAAGATTAATTCAAGATAATTCAAGTAGGTATGTGGGAAGGAAAGCGTGTAATTCAAGATGCATCTTGTTGGTCAGTGGGTAGGGAATGGGCTAATTCAAGATGATTAATTCAGGATAATTCAATTTGGTATGTGGGAAGGGAAGGGTGTAATTCAAGATACATATTGTTGGTCAGTCGGTAGGGAAAGGACTATTTCAAGAAGATTAAAACAAGATAATTCAAGTAGGTGTGTGGGAAGGGAAGGGTGTAATTCAAGATGCATCTTGTTGATCAGTGGTCGGGAAGGGACTATTTCAAGCAGATTAATTCAGAAGGGAAGGGTGTGATTCGAGATGCATCTTGTTGGTTAGTGGGTAGGGAATGGGCTAATTAAAGATGATTAATACAAGATAATTCAAGTAGGTGTGTGGGAAGGGAAGGGCGTAATTCAAGATGCATCTTATTGATCAGTGGGTAGGGAAGGAACTATTTCAAGAAGATTAATACAAGATAATTCAAGTAGGTGTGTGGGAAGGGAAGGGTGTAATTCAAGATGCATCTTGTTGGTAAGTGGGAAGGGAATGGGCTAATTCAGGAAGATTAATTCAAGATAATTCATTTGGTGTGTGGGAAGGGAAGGGTGTAATTCAAGATGCATCTTGTTGGTCAGTGGGTAGGGAAGGGAATATTTCAAGAAGATTAATACAAGATAATTCAAGTAGGTGTCTGGGAAGGAAAGCGTGTAATTCAAGATGCATCTTGTTGGTCAGTTGGTAAGGAATGGGCTAATTCAAGAAGATTAATTCAGGATAATTCAATTTGGTGTGTGGGAAGGGAAGGGTGTAATTCAAGATACATCTTGTTGGTCAGTCGGTAGGGAAAGGACTATTTCAAGAAGATTAAAACAAGATAATTCAAGTAGGTGTGTGGGAAGGGAAGGGTGTAATTCAAGATGCATCTTGTTGGTCAGTGGGTCGGGAAGGGACAATTTCAAGCAGATTAATTCAAGATCATTCTTTTGGTGTGTGGGAAGGGAAGGGTGTAATTCAAGATGCATCTTGTTGGTTAGTGGGTAGGGAATGGGCTAATTAAAGAAGATTAATACAAGATAATTCAAGTAGGTGTGTGGGAAGGGAAGGGTGTAATTCAAGATGCATCTTGTTGGTCAGTGGGTAGGGAAGGGATTATTTCAAGAAGATTTATACAAGATAATTCAATTTGGTGTGTGGGAAGGGAAGGCTGTAATTCAAGATCCATCTTGTTGGTCAGTGGGTAGGGAATGGGCTAATTCAAGAAGATTAATTCAGGATAATTCAATTTGGATGTGGGAAGGGAAGGGTGTAATTCAAGATACATCTTGTTGGTCAGTCGGTAGGGAAAGGACTATTTCAAGAAGATTAAAACAAGATAATTGAAGTAGGTGTGTGGGAAGGGAAAGGTGTAATTCAAGATGCATATTGTTGGTCAGTGGGTCGGGAAGGGAGTATTTCAAGCAGATTAATACAAGATAATTCAAGTAGGTGTGTGGGAAGGGAAGGGTGTAATTCAAGATGCATCTTGTTGGTAAGTGGGAAGGGAATGGGCTAATTCAGGAAGATTAATTCAAGATAATTCATTTGGTGTGTGGGAAGGGAAGGGTGTAATTAAAGATGCATCTTGTTGGTTAGTGGGTAGGGAATGGGCTAATTAATGAAGATTAATACAAGATAATTCAAGTAGGTGTGTGAGAAGGGAAGGGTGTAATTCAAGATGCATCTTATTGATCAGTGGGTAGGGAAGGAACTATTTCAAGAAGATTAATACAAGATAATTCAAGTAGGTGTGTGGGAAGGGAAGGGTGTAATTCAAGATGCATCTTGTTGGTAAGTGGGTAGGGAAGGGAATATTTCAAGAAGATTAATACAAGATAATTCAAGTAGGTGTGTGGGAAGGAAAGCGTGTAATTCAAGATGCATCTTGTTGGTCAGTTGGTAAGGAATGGGCTAATTCAAGAAGATTAATTCAGGATAATTCAAATTGGTATGTGGGAAGGGAAGGGTGTAATTCCAGATACATCTTGTTGGTCAGTCGGTAGGGGAAGGACTATTTCAAGAAGATTAAAACAAGATAATTCAAGTAGGTGTGTGGGAAGGGAAGGGTGTAATTCAAGATGCATCTTGTTGGTTAGTGGGTCGGGAAGGGACAATTTAAAGCAGATTAATTCAAGATAATACTTTTGGTGTGTGGGAAGGGAAGGGTGTAATTCAAGATGCATCTTGTTGGTAAGTGGGAAGGGAAGGGACTATTTCAAGAAGATTAATACAAGATAATTCAAGTAGGTGTGTGGGAACGGAAGGGTGTTATTCAAGATGCATCTTGTTGGTCAGTGGGTAGGGAAGGGATTATTTCAAGAAGATTTTTACAAGATAATTCAATTTGGTGTGTGGGAAGGGAAGGGTGTAATTCAAGATGCATCTTGTTGGTCAGTGGGTAGGGAAGGGACTATTTCAAGCAGATTAATTCAAGATAATTCTTTTTGGTGTGTGCGAAGGGAAAGGTGCAATTCAAGATGCATGTTGTTGGTAAGTGGGTAGGGAAGGGAATATTTCAAGAAGATTAATAGAAGATAATTCATGTAGGTGTGTGGGAAGGGAAGGGTGTAATTCATGATGCATCTTGTTGGTCAGTGGGTAGGGAATGGGCTAATTCAAGAAGATTAATTCAGGACAATTCAAGTATGTGTGTGGGAAGGGAAGGGTGAAATTCAAGATGCATCTTGTTGGTCAGTGGGTAGGGAAGGGAATATTTCAAGAAGATTAATACAAGATAATTCAATTTGGTGGGTGGGAAGGGAAGGGTGTAATTCAAGATGCATCTTGTTGGTCAGTGGGTAGAGAATGGACTAATTCAAGAAGATTAATACAAGATGATTCAAATAGGTGTGTGGGAATGCAAGGGTGTAATTCAAGATGCATCTTGTTGGTCAGTGGGTAGGGAATGGGCTAATTCAAGAAGATTAATTCAGGATAATTCAAGTAGGTGTGTGGGAAGGGAAGGGTGTAATTCAAGATGCATCTTGTTGGTCAGTGAGTCGGGAAGGGACTATCTCAAGAAGATTAATACAAGATAATTCAACTAGGTGTGTGGGATGGGAAGGGTGTAATTAAAGATGCATCTTGTTGGTCAGTGGGTAGGGAAGGGCGTATTTCAAGAAGATTAATACAGGATAATTCAATTTGGTGTGTGGGAAGGGAAGGGTGTAATTCAAGATGCATCTTGTTGGTCAGTGGGTAGGGAATGGGCTAATTCAAGAAGATTAATTCAGGATAATTCAAGTATGTGTGTGGGAAGGGAAGGGTGAAATTCAAGATGCATCTTGTTGGTCAGTGGGTAGGGAAGGGACTATTTCAAGAAGATTAATACAAGATAACTTAAGTAGGTGTGTGGGAAGGGAAGGGTGTAATTCAAGATGCATCTTATTGGTCAGTGGGTAGGGAAGAGACTATTTCAGGAAGATAATTTCGAGATAATTCAATTTGGTGTGAGGGAAGGGAAGGGTGTAATTCAAGATGCATTTTGTCGGACAGCGGGTAGGGAATGCGCTAATTCAAGAAGATTAATTCAAGATAATTCCTTTTGTTGTGTGGGAAGGGAAGGGTGTGATTCAAGATGCATCTTGTTGGTTAGTGGGTAGGGAATGGGCTAATTAAAGAAGATTAATACAAGATAATAAAAGTAGGTGTGTGGGAAGGGAAGGGTGTAATTCAAGATGCATCTTATTGATCAGTGGGTAGGAAAGGAACTATTTCAAGAAGATTAATACAAGATAATTCAAGTAGGTGTGTGGGAAGGGAAGGGTGTAATTCAAGATGCATCTTGTTGGTAAGTGGGAAGGGAATGGGGTAATTCAAGAAGATTAATTCAAGATAATTCATTTGGTGTGTGGGAAGGGAAGGGTGTAATTCAAGATGCATCTTGTTGGTCAGTGGGTAGGGAAGGGAGTATTTCAAGAAGATTAATACAGGATAATTCAAGTAGGTGTGTGGGAAGGGAAGGGTGTAATTCAAGATGCATCTTGTTGGTCAGTGGGTAGGGAATGGGCTAATTCAAGAAGATTAATTCAGGATAATTCAAGTATGTGTGTGGGAAGGGAAGGGTAAAATTCAAGATGCATCTTGTTGGTCAGTGGGTAGGGAAGGGACTATTTCAAGAAGATTAATACAAGATAACTCAAGTAGGTGTGTGGGAAGGGAAGGGTGTAATTCAAGATGCATCTTATTGGTCAGTGGGTAGGGAAGGGACTATTTCAAGAAGATTATTTCGAGATAATTCAAATTGGTGTGAGAAACGGATGGGTGTAATTCAAGATGCATATTGTCGGACAGCGGGTAGGGAATGTGCTAATTCAAGAAGATTAATTCAAGATAATTCATTTGGTGTGTGGGATGGGAAGAGTGTAATTCAAGATGCATCTTATTGGTCAGTGGGTAGGGAAGGGAATATTTCAAGAAGATTAATTCAAGATAATTCAAGTAGGTATGTGGGAAGGAAAGCGTGTAATTCAAGATGCATCTTGTTGGTCAGTGGGTAGGGAATGGGCTAATTCAAGATGATTAATTCAGGATAATTCAATTTGGTATGTGGGAAGGGAAGGGTGTAATTCAAGATACATATTGTTGGTCAGTCGGTAGGGAAAGGACTATTTCAAGAAGATTAAAACAAGATAATTCAAGTAGGTGTGTGGGAAGGGAAGGGTGTAATTCAAGATGCATCTTGTTGATCAGTGGTCGGGAAGGGACTATTTCAAGCAGATTAATTCAGAAGGGAAGGGTGTGATTCGAGATGCATCTTGTTGGTTAGTGGGTAGGGAATGGGCTAATTGAAGATGATTAATACAAGATAATTCAAGTAGGTGTGTGGGAAGGGAAGGGCGTAATTCAAGATGCATCTTATTGATCAGTGGGTAGGGAAGGAACTATTTCAAGAAGATTAATACAAGATAATTCAAGTAGGTGTGTGGGAAGGGAAGGGTGTAATTCAAGATGCATCTTGTTGGTAAGTGGGAAGGGAATGGGCTAATTCAGGAAGATTAATTCAAGATAATTCATTTGGTGTGTGGGAAGGGAAGGGTGTAATTCAAGATGCATCTTGTTGGTCAGTGGGTAGGGAAGGGAATATTTCAAGAAGATTAATACAAGATAATTCAAGTAGGTGTCTGGGAAGGAAAGCGTGTAATTCAAGATGCATCTTGTTGGTCAGTTGGTAAGGAATGGGCTAATTCAAGAAGATTAATTCAGGATAATTCAATTTGGTGTGTGGGAAGGGAAGGGTGTAATTCAAGATACATCTTGTTGGTCAGTCGGTAGAAAAGGACTATTTCAAGAAGATTAAAACAAGATAATTCAAGTAGGTGTGTGGGAAGGGAAGGGTGTAATTCAAGATGCATCTTGTTGGTCAGTGGGTCGGGAAGGGACAATTTCAAGCAGATTAATTCAAGATCATTCTTTTGGTGTGTGGGAAGGGAAGGGTGTAATTCAAGATGCATCTTGTTGGTTAGTGGGTAGGGAATGGGCTAATTAAAGAAGATTAATACAAGATAATTCAAGTAAGTGTGTGGGAAGGGAAGGGTGTAATTCAAGATGCATCTTGTTGGTAAGTGGGAAGGGAAGGGACTATTTCAAGAAGATTAATACAAGATAATTCAAGTAGGTGTGTGGGAAGGGAAGGGTGTAATTCAAGATGCATCTTGTTGGTCAGTGGGTAGGGAAGGGATTATTTCAAGAAGATTTATACAAGATAATTCAATTTGGTGTGTGGGAAGGGAAGGCTGTAATTCAAGATCCATCTTGTTGGTCAGTGGGTAGGGAATGGGCTAATTCAAGAAGATTAATTCAGGATAATTCAATTTGGATGTGGGAAGGGAAGGGTGTAATTCAAGATACATCTTGTTGGTCAGTCGGTAGGGAAAGGACTATTTCAAGAAGATTAAAACAAGATAATTGAAGTAGGTGTGTGGGAAGGGAAAGGTGTAATTCAAGATGCATATTGTTGGTCAGTGGGTCGGGAAGGGAGTATTTCAAGCAGATTAATACAAGATAATTCAAGTAGGTGTGTGGGAAGGGAAGGGTGTAATTCAAGATGCATCTTGTTGGTAAGTGGGAAGGGAATGGGCTAATTCAGGAAGATTAATTCAAGATAATTCATTTGGTGTGTGGGAAGGGAAGGGTGTAATTAAAGATGCATCTTGTTGGTTAGTGGGTAGGGAATGGGCTAATTAATGAAGATTAATACAAGATAATTCAAGTAGGTGTGTGAGAAGGGAAGGGTGTAATTCAAGATGCATCTTATTGATCAGTGGGTAGGGAAGGAACTATTTCAAGAAGATTAATACAAGATAATTCAAGTAGGTGTGTGGGAAGGGAAGGGTGTAATTCAAGATGCATCTTGTTGGTAAGTGGGTAGGGAAGGGAATATTTCAAGAAGATTAATACAAGATAATTCAAGTAGGTGTGTGGGAAGGAAAGCGTGTAATTCAAGATGCATCTTGTTGGTCAGTTGGTAAGGAATGGGCTAATTCAAGAAGATTAATTCAGGATAATTCAAATTGGTATGTGGGAAGGGAAGGGTGTAATTCCAGATACATCTTGTTGGTCAGTCGGTAGGGGAAGGACTATTTCAAGAAGATTAAAACAAGATAATTCAAGTAGGTGTGTGGGAAGGGAAGGGTGTAATTCAAGATGCATCTTGTTGGTTAGTGGGTCGGGAAGGGACAATTTAAAGCAGATTAATTCAAGATAATACTTTTGGTGTGTGGGAAGGGAAGGGTGTAATTCAAGATGCATCTTGTTGGTAAGTGGGAAGGGAAGG
Source organism: Maratus speciosus (assembly GCA_963932465.1). Lineage (NCBI taxonomy): Eukaryota > Metazoa > Arthropoda > Arachnida > Araneae > Salticidae > Maratus > Maratus speciosus. The sequence continues at coordinate 327,800,039 of OZ010798.1, read as the reverse complement.
GACTATTTCAAGAAGATTAATACAAGATAATTCAAGTAGGTGTGTGGGAACGGAAGGGTGTTATTCAAGATGCATCTTGTTGGTCAGTGGGTAGGGAAGGGATTATTTCAAGAAGATTTTTACAAGATAATTCAATTTGGTGTGTGGGAAGGGAAGGGTGTAATTCAAGATGCATCTTGTTGGTCAGTGGGTAGGGAAGGGACTATTTCAAGCAGATTAATTCAAGATAATTCTTTTTGGTGTGTGCGAAGGGAAAGGTGCAATTCAAGATGCATGTTGTTGGTAAGTGGGTAGGGAAGGGAATATTTCAAGAAGATTAATAGAAGATAATTCATGTAGGTGTGTGGGAAGGGAAGGGTGTAATTCAAGATGCATCTTGTTGGTCAGTGGGTAGGGAATGGGCTAATTCAAGAAGATTAATTCAGGACAATTCAAGTATGTGTGTGGGAAGGGAAGGGTGAAATTCAAGATGCATCTTGTTGGTCAGTGGGTAGGGAAGGGAATATTTCAAGAAGATTAATACAAGATAATTCAATTTGGTGTGTGGGAAGGGAAGGGTGTAATTCAAGATGCATCTTGTTGGTCAGTGGGTAGAGAATGGACTAATTCAAGAAGATTAATACAAGATGATTCAAATAGGTGTGTGGGAATGCAAGGGTGTAATTCAAGATGCATCTTGTTGGTCAGTGGGTAGGGAATGGGCTAATTCAAGAAGATTAATTCAGGATAATTCAAGTAGGTGTGTGGGAAGGGAAGGGTGTAATTCAAGATGCATCTTGTTGGTCAGTGAGTCGGGAAGGGACTATCTCAAGAAGATTAATACAAGATAATTCAACTAGGTGTGTGGGATGGGAAGGGTGTAATTAAAGATGCATCTTGTTGGTCAGTGGGTAGGGAAGGGCGTATTTCAAGAAGATTAATACAGGATAATTCAATTTGGTGTGTGGGAAGGGAAGGGTGTAATTCAAGATGCATCTTGTTGGTCAGTGGGTAGGGAATGGGCTAATTCAAGAAGATTAATTCAGGATAATTCAAGTATGTGTGTGGGAAGGGAAGGGTGAAATTCAAGATGCATCTTGTTGGTCAGTGGGTAGGGAAGGGACTATTTCAAGAAGATTAATACAAGATAACTTAAGTAGGTGTGTGGGAAGGGAAGGGTGTAATTCAAGATGCATCTTATTGGTCAGTGGGTAGGGAAGAGACTATTTCAGGAAGATAATTTCGAGATAATTCAATTTGGTGTGAGGGAAGGGAAGGGTGTAATTCAAGATGCATTTTGTCGGACAGCGGGTAGGGAATGCGCTAATTCAAGAAGATTAATTCAAGATAATTCCTTTTGTTGTGTGGGAAGGGAAGGGTGTGATTCAAGATGCATCTTGTTGGTTAGTGGGTAGGGAATGGGCTAATTAAAGAAGATTAATACAAGATAATAAAAGTAGGTGTGTGGGAAGGGAAGGGTGTAATTCAAGATGCATCTTATTGATCAGTGGGTAGGAAAGGAACTATTTCAAGAAGATTAATACAAGATAATTCAAGTAGGTGTGTGGGAAGGGAAGGGTGTAATTCAAGATGCATCTTGTTGGTAAGTGGGAAGGGAATGGGGTAATTCAAGAAGATTAATTCAAGATAATTCATTTGGTGTGTGGGAAGGGAAGGGTGTAATTCAAGATGCATCTTGTTGGTCAGTGGGTAGGGAAGGGAGTATTTCAAGAAGATTAATACAGGATAATTCAAGTAGGTGTGTGGGAAGGGAAGGGTGTAATTCAAGATGCATCTTGTTGGTCAGTGGGTAGGGAATGGGCTAATTCAAGAAGATTAATTCAGGATAATTCAAGTATGTGTGTGGGAAGGGAAGGGTAAAATTCAAGATGCATCTTGTTGGTCAGTGGGTAGGGAAGGGACTATTTCAAGAAGATTAATACAAGATAACTCAAGTAGGTGTGTGGGAAGGGAAGGGTGTAATTCAAGATGCATCTTATTGGTCAGTGGGTAGGGAAGGGACTATTTCAAGAAGATTATTTCGAGATAATTCAATTTGGTGTGAGAAACGGATGGGTGTAATTCAAGATGCATCTTGTCGGACAGCGGGTAGGGAATGTGCTAATTCAAGAAGATTAATTCAAGATAATTCATTTGGTGTGTGGGATGGGAAGGGTGTAATTCAAGATGCATCTTATTGGTCAGTGGGTAGGGAAGGGAATATTTCAAGAAGATTAATTCAAGATAATTCAAGTAGGTATGTGGGAAGGAAAGCGTGTAATTCAAGATGCATCTTGTTGGTCAGTGGGTAGGGAATGGGCTAATTCAAGATGATTAATTCAGGATAATTCAATTTGGTATGTGGGAAGGGAAGGGTGTAATTCAAGATACATATTGTTGGTCAGTCGGTAGGGAAAGGACTATTTCAAGAAGATTAAAACAAGATAATTCAAGTAGGTGTGTGGGAAGGGAAGGGTGTAATTCAAGATGCATCTTGTTGATCAGTGGTCGGGAAGGGACTATTTCAAGCAGATTAATTCAGAAGGGAAGGGTGTGATTCGAGATGCATCTTGTTGGTTAGTGGGTAGGGAATGGGCTAATTGAAGATGATTAATACAAGATAATTCAAGTAGGTGTGTGGGAAGGGAAGGGCGTAATTCAAGATGCATCTTATTGATCAGTGGGTAGGGAAGGAACTATTTCAAGAAGATTAATACAAGATAATTCAAGTAGGTGTGTGGGAAGGGAAGGGTGTAATTCAAGATGCATCTTGTTGGTAAGTGGGAAGGGAATGGGCTAATTCAGGAAGATTAATTCAAGATAATTCATTTGGTGTGTGGGAAGGGAAGGGTGTAATTCAAGATGCATCTTGTTGGTCAGTGGGTAGGGAAGGGAATATTTCAAGAAGATTAATACAAGATAATTCAAGTAGGTGTCTGGGAAGGAAAGCGTGTAATTCAAGATGCATCTTGTTGGTCAGTTGGTAAGGAATGGGCTAATTCAAGAAGATTAATTCAGGATAATTCAATTTGGTGTGTGGGAAGGGAAGGGTGTAATTCAAGATACATCTTGTTGGTCAGTCGGTAGAAAAGGACTATTTCAAGAAGATTAAAACAAGATAATTCAAGTAGGTGTGTGGGAAGGGAAGGGTGTAATTCAAGATGCATCTTGTTGGTCAGTGGGTCGGGAAGGGACAATTTCAAGCAGATTAATTCAAGATCATTCTTTTGGTGTGTGGGAAGGGAAGGGTGTAATTCAAGATGCATCTTGTTGGTTAGTGGGTAGGGAATGGGCTAATTAAAGAAGATTAATACAAGATAATTCAAGTAAGTGTGTGGGAAGGGAAGGGTGTAATTCAAGATGCATCTTGTTGGTAAGTGGGAAGGGAAGGGACTATTTCAAGAAGATTAATACAAGATAATTCAAGTAGGTGTGTGGGAAGGGAAGGGTGTAATTCAAGATGCATCTTGTTGGTCAGTGGGTAGGGAAGGGATTATTTCAAGAAGATTTATACAAGATAATTCAATTTGGTGTGTGGGAAGGGAAGGCTGTAATTCAAGATCCATCTTGTTGGTCAGTGGGTAGGGAATGGGCTAATTCAAGAAGATTAATTCAGGATAATTCAATTTGGATGTGGGAAGGGAAGGGTGTAATTCAAGATACATCTTGTTGGTCAGTCGGTAGGGAAAGGACTATTTCAAGAAGATTAAAACAAGATAATTGAAGTAGGTGTGTGGGAAGGGAAAGGTGTAATTCAAGATGCATATTGTTGGTCAGTGGGTCGGGAAGGGAGTATTTCAAGCAGATTAATACAAGATAATTCAAGTAGGTGTGTGGGAAGGGAAGGGTGTAATTCAAGATGCATCTTGTTGGTAAGTGGGAAGGGAATGGGCTAATTCAGGAAGATTAATTCAAGATAATTCATTTGGTGTGTGGGAAGGGAAGGGTGTAATTAAAGATGCATCTTGTTGGTTAGTGGGTAGGGAATGGGCTAATTAATGAAGATTAATACAAGATAATTCAAGTAGGTGTGTGAGAAGGGAAGGGTGTAATTCAAGATGCATCTTATTGATCAGTGGGTAGGGAAGGAACTATTTCAAGAAGATTAATACAAGATAATTCAAGTAGGTGTGTGGGAAGGGAAGGGTGTAATTCAAGATGCATCTTGTTGGTAAGTGGGTAGGGAAGGGAATATTTCAAGAAGATTAATACAAGATAATTCAAGTAGGTGTGTGGGAAGGAAAGCGTGTAATTCAAGATGCATCTTGTTGGTCAGTTGGTAAGGAATGGGCTAATTCAAGAAGATTAATTCAGGATAATTCAAATTGGTATGTGGGAAGGGAAGGGTGTAATTCCAGATACATCTTGTTGGTCAGTCGGTAGGGGAAGGACTATTTCAAGAAGATTAAAACAAGATAATTCAAGTAGGTGTGTGGGAAGGGAAGGGTGTAATTCAAGATGCATCTTGTTGGTTAGTGGGTCGGGAAGGGACAATTTAAAGCAGATTAATTCAAGATAATACTTTTGGTGTGTGGGAAGGGAAGGGTGTAATTCAAGATGCATCTTGTTGGTAAGTGGGAAGGGAAGGGACTATTTCAAGAAGATTAATACAAGATAATTCAAGTAGGTGTGTGGGAACGGAAGGGTGTTATTCAAGATGCATCTTGTTGGTCAGTGGGTAGGGAAGGGATTATTTCAAGAAGATTTTTACAAGATAATTCAATTTGGTGTGTGGGAAGGGAAGGGTGTAATTCAAGATGCATCTTGTTGGTCAGTGGGTAGGGAAGGGACTATTTCAAGCAGATTAATTCAAGATAATTCTTTTTGGTGTGTGCGAAGGGAAAGGTGCAATTCAAGATGCATGTTGTTGGTAAGTGGGTAGGGAAGGGAATATTTCAAGAAGATTAATAGAAGATAATTCATGTAGGTGTGTGGGAAGGGAAGGGTGTAATTCAAGATGCATCTTGTTGGTCAGTGGGTAGGGAATGGGCTAATTCAAGAAGATTAATTCAGGACAATTCAAGTATGTGTGTGGGAAGGGAAGGGTGAAATTCAAGATGCATCTTGTTGGTCAGTGGGTAGGGAAGGGAATATTTCAAGAAGATTAATACAAGATAATTCAATTTGGTGTGTGGGAAGGGAAGGGTGTAATTCAAGATGCATCTTGTTGGTCAGTGGGTAGAGAATGGACTAATTCAAGAAGATTAATACAAGATGATTCAAATAGGTGTGTGGGAATGCAAGGGTGTAATTCAAGATGCATCTTGTTGGTCAGTGGGTAGGGAATGGGCTAATTCAAGAAGATTAATTCAGGATAATTCAAGTAGGTGTGTGGGAAGGGAAGGGTGTAATTCAAGATGCATCTTGTTGGTCAGTGAGTCGGGAAGGGACTATCTCAAGAAGATTAATACAAGATAATTCAACTAGGTGTGTGGGATGGGAAGGGTGTAATTAAAGATGCATCTTGTTGGTCAGTGGGTAGGGAAGGGCGTATTTCAAGAAGATTAATACAGGATAATTCAATTTGGTGTGTGGGAAGGGAAGGGTGTAATTCAAGATGCATCTTGTTGGTCAGTGGGTAGGGAATGGGCTAATTCAAGAAGATTAATTCAGGATAATTCAAGTATGTGTGTGGGAAGGGAAGGGTGAAATTCAAGATGCATCTTGTTGGTCAGTGGGTAGGGAAGGGACTATTTCAAGAAGATTAATACAAGATAACTTAAGTAGGTGTGTGGGAAGGGAAGGGTGTAATTCAAGATGCATCTTATTGGTCAGTGGGTAGGGAAGAGACTATTTCAGGAAGATAATTTCGAGATAATTCAATTTGGTGTGAGGGAAGGGAAGGGTGTAATTCAAGATGCATTTTGTCGGACAGCGGGTAGGGAATGCGCTAATTCAAGAAGATTAATTCAAGATAATTCCTTTTGTTGTGTGGGAAGGGAAGGGTGTGATTCAAGATGCATCTTGTTGGTTAGTGGGTAGGGAATGGGCTAATTAAAGAAGATTAATACAAGATAATAAAAGTAGGTGTGTGGGAAGGGAAGGGTGTAATTCAAGATGCATCTTATTGGTAAGTGGGAAGGGAATGGGGTAATTCAAGAAGATTAATTCAAGATAATTCATTTGGTGTGTGGGAAGGGAAGGGTGTAATTCAAGATGCATCTTGTTGGTCAGTGGGTAGGGAAGGGAGTATTTCAAGAAGATTAATACAGGATAATTCAAGTAGGTGTGTGGGAAGGGAAGGGTGTAATTCAAGATGCATCTTGTTGGTCAGTGGGTAGGGAATGGGCTAATTCAAGAAGATTAATTCAGGATAATTCAAGTAGGTGTGTGGGAAGGGAAGGGTGTAATTCAAGATGCATCTTGTTGGTAAGTGGGAAGGGAATGGGGTAATTCAAGAAGATTAATTCAAGATAATTCATTTGGTGTGTGGGAAGGGAAGGGTGTAATTCAAGATGCATCTTGTTGGTCAGTGGGTAGGGAAGGGAGTATTTCAAGAAGATTAATACAGGATAATTCAAGTAGGTGTGTGGGAAGGGAAGGGTGTAATTCAAGATGCATCTTGTTGGTCAGTGGGTAGGGAATGGGCTAATTCAAGAAGATTAATTCAGGATAATTCAAGTATGTGTGTGGGAAGGGAAGGGTAAAATTCAAGATGCATCTTGTTGGTCAGTGGGTAGGGAAGGGACTATTTCAAGAAGATTAATACAAGATAACTCAAGTAGGTGTGTGGGAAGGGAAGGGTGTAATTCAAGATGCATCTTATTGGTCAGTGGGTAGGGAAGGGACTATTTCAAGAAGATTATTTCGAGATAATTCAATTTGGTGTGAGAAACGGATGGGTGTAATTCAAGATGCATCTTGTCGGACAGCGGGTAGGGAATGTGCTAATTCAAGAAGATTAATTCAAGATAATTCATTTGGTGTGTGGGATGGGAAGGGTGTAATTCAAGATGCATCTTATTGGTCAGTGGGTAGGGAAGGGAATATTTCAAGAAGATTAATTCAAGATAATTCAAGTAGGTATGTGGGAAGGAAAGCGTGTAATTCAAGATGCATCTTGTTGGTCAGTGGGTAGGGAATGGGCTAATTCAAGATGATTAATTCAGGATAATTCAATTTGGTATGTGGGAAGGGAAGGGTGTAATTCAAGATACATATTGTTGGTCAGTCGGTAGGGAAAGGACTATTTCAAGAAGATTAAAACAAGATAATTCAAGTAGGTGTGTGGGAAGGGAAGGGTGTAATTCAAGATGCATCTTGTTGATCAGTGGTCGGGAAGGGACTATTTCAAGCAGATTAATTCAGAAGGGAAGGGTGTGATTCGAGATGCATCTTGTTGGTTAGTGGGTAGGGAATGGGCTAATTGAAGATGATTAATACAAGATAATTCAAGTAGGTGTGTGGGAAGGGAAGGGCGTAATTCAAGATGCATCTTATTGATCAGTGGGTAGGGAAGGAACTATTTCAAGAAGATTAATACAAGATAATTCAAGTAGGTGTGTGGGAAGGGAAGGGTGTAATTCAAGATGCATCTTGTTGGTAAGTGGGAAGGGAATGGGCTAATTCAGGAAGATTAATTCAAGATAATTCATTTGGTGTGTGGGAAGGGAAGGGTGTAATTCAAGATGCATCTTGTTGGTCAGTGGGTAGGGAAGGGAATATTTCAAGAAGATTAATACAAGATAATTCAAGTAGGTGTCTGGGAAGGAAAGCGTGTAATTCAAGATGCATCTTGTTGGTCAGTTGGTAAGGAATGGGCTAATTCAAGAAGATTAATTCAGGATAATTCAATTTGGTGTGTGGGAAGGGAAGGGTGTAATTCAAGATACATCTTGTTGGTCAGTCGGTAGGGAAAGGACTATTTCAAGAAGATTAAAACAAGATAATTCAAGTAGGTGTGTGGGAAGGGAAGGGTGTAATTCAAGATGCATCTTGTTGGTCAGTGGGTCGGGAAGGGACAATTTCAAGCAGATTAATTCAAGATCATTCTTTTGGTGTGTGGGAAAGGAAGGGTGTAATTCAAGATGCATCTTGTTGGTTAGTGGGTAGGGAATGGGCTAATTAAAGAAGATTAATACAAGATAATTCAAGTAGGTGTGTGGGAAGGGAAGGGTGTAATTCAAGATTCATCTTGTTGGTAAGTGGGAAGGGAAGGGACTATTTCAAGAAGATTAATACAAGATAATTCAAGTAGGTGTGTGGGAAGGGAAGGGTGTAATTCAAGATGCATCTTGTTGGTCAGTGGGTAGGGAAGGGATTATTTCAAGAAGATTTATACAAGATAATTCAATTTGGTGTGTGGGAAGGGAAGGCTGTAATTCAAGATCCATCTTGTTGGTCAGTGGGTAGGGAATGGGCTAATTCAAGAAGATTAATTCAGGATAATTCAATTTGGATGTGGGAAGGGAAGGGTGTAATTCAAGATACATCTTGTTGGTCAGTCGGTAGGGAAAGGACTATTTCAAGAAGATTAAAACAAGATAATTGAAGTAGGTGTGTGGGAAGGGAAAGGTGTAATTCAAGATGCATATTGTTGGTCAGTGGGTCGGGAAGGGAGTATTTCAAGCAGATTAATACAAGATAATTCAAGTAGGTGTGTGGGAAGGGAAGGGTGTAATTCAAGATGCATCTTGTTGGTAAGTGGGAAGGGAATGGGCTAATTCAGGAAGATTAATTCAAGATAATTCATTTGGTGTGTGGGAAGGGAAGGGTGTAATTAAAGATGCATCTTGTTGGTTAGTGGGTAGGGAATGGGCTAATTAATGAAGATTAATACAAGATAATTCAAGTAGGTGTGTGAGAAGGGAAGGGTGTAATTCAAGATGCATCTTATTGATCAGTGGGTAGGGAAGGAACTATTTCAAGAAGATTAATACAAGATAATTCAAGTAGGTGTGTGGGAAGGGAAGGGTGTAATTCAAGATGCATCTTGTTGGTAAGTGGGTAGGGAAGGGAATATTTCAAGAAGATTAATACAAGATAATTCAAGTAGGTGTGTGGGAAGGAAAGCGTGTAATTCAAGATGCATCTTGTTGGTCAGTTGGTAAGGAATGGGCTAATTCAAGAAGATTAATTCAGGATAATTCAAATTGGTATGTGGGAAGGGAAGGGTGTAATTCCAGATACATCTTGTTGGTCAGTCGGTAGGAGAAGGACTATTTCAAGAAGATTAAAACAAGATAATTCAAGTAGGTGTGTGGGAAGGGAAGGGTGTAATTCAAGATGCATCTTGTTGGTTAGTGGGTCGGGAAGGGACAATTTAAAGCAGATTAATTCAAGATAATACTTTTGGTGTGTGGGAAGGGAAGGGTGTAATTCAAGATGCATCTTGTTGGTAAGTGGGAAGGGAAGGGACTATTTCAAGAAGATTAATACAAGATAATTCAAGTAGGTGTGTGGGAACGGAAGGGTGTTATTCAAGATGCATCTTGTTGGTCAGTGGGTAGGGAAGGGATTATTTCAAGAAGATTTTTACAAGATAATTCAATTTGGTGTGTGGGAAGGGAAGGGTGTAATTCAAGATGCATCTTGTTGGTCAGTGGGTAGGGAAGGGACTATTTCAAGCAGATTAATTCAAGATAATTCTTTTTGGTGTGTGCGAAGGGAAAGGTGCAATTCAAGATGCATGTTGTTGGTAAGTGGGTAGGGAAGGGAATATTTCAAGAAGATTAATAGAAGATAATTCATGTAGGTGTGTGGGAAGGGAAGGGTGTAATTCAAGATGCATCTTGTTGGTCAGTGGGTAGGGAATGGGCTAATTCAAGAAGATTAATTCAGGACAATTCAAGTATGTGTGTGGGAAGGGAAGGGTGAAATTCAAGATGCATCTTGTTGGTCAGTGGGTAGGGAAGGGAATATTTCAAGAAGATTAATACAAGATAATTCAATTTGGTGTGTGGGAAGGGAAGGGTGTAATTCAAGATGCATCTTGTTGGTCAGTGGGTAGAGAATGGACTAATTCAAGAAGATTAATACAAGATGATTCAAATAGGTGTGTGGGAATGCAAGGGTGTAATTCAAGATGCATCTTGTTGGTCAGTGGGTAGGGAATGGGCTAATTCAAGAAGATTAATTCAGGATAATTCAAGTAGGTGTGTGGGAAGGGAAGGGTGTAATTCAAGATGCATCTTGTTGGTCAGTGAGTCGGGAAGGGACTATCTCAAGAAGATTAATACAAGATAATTCAACTAGGTGTGTGGGATGGGAAGGGTGTAATTAAAGATGCATCTTGTTGGTCAGTGGGTAGGGAAGGGCGTATTTCAAGAAGATTAATACAGGATAATTCAATTTGGTGTGTGGGAAGGGAAGGGTGTAATTCAAGATGCATCTTGTTGGTCAGTGGGTAGGGAATGGGCTAATTCAAGAAGATTAATTCAGGATAATTCAAGTATGTGTGTGGGAAGGGAAGGGTGAAATTCAAGATGCATCTTGTTGGTCAGTGGGTAGGGAAGGGACTATTTCAAGAAGATTAATACAAGATAACTTAAGTAGGTGTGTGGGAAGGGAAGGGTGTAATTCAAGATGCATCTTATTGGTCAGTGGGTAGGGAAGAGACTATTTCAGGAAGATAATTTCGAGATAATTCAATTTGGTGTGAGGGAAGGGAAGGGTGTAATTCAAGATGCATTTTGTCGGACAGCGGGTAGGGAATGCGCTAATTCAAGAAGATTAATTCAAGATAATTCCTTTTGTTGTGTGGGAAGGGAAGGGTGTGATTCAAGATGCATCTTGTTGGTTAGTGGGTAGGGAATGGGCTAATTAAAGAAGATTAATACAAGATAATAAAAGTAGGTGTGTGGGAAGGGAAGGGTGTAATTCAAGATGCATCTTATTGATCAGTGGGTAGGAAAGGAACTATTTCAAGAAGATTAATACAAGATAATTCAAGTAGGTGTGTGGGAAGGGAAGGGTGTAATTCAAGATGCATCTTGTTGGTAAGTGGGAAGGGAATGGGGTAATTCAAGAAGATTAATTCAAGATAATTCATTTGGTGTGTGGGAAGGGAAGGGTGTAATTCAAGATGCATCTTGTTGGTCAGTGGGTAGGGAAGGGAGTATTTCAAGAAGATTAATACAGGATAATTCAAGTAGGTGTGTGGGAAGGGAAGGGTGTAATTCAAGATGCATCTTGTTGGTCAGTGGGTAGGGAATGGGCTAATTCAAGAAGATTAATTCAGGATAATTCAAGTATGTGTGTGGGAAGGGAAGGGTAAAATTCAAGATGCATCTTGTTGGTCAGTGGGTAGGGAAGGGACTATTTCAAGAAGATTAATACAAGATAACTCAAGTAGGTGTGTGGGAAGGGAAGGGTGTAATTCAAGATGCATCTTATTGGTCAGTGGGTAGGGAAGGGACTATTTCAAGAAGATTATTTCGAGATAATTCAATTTGGTGTGAGAAACGGATGGGTGTAATTCAAGATGCATCTTGTCGGACAGCGGGTAGGGAATGTGCTAATTCAAGAAGATTAATTCAAGATAATTCATTTGGTGTGTGGGATGGGAAGGGTGTAATTCAAGATGCATCTTATTGGTCAGTGGGTAGGGAAGGGAATATTTCAAGAAGATTAATTCAAGATAATTCAAGTAGGTATGTGGGAAGGAAAGCGTGTAATTCAAGATGCATCTTGTTGGTCAGTGGGTAGGGAATGGGCTAATTCAAGATGATTAATTCAGGATAATTCAATTTGGTATGTGGGAAGGGAAGGGTGTAATTCAAGATACATATTGTTGGTCAGTCGGTAGGGAAAGGACTATTTCAAGAAGATTAAAACAAGATAATTCAAGTAGGTGTGTGGGAAGGGAAGGGTGTAATTCAAGATGCATCTTGTTGATCAGTGGTCGGGAAGGGACTATTTCAAGCAGATTAATTCAGAAGGGAAGGGTGTGATTCGAGATGCATCTTGTTGGTTAGTGGGTAGGGAATGGGCTAATTGAAGATGATTAATACAAGATAATTCAAGTAGGTGTGTGGGAAGGGAAGGGCGTAATTCAAGATGCATCTTATTGATCAGTGGGTAGGGAAGGAACTATTTCAAGAAGATTAATACAAGATAATTCAAGTAGGTGTGTGGGAAGGGAAGGGTGTAATTCAAGATGCATCTTGTTGGTAAGTGGGAAGGGAATGGGCTAATTCAGGAAGATTAATTCAAGATAATTCATTTGGTGTGTGGGAAGGGAAGGGTGTAATTCAAGATGCATCTTGTTGGTCAGTGGGTAGGGAAGGGAATATTTCAAGAAGATTAATACAAGATAATTCAAGTAGGTGTCTGGGAAGGAAAGCGTGTAATTCAAGATGCATCTTGTTGGTCAGTTGGTAAGGAATGGGCTAATTCAAGAAGATTAATTCAGGATAATTCAATTTGGTGTGTGGGAAGGGAAGGGTGTAATTCAAGATACATTTTGTTGGTCAGTCGGTAGGGAAAGGACTATTTCAAGAAGATTAAAACAAGATAATTCAAGTAGGTGTGTGGGAAGGGAAGGGTGTAATTCAAGATGCATCTTGTTGGTCAGTGGGTCGGGAAGGGACAATTTCAAGCAGATTAATTCAAGATCATTCTTTTGGTGTGTGGGAAGGGAAGGGTGTAATTCAAGATGCATCTTGTTGGTTAGTGGGTAGGGAATGGGCTAATTAAAGAAGATTAATACAAGATAATTCAAGTAGGTGTGTGGGAAGGGAAGGGTGTAATTCAAGATGCATCTTGTTGGTAAGTGGGAAGGGAAGGGACTATTTCAAGAAGATTAATACAAGATAATTCAAGTAGGTGTGTGGGAAGGGAAGGGTGTAATTCAAGATGCATCTTGTTGGTCAGTGGGTAGGGAAGGGATTATTTCAAGAAGATTTATACAAGATAATTCAATTTGGTGTGTGGGAAGGGAAGGCTGTAATTCAAGATCCATCGTGTTGGTCAGTGGGTAGGGAATGGGCTAATTCAAGAAGATTAATTCAGGATAATTCAATTTGGATGTGGGAAGGGAAGGGTGTAATTCAAGATACATCTTGTTGGTCAGTCGGTAGGGAAAGGACTATTTCAAGAAGATTAAAACAAGATAATTGAAGTAGGTGTGTGGGAAGGGAAAGGTGTAATTCAAGATGCATATTGTTGGTCAGTGGGTCGGGAAGGGAGTATTTCAAGCAGATTAATACAAGATAATTGAAGTAGGTGTGTGGGAAGGGAAGGGTGTAATTCAAGATGCATCTTGTTGGTAAGTGGGAAGGGAATGGGCTAATTCAGGAAGATTAATTCAAGATAATTCATTTGGTGTGTGGGAAGGGAAGGGTGTAATTAAAGATGCATCTTGTTGGTTAGTGGGTAGGGAATGGGCTAATTAATGAAGATTAATACAAGATAATTCAAGTAGGTGTGTGAGAAGGGAAGGGTGTAATTCAAGATGCATCTTATTGATCAGTGGGTAGGGAAGGAACTATTTCAAGAAGATTAATACAAGATAATTCAAGTAGGTGTGTGGGAAGGGAAGGGTGTAATTCAAGATGCATCTTGTTGGTAAGTGGGTAGGGAAGGGAATATTTCAAGAAGATTAATACAAGATAATTCAAGTAGGTGTGTGGGAAGGAAAGCGTGTAATTCAAGATGCATCTTGTTGGTCAGTTGGTAAGGAATGGGCTAATTCAAGAAGATTAATTCAGGATAATTCAAATTGGTATGTGGGAAGGGAAGGGTGTAATTCCAGATACATCTTGTTGGTCAGTCGGTAGGGAAAGGACTATTTCAAGAAGATTAAAACAAGATAATTCAAGTAGGTGTGTGGGAAGGGAAGGGTGTAATTCAAGATGCATCTTGTTGGTTAGTGGGTCGGGAAGGGACAATTTAAAGCAGATTAATTCAAGATAATACTTTTGGTGTGTGGGAAGGGAAGGGTGTAATTCAAGATGCATCTTGTTGGTAAGTGGGAAGGGAAGGGACTATTTCAAGAAGATTAATACAAGATAATTCAAGTAGGTGTGTGGGAACGGAAGGGTGTTATTCAAGATGCATCTTGTTGGTCAGTGGGTAGGGAAGGGATTATTTCAAGAAGATTTTTACAAGATAATTCAATTTGGTGTGTGGGAAGGGAAGGGTGTAATTCAAGATGCATCTTGTTGGTCAGTGGGTAGGGAAGGGACTATTTCAAGCAGATTAATTCAAGATAATTCTTTTTGGTGTGTGCGAAGGGAAAGGTGCAATTCAAGATGCATGTTGTTGGTAAGTGGGTAGGGAAGGGAATATTTCAAGAAGATTAATAGAAGATAATTCATGTAGGTGTGTGGGAAGGGAAGGGTGTAATTCAAGATGCATCTTGTTGGTCAGTGGGTAGGGAATGGGCTAATTCAAGAAGATTAATTCAGGACAATTCAAGTATGTGTGTGGGAAGGGAAGGGTGAAATTCAAGATGCATCTTGTTGGTCAGTGGGTAGGGAAGGGAATATTTCAAGAAGATTAATTCAGGATAAATCAATTTGGTATGTGGGAAGGGAAGGGTGTAACTCAAGATACATCTTGTTGGTCAGTCGATAGGGAAAGGACTATTTCAAGAAGATTAAAACAAGATAATTCAAGTAGGTGTGTGGCAAGGGAAGGTTGTAATTCAAGATGCATCTTGTTCGTCAGTGGGTCGGGAAGGGACTATTTCAAGCAGATTAATTCAAGATAATTCCTTTTCGTGTGTGGGAAGGAAAGGGTGTGATTCAAGATGCATCTTGTTGGTTAGTGGGTAGGGAATGGGCTAATTAAAGAAGATTAATAGAAGATAATTCAAGTAGGTGTGTGGGAAGGGAATGGTGTAATTCAAGATGCATCTTATTAATCAGTGGGTAGGGAAGGAACTATTTCAAGAAGATTAATACAAGATAAATCAAGTAGGTGTGTGGGAACGGAAGGGTGTAATTCTAGATGCATCTTGTTGGTCAGTGGGTAGGGAAGGGAGTATTTCAAGAAGATTAACACAAGATAATTCAATTTGGTGTGTGGGAAGGGAAGGGTGTAATTCAAGATGCATCTTGTTGGTCGGTGGGTAGGGAATGGACTAATTCAAGAAGATTAATACAAGATAATTCAAGTAGGTGTGCGGGAATATAAGGGTGTAATTCAAGATGCATCTTGTTGGTCATTGGGTAGGGAATGGGCTAATTAAAGAAGATTAATAGAAGATAATTCAAGTAGGTGTGTGGGAAGGGAAGGGTGTAATTCAAGATGCATCTTGTTGGTCAGTCGGTAGGGAAAGGAATATTTAAAGAAGATTAAAACAAGATAATTCAAGTAGGTGTGTGGGGAGGGAAGGGTGTAATTCAAGATGCATCTTTTTGGTAAGTGGGTCGGGAAGGGACTATCTCAAGAAGATAAGAATATTAATAAAAGATAATTCTAGTAGGTGTGTGGGATGGGAAGGGTGTAATTAAAGATGCATCTTGTTGGTCAGTGGGTAGGGAAGGGAGTATTTCAAGAAGATTAATACAAGATAATCCAATTTGGTGTGTGGGAAGGGAAGGGTGTAATTCAAGATGCATATAGTTGGTCAGTGGGTAGGGAATGGACTAATTCAAGAAGATTAATACAAGATAATTCAAGTAGGTGTGTGGGAAGGGAAGGGTGTAATTCAAGATGCATCTTGTTGGTAAGTGGGAAGGGAATGGGGTAATTCAAGAAGATTAATTCAAGATAATTCATTTGGTGTGTGGGAAGGGAAGGGTGTAATTCAAGATGCTTCTTGTTGGTCAGTGGGTAGGGAAGGGAGTATTTCAAGAAGATTAATACAGGATAATTCAAGTAGGTGTGTGGGAAGGGAAGGGTGTAATTCAAGATGCATCTTGTTGGTCAGTGGGTAGGGAATGGGCTAATTCAAGAAGATTAATTCAGGATAATTCAAGTATGTGTGTGGGAAGGGAAGGGTAAAATTCAAGATGCATCTTGTTGGTCAGTGGGTAGGGAAGGGACTATTTCAAGAAGATTAATACAAGATAACTCAAGTAGGTGTGTGGGAAGGGAAGGGTGTAATTCAAGATGCATCTTATTGGTCAGTGGGTAGGGAAGGGACTATTTCAAGAAGATTATTTCGATATAATTCAATTTGGTGTGAGAAACGGATGGGTGTAATTCAAGATGCATCTTGTCGGACAGCGGGTAGGGAATGTGCTAATTCAAGAAGATTAATTCAAGATAATTCATTTGGTGTGTTTGATGGGAAGGGTGTAATTCAAGATGCATCTTATTGGTCAGTGGGTAGGGAAGGGAATATTTCAAGAAGATTAATTCAAGATAATTCAAGTAGGTATGTGGGAAGGAAAGCGTGTAATTCAAGATGCATCTTGTTGGTCAGTGGGTAGGGAATGGGCTAATTCAAGATGATTAATTCAGGATAATTCAATTTGGTATGTGGGAAGGGAAGGGTGTAATTCAAGATACATATTGTTGGTCAGTCGGTAGGGAAAGGACTATTTCAAGAAGATTAAAACAAGATAATTCAAGTAGGTGTGTGGGAAGGGAAGGGTGTAATTCAAGATGCATCTTGTTGATCAGTGGTCGGGAAGGGACTATTTCAAGCAGATTAATTCAGAAGGGAAGGGTGTGATTCCAGATGCATCTTGTTGGTTAGTGGGTAGGGAATGGGCTAATTAAAGATGATTAATACAAGATAATTCAAGTAGGTGTGTGGGAAGGGAAGGGCGTAATTCAAGATGCATCTTATTGATCAGTGGGTAGGGAAGAACTATTTCAAGAAGATTAATACAAGATAATTCAAGTACGTGTGTGGGAAGGGAAGGGTGTAATTCAAGATGCATCTTGTTGGTAAGTGGGAAGGGAATGGGCTAATGCAGGAAGATTAATTCAAGATAATTCATTTGGTGTGTGGGAAGGGAAGGGTGTAATTCAAGATGCATCTTGTTGGTCAGTGGGTAGGGAAGGGAATATTTCAAGAAGATTAATACAAGATAATTCAAGTAGGTGTCTGGGAAGGAAAGCGTGTAATTCAAGATGCATCTTGTTGGTCAGTTGGTAAGGAATGGGCTAATTCAAGAAGATTAATTCAGGATAATTCAATTTGGTGTGTGGGAAGGGAAGGGTGTAATTCAAGATACATCTTGTTGGTCAGTCGGTAGGGAAAGGACTATTTCAAGAAGATTAAAACAAGATAATTCAAGCACGTGTGTGGGAAGGGAAGGGTGTAATTCAAGATGCATCTTGTTGGTCAGTGGGTCGGGAAGGGACAATTTCAAGCAGGTTAATTCAAGATAATTCTTTTGGTGTGTGGGAAGGGAAGGGTGTAATTCAAGATGCATCTTGTTGGTTAGTGGGTAGGGAATGGGCTAATTAAAGAAGATTAATACAAGATAATTCAAGTAGGTGTGTGGGAAGGGAAGGGTGTAATTCAAGATGCATCTTGTTGGTAAGTGGGAAGGGAAGGGACTATTTCAAGAAGATTAATACAAGATAATTCAAGTAGGTGTGTGGGAAGGGAAGGGTGTAATTCAAGATGCATCTTGTTGGTCAGTGGGTAGGGAAGGGATTATTTCAAGAAGATTTATACAAGATAATTCAATTTGGTGTGTGGGAAGGGAAGGCTGTAATTCAAGATCCATCTTGTTGGTCAGAGGGTAGGGAATGGGCTAATTCAAGAAGATTAATTCAGGATAATTCAATTTGGATGTGGGAAGGGAAGGGTGTAATTCAAGATACATCTTGTTGGTCAGTCGGTAGGGAAAGGACTATTTCAAGAAGATTAAAACAAGATAATTGAAGTAGGTGTGTGGGAAGGGAAAGGTGTAATTCAAGATGCATCTTGTTGGTCAGTGGGTCGGGAAGGGAGTATTTCAAGCAGATTAATACAAGATAATTCAAGTAGGTGTGTGGGAAGGGAAGGGTGTAATTCAAGATGCATCTTGTTGGTAAGTGGGAAGGGAATGGGCTAATTCAGGAAGATTAATTCAAGATAATTCATTTGGTGTGTGGGAAGGGAAGGGTGTAATTAAAGATGCATCTTTTTGGTTAGTGGGTAGGGAATGGGCTAATTAATGAAGATTAATACAAGATAATTCAAGTAGGTGTGTGAGAAGGGAAGGGTGTAATTCAAGATGCATCTTATTGATCAGTGGGTAGGGAAGGAACTATTTCAAGAAGATTAATACAAGATAATTCAAGTAGGTGTGTGGGAAGGGAAGGGTGTAATTCAAGATGCATCTTGTTGGTAAGTGGGTAGGGAAGGGAATATTTCAAGAAGATTAATACAAGATAATTCAAGTAGGTGTGTGGGAAGGAAAGCGTGTAATTCAAGATGCATCTTGTTGGTCAGTTGGTAAGGAATGGGCTAATTCAAGAAGATTAATTCAGGATAATTCAAATCGGTATGTGGGAAGGGAAGGGTGTAATTCCAGATACATCTTGTTGGTCAGTCGGTAGGGAAAGGACTATTTCAAGAAGATTAAAACAAGATAATTCAAGTAGGTGTGTGGGAAGGGAAGGGTGTAATTCAAGATGCATCTTGTTGGTTAGTGGGTCGGGAAGGGACAATTTAAAGCAGATTAATTCAAGATAATTCTTTTGGTGTGTGGGAAGGGAAGGGTGTAATTCAAGATGCATCTTGTTGGTAAGTGGGAAGGGAAGGGACTATTTCAAGAAGATTAATACAAGATAATTCAAGTAGGTGTGTGGGAACGGAAGGGTGTTATTCAAGATGCATCTTGTTGGTCAGTGGGTAGGGAAGGGATTATTTCAAGAAGATTTATACAAGATAATTCAATTTGGTGTGTGGGAAGGGAAGGGTGTAATTCAAGATGCATCTTGTTGGTCAGTGGGTAGGGAAGGGACTATTTCAAGCAGATTAATTCAAGATAATTCTTTTTGGTGTGTGCGAAGGGAAAGGTGCAATTCAAGATGCATGTTGTTGATAAGTGGGTAGGGAAGGGAATATTTCAAGAAGATTAATAGAAGATAATTCATGTAGGTGTGTGGGAAGGGAAGGGTGTAATTCAAGATGCATCTTGTTGGTCAGTGGGTAGGGAATGGGCTAATTCAAGAAGATTAATTCAGGACAATTCAAGTATGTGTGTGGGAAGGGAAGGGTGAAATTCAAGATGCATCTTGTTGGTCAGTGGGTAGGGAAGGGACTATTTCAAGAAGATTAATACAAGATAACTCAAGTAGGTGTGTGGGAAGGGAAGGGTGTAATTCAAGACGCATCTTATTGGTCAGTGGGTAGGGAAGGGACTATTTCAAGAAGATAATTTCGAGATAATTCAATTTGGTGTGAGGGAAGAGAAGGGTGTAATTCAAGATGCATCTTGTCGGACAGCGGGTAGGGAATTGGCTAATTCAAGAAGATTAATTCAAGATAATTCATTTGGTGTGTGGGATGGGAAGGGTGTAATTCAAGATGCATCTTGTTGGTCAGTGGGTAGGGAAGGGAATATTTCAAGAAGATTAATTCAGGATAAATCAATTTGGTATGTGGGAAGGGAAGGGTGTAATTCAAGATACATCTTGTTGGTCAGTCGATAGGGAAAGGACTATTTCAAGAAGATTAAAACAAGATAATTCAAGTAGGTGTGTGGCAAGGGAAGGTTGTAATTCAAGATGCATCTTGTTGGTCAGTGGTTCGGGAAGGGACTATTTCAAGCAGATTAATTCAAGATAATTCCTTTTCGTGTGTGGGAAGGAAAGGGTGTGATTCAAGATGCATCTTGTTGGTTAGTGGGTAGGGAATGGGCTAATTAAAGAAGATTAATAGAAGATAAATCAAGTAGGTGTGTGGGAAGGGAATGGTGTAATTCAAGATGCATCTTATTAATCAGTGGGTAGGGAAGGAACTATTTCAAGAAGATTAATACAAGATAAATCAAGTAGGTGTGTGGGAACGGAAGGGTGTAATTCAAGATGCATCTTGTTGGTCAGTGGGTAGGGAAGGGAGTATTTCAAGAAGATTAACACAAGATAATTCAATTTGGTGTGTGGGAAGGGAAGGGTGTAATTCAAGATGCATCTTGTTGGTCGGTGGGTAGGGAATGGACTAATTCAAGAAGATTAATACAAGATAATTCAAGTAGGTGTGCGGGAATATAAGGGTGTAATTCAAGATGCATCTTGTTGGTCATTGGGTAGGGAATGGGCTAATTAAAGAAGATTAATACAAGATAATTCAAGTAGGTGTGTGGGAAGGGAAGGGTGTAATTCAAGATGAATCTTGTTGGTCAGTCGGTAGGGAAAGGAATATTTAAAGAAGATTAAAACAAGATAATTCAAGTAGGTGTGTGGGAAGGGAAGGGTGTAATTCAAGATGCATCTTTTTGGTAAGTGGGTCGGGAAGGGACTATCTCAAGAAGATAAGAATATTAATAAAAGATAATTCTAGTAGGTGTGTGGGATGGGAAGGGTGTAATTAAAGATGCATCTTGTTGGTCAGTGGGTAGGGAAGGGAGTATTTCAAGAAGATTAATACAAGATAATCCAATTTGGTGTGTGGGAAGGGAAGGGTGTAATTCAAGATGCATATAGTTGGTCAGTGGGTAGGGAATGGACTAATTCAAGAAGATTAATACAAGATAATTCAAGTAGGTGTGTGGGAAGGGAAGGGTGTAATTCAAGATGCATCTTGTTGGTAAGTGGGAAGGAATTGGGCTAATTCAAGAAGATTAATTCAAGATAATTCATTTGGTGTGTGGGAAGGGAAGGGTGTAATTCAAGATGCATCTTGTTGGTCAGTGGGTATGGAAGGGAATATTTCAAGAAGATTAATACAAGATAATTCAAGTAGGTGTGTGGGAAAGAAAGTGTGTAATTCAAGATGCATCTTGTTCGTCAGTGGGTAGGGAATGGGCTAATTCAAGAAGATTAATTCAGGATAATTCAATTTGGTTTGTGGGAAGGGAAGGGTGTAATTCAAGATACATCTTTTTGGTCAGTCGGTAGGGAAAGGACTATTTCAAGAAGATTAAAACAAGATAATTCAAGTAGGTGTGTGGGAAGGGAAGGGTGTAATTCAAGATGCATCTTGTTGGTCAGTGGGTCGGGAAGGGACTATTTCAAGCAGATTAATTCAAGATAATTCGTTTGGTGTGTGGGAAGGGAAGGGTATAATTTAAGATGCATCTTGTTGGTTAGTGGGTAGGGAATGGGCTAATTAAAGAAGATTAATACAAGATAATTCAAGTAGGTGTGTGGGAAGGGAAGGGTGTAATTCAAGATGCATCTTGTTGGTAAGAGGGAAGGGAAGGGATTATTTCAAGAAGATTTATACAAGATAATTCAATTTGGTGTGTGGGAAGGGAAGGGTGTAATTCAAGATCCATCTTGTTGGTCAGTGGGTAGGGAATGGGCTAATTCAAGAAGATTAATTCAGGATAATTCAATTTGGTGTGTGGGAAGGGAAGGGTGTAATTCAAGATGCATCTTGTTGGTCAGTGGGAAGGGAAGGGCCTATTTCAAGCAGATTAATTCAAGATAATTCCTTTTGGTGTGTGGGAAGGGAAAGGTGCAATTCAAGATGCATCTTGTTGGTAAGTGGGTAGGGAAGGGACTATTTCAAGAAGATTAATACAAGATAATTCAAGTAGGTGTGTGGGAAGGGAAGGGTGTAATCCAAGATGCATCTTGTTGGTCGGTGGGTAGGGAATGGACTAATTCAAGAAGATTAATACAAGATAATTCAAGTAGGTGTGCGGGAATAGAAGGGTGTAATTCAAGATGCATCTTGTTGGTCATTGGGTAGGGAATGGGCTAATTTAAGAAGATTAATTCAGGATAATTCAATTTGGTATGTGGGAAGGGAAGGATGTAATTCAAGATACATCTTGTTGGTCAGTCGGTAGGGAAAGGACTATTTCAAGAAGATTAAAACAAGATAATTCAAGTAGGTGTGTGGGAAGGGAAGGGTGTAATTCAAGATGCATCCTGTTGGTCAGTGGGTCGGGAAGGGACTATTTCAAGCAGATTAATTCAAGATAATTCCTTTTGGTGTGTGGGAAGGGAAGGGTGTGATTCAAGATGCATCTTGTTGGTCAGTGGGTAGGGAATGGACTAATTCAAGATGATTAATACAAGATAATTCATGTAGGTGTGTGCGAAGGGAAGGGTGTAATTCAAGATGCATCTTGTTGGTCAGTGGGTAGGGAATGGGCTAATTCAAGAAGATTAATTCAGAATAATTCAAGTATGTGTGTGGGAAGGGAAGGGTGAAATTCAAGATGCATCTTGTTGGTCAGTAAGTAGGGAAGGAACTATTTCAAGAAGGTTAATACAAAATAATTCAAGTAGGTGTGTGGGAAGGGAAGGGTGTAATTCAAGATGCATCTTATTGGTCAGTGGGTAGGGAAGGGACTATTTCAAGAAGATTATTTCAAGATAATTCAATTTGATGTGAGGGAAGGGAAGGTTGTAATTCAAGATGCATCTTGTCGGACAGTGGGTAGGGAATGGGCTAATTCAAGAAGATTAAATTAAGATAATTCATTTGGTGTGTGGGAAGGGAAGGGTGTAATTCAAGATGCATCTTGTTTGTCAGTGGGTAGGGAATGGGCTAATTCAAGAAGATTAATTCAGGATAATTCAATTTGGTGTGTCGGAATGGAAGGGTGTAATTCAGGATTCATCTTGTTGGTCAGTCGGTAGGGAAAGGACTATTTCAAGAAGATTAAAACAAGATAATTCAAGTATGTGTGTGGGAAGGGAAGGGTGTAATTCAAGATGCATCTTGTTGGTCAGTGGGTCGGGAAGGGACTATTTGAAGCAGACTAATTCAAGATAATTCCTTTATGTGTGTAGGGAAGGGAAGGGTGTAATTCAATATGCATCTTGTTGATTAGTGGTTAGGGAATGGGCTAATTAAAGAAGATTAATACAAGATAATTCAAGTATGTGTGTGGGAAGAGAAGGGTGTAATTCAAGATGCATCTTGTTGGTAAGTGGGTAGGGAAGGGACTATTTGAAGAAGATTAATACAAGATAATTCAAGTAGGTGTGTGGGAAGGGAAGGTTGTAATTCTAGATGCATCTCGTTGGTCAGTGGGTAGGGAATTGGCTAATTCAAGAAGATTAATTCAGGATAATTCAATTTGGTGTGTGGGAAGGGAAGGAAGTAATTCAAGATGCACTTTGTTGGTCAGTCGGTAGGGAAAGGACTATTTCAAGAAGATTAAAACAAGATAATTCAAGTAGGTGTACGGGAAGGGAAGGGTTTAATTCAAGATGCATCTTGTTGGTCAGTGGGTCGGGAAGGGACTATCTCAAGAAGATTAATACAAGATAATTCAAGTAGGTGTGAGGGCTGGGAAGGGTATAATTAAAGATGCATCTTGTTGGTCAGTGGGTAGAATATGGGCTAATTCAAGAAGATTAATTCAAGATAATTCATTATGGTGTGTGGGAAGGGAAGGGTGTAATTCAAGATGCATCTTGTTGGTCAGTGGGTAGGGAAGGGACTATTTCAAGAAGATTAATTCAAGATAATTTAATTTTGTGTGTGGGAAGGGAAGGGTGTAATTCAAAATGTGGAAGTCTATGGGAATTTGGCGAAATATTAGAAATATCGCCAAGTTGGCGTCACATTTGGAGACTAATTTTGATCGCCATATTTGGCGATATTTGGCGACAGAACTGGATCCCCCCTACGGTATTCCCCCCTTATACGTATGAAGATGCATTACACGCTGTTCAATAATCGCATAAAAAATTCGCTAAAAATTCAAAAATCGCTGCACGAATCCGAATAACCTTTTTTCAAAAGAGAACAAAATTTACTATATTGGGTTAAAAGAAAGAAACCATATTCTTCTCACTTATATGGAAAAATCGATTCAAAACTTAAAAAAGTGCTAAAAATCGCATAAAAAATTAAATCAAAAAAATCTAATAAAAAATCGAAAATCGGGCTTCGAGGTGCAAAACTTCATATATAGACGTACCTTTCCCCCGAAATTTTGTAAGTCTACGTGCAGCGGTTTCTTCAGAACACCGTCGACACACTCACTCACACACAAACTTCTTTCCTTATTATTATACTAGCGAACTTGCCCGGCGTTGCCCGGGTACGTCAAAAAATAGCAGGAATTACGAAAAAACTCTGAAAATCACAATAAGATATCGTGAAAAAATTTTTAATCGCTTCTCAAATTCTGAAAAGAGAAAATATATATATATATATATTATGTTCGAAGATTGCAAGTTGATTCCTTTCACTAATGTGGAAAAATAGTAGCAAATCGCTAAAATACACTAAAAATCACATACAAAATTCCCGAAAAATTCGAAAATTGCTATACGAAAATCCGAATAAACTTTATTGAAATGAGGGCAGAATGTACTTTAGGTCAAAAATGGAATGTCAGAAAATTACAGCAGATCGCGAAGAAACGTAAAAATCGCATTAAAAATCACAAAAAATTCAAGAATCACGAAAGTCAAAATTTACTATAATTGGATAAAAGTTTCAAATCTAATTCCTTTGACCTGTGGGCTCGCTTAATATTTATGTTTTGGAAATCATACTAAGCATTAGATCGTGTTACTTTTATTCATAATTAATTTACTTGGACTCCCTTAAATATAATTAACATAATCCCTTAAGTTAATATTAGTTTTTGTTGCATTAAAATATCTCAAATTGTTGATTTTCTGTAAGCAAGTAAACCCCATTTTTTTACACTGGAAGTCTATCGGAATTTGGCGAAATATTAGAGATATCGCCAAGTTTTCGTCACTTTTGGCGACTCATTTTGGTCGCCAAATTTGGCGATATATCGCCAAGTTGGCGACAAACTTGGCGTTTTTTGGCGACAAAACTGGATCCCCCCTACGGTAACCCCCCCTTATATGTATGGCCATGCATTACATGCTGTTCTATAATCGCATAAATAATACGCTAAAAATTCCAAAATCGCTGCACGAATTCCGAATAAACTTTTATGAAAAGATAACAAAATTTACTATATTGGGTTAAAAGAAAGAAACCGCATTCTTTTTCCTAATGTGGGAAAATCGAATTAATATAATCCCTTAAGTTAATATTAGTTTTTGGTCCCGGGTTCGATTCCTGGCTCTGGCTAATTTTTCACTCCAGTTGGGTTTATTGTATTTATTGTTTGTATGTCTGTATATTATTTATATATACCTTTAACTGTTGAATGCAGGCGTTATTTATGTGTGTATGTGTGTTTTAATATATATTGTAGTATGAGTGTTTTATTATAAATATTAGTTTTTGTTGCATTAAAATATCTCAGTTTGTTGATTTTCTTTAAGCAAGTAATCCATATTGGTTTACAATGGAAGTCTATGGGAATTTGGCGAAATATTAGAGATATCGCCAAGTTGGCGTCACTTTTGGCAACTCATTTCGGTCGCCAAATTGGCGATATACCGCCAAGTTGGCGACAAACTTGGCGGCATTTGGCGACAGAACAGTGTCCCTGTACAGTAACCTCCATATAGGCATGGAAATGCATTAAATGCTGTTCAATAATTGCATAAAAAATTCGCTAAAAATTCAAAAATCGCTCCACGAATTCCGAATAAACTTTTTTGAAAAGGGAACAAAATTTACTATATTGGGTTAAAAGAAAGAAACCATATTTTTCTCACTTATATGGAAAAATCGCCTCGAAACATAAAAAAGCGCTAAAAATCGCATACAAAATTAAATAAAAAAAATCTAATCAAAAAATCGAAAATCGGGCTTCGAGGTGCAAAACTTCATATATAGACGTAC
This sequence comes from Maratus speciosus, assembly GCA_963932465.1. Lineage (NCBI taxonomy): Eukaryota > Metazoa > Arthropoda > Arachnida > Araneae > Salticidae > Maratus > Maratus speciosus. The sequence goes on along the minus strand of OZ010798.1, from coordinate 327,774,370 downwards.
CTTTTCCCAAATTTTGTAGCTGTACGTGCAGTGGTCTCTTCAGAACGCCGTCGACACACTCACTCACTCACACACAAATTTCTTTCTTTATTATTACAGATATAGATAACTAAAATTCGAGATTTTTTATTTAAAAATTGCTCAAATTAACACTTCGTATAAAATTAACGAAAAATGCCGTGAATGGAAATTGCGAACCGACTCGATTACCACAATCGAGTCATCACTTAGAAGTAATTTATTACCAAAGTCATTTACTCATACAGGGTGTACAGTAATTAACCGAAAATTTGAAACTTCAATAACTGTTCACTGGGACGTCATTGTGAGGTAACATTTGGTTACGCAACACTACGGGGTTTATCACTTACGAAACCAGAACAAACAAATCCCAGTAGGCTCCACCCATTTAAAAGACCACACTTTATTCCTTATTGCCACTGAACCAACATTTTATTACTTATTGCCACAGTATTGATGGTTTTGGGTTTATGCAGGATGGTGAGAAAATTTCGAACTTTTAGCGGAACATTTCCATGACAGAGTTTTGGGTTTGAATTGTGCTGACGCAACAGGGTAGGGGATTGATTGGCCTGCCTATTCTCCTGATTTGAACCCCCTGGACTATTTTCTGTGGGGTTACTTGAAGAACAATGCGTTCAAAAATTTTCTACAATCATTAGAAGTGCTTTAGAAGCCATTAGAAGCCATTTCTGCTGAAATTCACAATGCCACCCATATAGCAGGAAAGCTCCCAAAAACTTCCCCAGGAGCTCCAAGTCATCCCAAATTCCTCCTGATACTAAAATGACAAAATGTGGACTTCCTGAGGAATAGACTTTTAAGATGTCCTCATTAGTGAGCTCCCAGTGACGTCCTACGGAGCAACGTCCGAGGACGTCAGTCCTGGGGAAGTACCTGGGAAGCTATTCCCGGGGAAGTACCTGGGGAAGTACCTAGGAAGTCGTTCTTGGGGAAGTACCTGGGAAATCATTCCTGGGGAAGTATTTAGGAAGTCTTAGTGCTGGCGCCATCTCATGAGTGATTCTGGAGTACAATTGCTTTTTATTAAGCTTATTTTTTTATACTCAATTGCTTTTTATTAAAATAAAGTGAATTCAATTTGATCGGGATCGATTTTTAATGAGTTTATTTCATATTATTAATTATTCGATTTATTATTTTTTAGCAAATTAGATAATTGTCAATAAATTGTAATTATTTTTAATTATTGCAACAACTTTTAATCATTTTAGTTACATTAAAATGTTTAATTCAATATTTCAGTTAATTCATATTTTAAATAATAATTACTGTATGTCTTTTAAAGCAAATTTTGCCCATTTATCATTCTTTTATTAATTTTCAATAAATAACATAATGCATTTTTCTTTTTTATTGTTATTATTTTTTTATTAATTAAGTAATTAATTTAACTTGTTTAAATTAACGAAATAATAAGTTTCTAAATAAATACACTAAAACCTCTAAATAGAAGACAGTTCTGGACCATATATTTTTCCGGCATTTAGAGGTAAAGGTATCTATGCAAAGAAAATAATATATCTTTACCGAGTGTTTGTTTGTAAGCAGCCGACTAAAATTATTTTTGTAAAAATAGTCTAAATCGAGTCCTGATGCACCAGAGGCAAAGATTTTTCATTTTTTGAAAATTAGCTAACATACTTATCAAACCCTGCATTTAAGAAAAACAAACAAAACTGTCGCGATGAGAAAATTTTTATCTCAGCATATAACACCAACTTAAAGTGAATACATTTCACGTTAAAATGGCATATTTCATTAAAAAATATATGAATATTGAGCCGCACCTCTCCCCCCCCCTCGATACGAGTTTCTTTTGCAAAGATTTTCTGTTACAAAAAAATACATTCTTACAAAATCGGTTAAAAGATATAAATTCATGCAAAATTAAGGTTTAATTCAGATTATGATCCCGGGCCTGGGCAGTACCGCTAAGCTAAGCTCATCTGGTGTACTTTACACAGGTATTGGGAATGAGAAAATGTTAACTAAATAGAAGTGTCAATTTTAAGTGTCAGTTCTGGAGGTTTAACCATATTTTGTTTTATTTTATCTTTAATTTATTTTTTAAATAAAAGTTTGTCTTATCAATTAATTATTTTTCTATTATCATTTTTAAATTACTATACATAATATTATTTTTCCCCTCAATAATAAAAGTGAAGTCTCCATTTAAAGAACTTCAGAAATATAAATAACATTATAGATTCAGAAAATATGGATAAATATTTCTCTCTATTTCCTAAATAACAAATATTTCTGTAGAATTTTAAACTGAGGGGTATTTTGCGTTATATATATAGAGAGAGAGGATTAAAACTTCCATTTTAGAAACATATTTCCTATTTAGCAAATTTTTAGTTTCGTATATCAATAAAAGATTATTTTTCACGGAACTTCTTTTCTCTTTTAGCCATGGTAGCCAACTAACTCCATTCTTTTAGCATGCATATGTCCGACAGACTTCTCATATCTCTTCAAGTATATTTTCTCTGAGATAATCCCTTGCTAGGTATCAGGGAGAATATTATAACTGGATTACCAGTTGACTCTGAATAGAGTGGATCCGCCCCCAATCAATTTTGTCAGCTGAGAATGTGAGTGCATGCTTGCTGAAAGCACATAATACCTGCAAAAGAAAGTTTTTGAAAGGAAAAAAAGGGTTATTCGAAGAATTTGAACAAAACCCATTTTTGAAATAATTAAACGACAGCGTTTTCCACATTTGTCAGAATTTTTTAAAGAGGATTTTTTAATTCAAAGGTTTCTAAAAAAAGAAAAAAATTATTTATTTAGTTTGGGATTTATACAAAATAATTCGCTTATAAAATAGAGATCTGTAATAGTTTCTATTTTTATGTAATTCAGCATGTTATTTCATTGTAATGATGGAATATTGCAATCTATTTTCATCCCAGATCCTGATATGACACAATTTTACAAGTTTGTACAAAAATGTGTTTTCGATGACAATACAGCATCTTAATGTTTGTATAACTTTATTATAAAATAATAAATTGATTTTAAAGCCTTTTTCTATTCGCCCGCGACAGGTGGTAAATCGCCAAACATCTGCAACTCCTACAATTGTATGGGAGTATGATATACAATGGATTTAATGAAGCGTTTATAAATGATAGCCAAAATGTGCCAAATCGCTGTGAAACTGCAACAATGAACTATTTTAAGTAGTAAAAAGTTGAAAATAAATTATAAACAGAAATGTTAATTTTGAAATATAGTAATTTTTAAAATATGCTTTTAACAGTTAATAGTTTCATGATTTGTGATTATACGTTGAAAAATCAGTGTAGAAATTCCAAAAAGATGGTTTAAATAATGTTTAAATCCCCCCCCCCACACACACACACACCTCTTAAGAAAGAAACAGAGTAAAATCTACATATTTTTTCATTAATTTATTTAATAAGAGGGCTTTTTACCAAGCGTAAAAAAAGTCGACTAAAGTTTCTGTAAGTAAAAGAGAGAGAGAGAGAAATATTTGCTCTGAAAGGATTCTCTCAATTGGAATTTTATTGTTTGGTTATCATAAAAAGAATTCATATTTTAAATCAAAGTATCCGTATTTTGCATTTCAAATCTCTAGAAATATTTTTATTAAATAAAATTAAATTATGTTGCAAGATATCCTCAGAAATATTTAGCATCATTAATTGTATGAAAAATAGTACAGAATGAATTTTCTAAGTACAGAATGATTTCAATGGATTTTAAATATGGAAAGATAAAACAATATTATTGTCATTTAAAAATATAATTTCATGTAGGAATTTGAAAATTTAAAGACATTTATGTTATCTTAAATAATTATTGATAAGCCTTTTTTTTACTTATAAATCTAAATTTACTTTGAATATATAAAAAAGGCTATGCATTTAAATTTGCAATAAAAGTTAGATAATTCCGGCTTATACGAAGCACATAAAATATGGATATTTTCTAGTTTTGAGATTCAAAAGAGGGGGAAAATACTAAATACCTTAGAAACATCTCTTGTTCAACGGCCCTGTAGCATAATGGATAGAGCGCGCGTCTGGTGTTCGTAAGTACCCTGGATCAAACCCCGGAAGGCAGAATGAATGTAAGAAATTTGTTCCTAAAAGCTGTATTCATGTAATTCCGTGTGCGTGCTTGATAATTGTAATTACCTGTTACACGTGAATCTATCTGATAAATAATTTTAAAAAGATCGTATTTATTTCTGAAAAAATAATTAAATTGTTTTACATTAATTACTTTAAACCATAGCTTCAAAATTTTTTGTGGAATATTAAATGACCCTGAAGCTTCCCAAAGTCCTCCAGTATCACTTCCTAAAATCTTCCCCAGAACCTCCCGGGGAGGTCCCTAAAGGATGTCCTGGGGAGCTCTGCAGGATGCTGCAAGGCGGACATTTTCTGTTCCTGAGGACCTCCTGGTGACAATTTTCTGCATCCTCAGGGATGCCCTGGGGATGATGTGTTTTATTGTAAATCTTCCTGGGGATGTCCTGGGGAGGCACATGTGCTATATGGGCAAATATTCGTTCAGTTTTGGACAACTTTGATCTCAGGCTTCGTCATATTATTGCAGGTAATGGGAAGCACTTGAAAAATCTTGTGCATAAAATCGGAATAAATGTACTTATTTGTGAAGTAAATATTTTTCTTTTATCGCTTCTCAAACTCTTTTACTAAACAATTCATATTTTTGGTTAATTAATGGGCACCCTGTACATATATACAACAACTTTTATTACATACGCAAAATATAATTAACCCCTCTATTTCAACAAATGAAATAATTGCTAATTATGCAAGAATCTTCACTATTCCTGATACCCAACAACAGCTACTGCAATTTTTTTTTCCATGACCCGTATGTTTTACAAAAGTTTAAAATAATATTAAAGATCTGATATTTATTCTATGTTATCATAAATATTTTCGGCATGTTCTGAGTCTACAGAGAATTGTATAACATCCCTTAAACTTAATTTTATCCTACAAACCTAAATGTACCCATGGCCATTTAACAACCGTAGGCAATTACTGATTTTTCTACCAAAGGTATTCTTGTCAAATCTATCAAACACGTTTGTTCAATATAGTGTAAATACTGAAGCGATGACTTGACTCCTAAAAATATCATCAAAGCAGGATTCTTGGCAAATATTTATGTTCTTTGCCCAGATAAATTTTCCTCGAGATACGATATTCATAGTAGGAAAGCTAAAGTAAAATGTCCAAAGAATCAATAATTAGTCTCTGCTAAGATTACTTTATCATCTTAATCTCTAATAAAAATGTTGATATCATCTCTTTATTATCAAGATTTAAAAAAAAGAAAATGGAATAAAATATCGGGATAATTTATATATTTTAATTTTATGCTCAATGTTTCACGTGCCTTTATTAAAAATATTTATTAAATTCTTTAATATCATTAAAATATACCGCAAAAGATATTTTCCATCAGGCTGTAATGTAACGGAAAATTTTTGAGTGTCCCTGTAAATAAACCGTAAACGGTACACGCTTCATTTTCAATACCGTACATGCCATAGTAAACCTTAAAAACATATATTATTTTCATGAGAATCTGGCTATATTTACGTGAGTAAATGTAGCCGAAATTTTTAAAAATTTATAGCCAAAATTTTTAAACTATTGCACGGATAGACAGACAAACCAAATTCATAAACACTTTTCAAATATGTTGGAAAGCCTTAAAAAAGAAGCTCATACCGGGTGTTGTATTTACTGTATTAATTTTGCTTAAAGTCTGAAATAAAATGTTCTTTATGTATGTGTAACTTTAATGAATTCAGACGTTAATGTATGTGTGCTTAAGTTTAAACTCATACCTGCCATAACAAATCTCTCTATTCTAAAAAAAAGTAACTAACGCTGTCACCGCCACCGGTTTTGAATTGTTTGTGACCGGAGGTATTTCTTCGTTAATATTAACAAAAATATTGCATACAAAGATATGAAAATCGGTGGTATTATAGAGAAAAGTTCGATAAACACGCTGATGCAGACAGTTTTCAAATCGAATAATTATTTTAAGAGATAGTTAATGTTAAAGTTGGTCAAAATCGTTCCATTGAAACAGTTTTATAGGAGCAAAAACTATATACAGGGTGTCCGGTCTCAACGGTGTCCAATGGCTAATTCCTAAACCGTTAGTCATAGACATATAGTTCCAATTACAAAAATGTTTTAAATTAGGTAAAGAAATATTTTAAAAGCGATTTGGGTCAATAAAAACATTTCTTAAAAAATTACGAAATTTAAATTTTTATACGGTCCCCCGGTCCTATAAGTTATATTTAGTGAAATTTTCCTTTTACACTGACAAGTAATACAAAAAAAGTCCCGTTATTCTACGATTAAAATTGACCGTGTAATAGCCGTTTAAAGTTGGAGCATATTTTTTGCTGCAAATTGGGGGTCATTCACAAATTTAGTCGTAATATAATTTCGTCAGATATAAAAAATGTTTGGGAGTAAAATTAACATTGTAATATAAATTTGAAATCTTTAATCATTCTGGCATATTAATGGAAAATATACAATTTGTAATAAACATTTAAGAAGAAAGAAAAAGCAGAATTTTTGTTAAATGAAATGATTCTAAATTAACAACCTCAATTCTTTACAAAATGATACGTATTTTAAAATATTATTAGATTGCACAAGCCTGCAAAAGTTGGGTTATGTCATGTTTTTTAGATTTTGATAATCGATTCTTATATATTCTGTACCGCTGAATCCTAAATTGAACTTCATTTTTAACTATCATATCAGGATGTTTCGCAAACTGCAAATTTCAAAGTTAAGAAGTTCAATGTTAAAATTGAATTTCCTCCCCCATCTCATCGGACCACTCAGCTGTTTAGCTGTAAGAATCCCAGGATGAGCAAAAATATCGAATAAATTTTTTAATAAAATAAAATAAAATAAAATAAAATAAAATAAAAAATGTTTTACATATGTTTAGTATGAGATTTTCGCTATATTTTAACTTACACATTTGCGATTTGCAAAAAAATTCTAACGTAATGGTTAAAAATGAAGGTCATTTTCAGATTCAGTGCTAAAAAGTGCGTAAAAATCAATTATCAAAAGTTAAAAACACAACCATCTCCTCTACTTTATAGTATTCGATTTTTGTTATTCTTTAAATTTGAAAATTTATGATTTGCAAAATATTTTGACATGATGGTTAAAAATTAAGGTAATTTTCGGATTCAGTGCTAAAAAATACTTAAAAGTTAAAAAACCCAACAATCGCAGTCTTGTATTATCTAATCTAAAACTTTTTCTTAAACTCTTTGGCAGAAATCTATCCAAAAATTTTTGTGTTATCCTGTAAAATAAGTATATATGGTAACTACCGAAAATCTTAATAATATTAGATTGTTATCGGATTTGCGCCAGTATGTAAAATGCAATCTCGATCGGATATTTAAAAGTGGGTTAAAATTCGAGTACAAATTTTGAACTAGAAAAACTTGCATACGATTGTTGACGTAACATAAAAACTTATAAAAAAACATAATTTTTGTTAAAAGAAATCATAAGAAAAACAGTCTCAAGTCCTGACAAAGTAAAACATATGTTATTTTAGCCAATTTGAAACTTAATCGTAATACTTCATGCGCAGATACACGTGAAGTAAGATCTTCGAATACTTTAAACACTTGGTATATGATCCCTCAAAGCCAAGCCGAATTCATTTGTTTTCAGAGTAGAAAAGTGGCATAAGTCATGCATTTTTAAAGTTTCATAACTCGCTCAATTTTAGTGTTATATGAATGGGACTTTTTTTGTCTTACTTGTCAGTGTTATAGGAAAAAAATACTAAATATAACTTATAGGACCGGGGGACCGCATAAAAATTTAAATTTCGTAATTTTTTAAGAAATGTTATTATTGACCCAAATCTCTTTTAAAATGTTTCTTTACCTGATTTTAAACATTTTTGTAATTGGAACTATATGTCTATGACTAACGGTTTAGGAATTAGCCATTGGACACCGTTGAGACCGGACAGCCTGTATAGGAACTTAATCCTTTTTAGATCATTTTATACATTAGAAGTTCTCGGTGTGCAGACTGCATTTTTTTTTAATTTGACTCATTTTTGAGATTTTATTTCTACATTAAATTCAAATTTTCAGCATTTCGAGAGATTATTTTATAACTTTTAGAAAAGGGTAGTATTTTAAATCGTTGCCAAAATTAAAAACAGTGTAAAGAATAATGTTTCCTTCAAATTAATAAATTTATTTACACGTGACTATTATAAACAAAAGCAAAAAAAACTTTCAAATCAGAATTAAATTATTACGTATTAAAAGCAGAAAATATCGATGATTACGTCATAAAAACTATATTTACACGTGAATTTTAAAAGAGAAAAGAAAATTGTAAAATAATAAATTCATTAATATGCGTTAAAAATCGTAAATGGAGGCTATTACGTCATATTTAAAATTGCCAAACCATAATATTGCCAAACAGTTTAAATATAAAAATATATTTGCGCGGGACATTTATTTTATATTTTGAGATAATCTTTTTAAACTATTGTTGAGAATTCTAAGGCAGCGCAAATAATATTTCCTTTCTAACAACAAAAGTATTTTCTCGTGAATATTAAAAGGAAAAAGAAAACTTTTGTAAAAATTTAGTCAGATTTAAAACGATTCATTTAAATATCTTATTTAAAATAGCGTTGTTAAAAAATACCGGGAGACAAAGACTCTGTTTACTTAATTCATTTTATATTAGCTTATTTTCACATGTTTCACTGATCTGATTTAATCAAAACGAAAACAACTCGTTAACAGGGAGATTACACTATTTTTTTTATGAATATTTCATTCTCCCCAATTTTTTTTTAAGCCGATCAAATAAGGGTGCTTTTAGAGATTGTGGTGTATGAACGAGGGTTGGCGAGCGTAGCTCGTAGGGGGCGGGGCTCCTTACTCATCCAAAAAAGGAAAATTAAAAAAGCTGTGAAATCTTTGCAGTAATTTATTACTGATAAATTGTACTCACATCCTGTCATCCAAGGTTCAAAATGCTTTATTAGAAGAATTTATTCCTCGTGTACATTTCTGCATTGTAGCCGAAGAGAATCATTTCGAGCAAGTTTCTTTATTTTTTATTTTAGAATAGATAAGCTAACAGCATTTTAAAATATGTATCATTTTGTAAAGAATTGTGACTGTTGCTTCTCATCATTTCATTTAACAAAAATTCTGTTATTTTTTAACTTATATTCTTAGTACACACTGTATATTTTTCTTTAATGTGTCAGAATGAAAAAAGATTTCAAATTTATATCGTAATTTTAATTTTACTCTCAACTATTTTTTTTTTTTATTATATCTGGCGATTATATATATGTCTAGTCAGTTTATCAATGGCTCTTATTTAGCAACAAAAAATATGCTTCAACTTTAAACAGCTTTTACTCGGTCAGTTTTAATCGTAGAAGAATGGGGCTTTCGTATTCTTAGTTTAATAGGATATTTTTACTAAGGGACCGGGGAACGGTTTAAAAATTTAAATTTCGTATTTTTAAGAAACGTTTTTATTAACTCAAATCCTTTTAAAATACGTCTTTACCTCATTTAAAACATTTTTGTAATTGAAACTCTATGTATATGTCGAGCGGTTTAGGAATTAGCCATTGGAAACCGTTAAGAGTGGACACGTTGTATATATGTAACTTTAATGAATATAGACGTTATTTTATGCGTGCTCAAATATATACAGGGTGATTAAAAAATGTTTTCAAAATGACATGGAAAATCAGGCATACAACAAGGATAAAAATTCACATAGGCACATTGGGTCGCAAACCATTTATTGAGTCACAAATACAGGTGATTTCATCATAACTGAACTCGGGTCGACGGACATAATTTCGAGGAAAATTAAAACATTGCAATGAAAATGCAACGATATGGACCTTGTTTTGTGTGAAATGTGATAACATCACGAAAACTTCTGGAAAAACATGTTGCTCAAGCAATCGATGATACCGTATGAATTGATCATTACAGTCCAAAATGTGGGGCGTACAGTGCATACTAATGGCGCGTATATTGCAAATTTCTACCACTTTTGTTTGTTGTTACCACATTTACAACAACGGTGAGTATGTCTGTTAAATGTTTTATTATAATATGCTTCAGTTTTCTGAAAGTTATGACCGTCAACCCAAATTGAGTTAAGATGAAACACCCTGTATTTATGATTCAATAAGTGATTTCAGACCCTATGTTACTATGTGACTTTTTATCCTTGTTGTATGCCTGATTTGCCACGTCATTTTATCAACATTTTTTTTAAATCACCCAGTGTAATGTGTATCGATAGAATGGTAGTTTATTCATCGTTGTCCCGTCATCCTCTTCTGCCTGTTTGCTGGTCGGTGACGTTCCCGAATATGGATAAAAGGTTAGAAATTGCAGGTTAGGATGTCGGCCAGGATAGCTTAGTGGTTAAAACAACAGCACGATATGTTGTCATCCCAGGTTCAATTTCTAGCCTCAGCTGATTGGGTTTTATTGTGTTAATTGTTTTCAAAATCAGAAATAAAGCAGTATTTATGCAGAGTGTCGATAAACGAATGTCCGAGTTTTAATGGTATATTAAAAAAGTTTAATTTAGACTATTTACAACAAATCATATATCAAATTGAAAGTAATATAACCTAGTTTCTCATACAAATGTTCAATATGTGAATCTTTAGTTATACAACACACATCCAACTTAAAGTCCAATTCTTCCAACATTTTGGTTAACAAGTAATGGAAGCAATAGCCTCTTCAGTTGTGTGTCTTAAATCATTACGTAGCGGCAGAACATAAACACAGTGTTTTATAAAGCCCCGAAAAAAAAAAAAAAAACGCATGGCTCTAACAACTTTTAAATCTTCGGTCAGTAATAACGCTTTATGCTCAATAGTCGCATTTTGCGTATGTAGCATTAAAAGCAAGTCAATAACAAAGCAGTACTCGCTCATGTGTTTAACTAAAACTGGTTGAGTTCCTCTTTATTTGTGGACTTGAACCAATACTCTACATTGCTTACAGTTTATACTATTAAAATTTATAACTGAATATTCCTTTATGGACATGTTATATATATATGTGTAAATTTAATGAATTCAGACGTTAATTTATGAGTGCTTAAATTTAAACTGATACCTGCTGTAATAAACCAACCAAAAAATGGAATTTAAAAATACTATGAAATCCATATACATAATTTATTTCGGATAAATCATATTCAAATTAATTTTTCTTAAAACCTAATGACGAATCAATACGAATAAAATATGATTGTTCGTTTCGTTCTTAGAACAAAGGATATTGGAAAGAAATGAGAAATTATGCAGCTCTATAATTAATTGATCCTGGAATAATAGAGAAATACCGTCACATCTGTTATTTAAAAGTTCTCTTTAAGATTACAAATTAGAATCTCTATTTCAAGAGAAGTATTATTTAATAAATTTGAAAGCTTAAATAATTAGATATGACTTTCTGTTTCTTTCAAAGAGGATTAAATGGAATTTTAAGAAATGAAGAGTAATTAATAATTGAAAATTCCCAGAAATTGACAAAAATACTTTATTTTTAATCAAAGTTAAAACAAGGAACGATTTGTATCTTACTCATCATTACATGATTTTAAAATATTTTAAATGCATCCAGGGATTTAATTTATCCCTGTTCATTGCATCCGAACATCTGCAAAAATAAATTTTCACTGTTAAATTTGCAACTTAAAAATAGTAAAAATGCATTCATTGTTGATTTTTTAAATTAATTATTGATTTTTTTTTCAGAATATATATTCGCCTCTAATTCAGTCTTTTTAAAATACGATGATGATAACTGCCGAGCTACAAAGAATAGGCACACACAGTTAAAACATGTATTCGATACATCTTCTATAAGGTACATTTTGTGGTTCGTTAAATTTAAAGTGCGTATCTTTCATTATTCGTCAAAATATTTGACAGGAATGTTTCTCAATTGCACCCTACAGTTGTATTAAACATTCTTTCTTAAAATCTATAATATATACAGATGGGTGACAAAATAATACGAACACCCATGAAAAAGGTATGGTCCATTTCAAAGGACCAGAACGCGCATGTCACTTTGCACTCACTTCTGCCACCTAGTGGTTATGAAAGGTAAGGTATCAGTCGCTCAACATCAGTCATAGGTGTTGCATGCGCTTACCATACGCTCTGGAAAACTCAGTAATGACTGACTTGTCAGAGTTTGAAAACGGAATGATTGTTGGATTGCGGTGCGCTGGTTGCTCCGTGACGGAAACAGCCAATTATTTGAGGCGTGCAAGGAGTACTGTGTCAACCGTTATGACAGCGTACACGAAATGCGGTAAATTGTCCTCTGCGAAGTACAACAGTGAGCGGAAAAGAAAGCTTTCTAGAGGGATAAAAGAGAGTTGACCTCCATAGCGGTCAGAAAGCGCAGACAATCTTTATCCCAGTTAGCGTCATATATAAATAGTCATCTCCCGAATCCATTTCTGCAAGAACTGTCCAAAGGGAACTTCATGCTTCGAACATTTATGGAAGAGTTGCAATTCGTACGCCATTGGTGTCATAGGTGTTCGTATTATTTTGTCACCCATCTGTAAAATGGATTCTAGTTATATTTGAAATTATTCCTTTTAAAAGAAGTGTGGTGCAAGTTACATTTTTTTAAATACTCAAAAGCAAGGATTTTCCGGTAGTTCTACCGTCGTATAGGGTAAAATCCCGGCTGCTCTCTAATGGTTATGGCGCTGGATATTGGACAAGAAATGCAGTGATCGAACCCAATAATTCATGGATGTGTGTAGGGGGTCGGATTTTACTTTAAACGGAGGTCAGACACCCTAAATCACAAATCTATGGAGAAAAATATTTTTGGATGCTATTTACAAACCCATTTTGTGGAACTATCACCTACCGATACTGCCATGTCTAGCTACGCTCTATGCATTGTCACATAGCAACTGCCCGCCTTTGTTTCCTAGGACACTATTACATTGAAGACTTAATGGGATGCACGGTATTTTCTTTTTCAAGTGTCTCACTGTCCAATAAAAGAAGTCTTGTCGGCAATCGGTGTGGGGGATTTGTGAATTGGAAGATCAGCTGGAGTGGATTTGTGCCAGTGTTACTACAGACATGTAAAATCATATCACCGAAAGTGACGTAAGCCTCTCATGAGACTGATCAATAGGAGACGAGATGGTACTCCCTCCCGCTCCTGGTAAAAGAACGTATGTTACAAAGGGACATCTGCTCGAGACTTGGAGACGAGATGACGAAGATCAGATTGAGATCTGAGGACTTTTGAGAGCGTAGCTAATTCAGTAATGTTATTAAGATTATTTATTATATCTGTAACCCTGGGGAGCCCTAGTGTTAGGTTTTTAGCAATCATTATCAATTGCCTTTTATGTTTTAATTGTTCATTTTATGTTTGGTTCTGACAAAGAAGGTTTATTACAAAGAACGGCCATGTATCTCTCTTACAAAATGACAATTCCTTGTTCTTTTATATAAGTTGCGATTCGCTATGCTACAGCACGTAATCCAATTATTTTTTAATTATTGACTTACACCATTCTGCCATTTAATGACTCAGTTAATATTTTTAGGGTGAGAAGTTTAAATATCGGCCAGAAGGCATTCCTTCTTAAAAAATGGTAATGCCCTTAAAATCTATTAGGCGCTTTTTTCCCACAATTACTGTTAACAGGTACTTTGAGATGACTTGATTGCGTAACTGCCAATACTTAGGCTTTTTTAGTACAACAAAAATTTAATGGTAAAATTTACTTTTTTAAATCGTCGTAATCTGCCAATTAAACAAGACAAAAATTTCTATTAAATTTTTGTGGTACGAAAAAGCGTAAGTGTTGGCAGTTATGCGATTGTGAGGAAAAGAAGCGCTAGCTAGATTTTAAAGTAGATTTATGTCTTTTACTAAGGTATGTTTCCTCGCCTATACTTAAAACACCTCACTGTGCAATCCCGAATTGACTCAGTTAAACGTCAATTAGTAACCGGCCAAACTCAGGAAAAACAACGATGGCAATTAGAAGCACTGCACCCACGAAGGCTTGAGGGCTTGTCAAGTCCTCCATACGGCGATCAGGCGAAATACCGCCCAGTTGCCAGGCATCACAAGCCTTTCAGCACAACAGGCAGGGAGCCTGGCTTAGAGTAAAGATACGTAGAGAGCAGATCCCAATGTTCTTTCGGCGATAAGTTGAATCCAACATGTTTCCAATTTCATCGCCAGATGAGCGTCGTTTTTTGGCGGTGATCCCTATATTGGCAACTTTCGCATTCATAAGAGCCGACGCAATGCAGTTTCAACTGGAATTCGGAGGGAAATTTCGACGAGATAACGGCGGGGAAAAACCGGTTTGACCAACGCCACCTAGATAAGGGAGAAAGCTTTGACATGCGTCCCGAAAACGTCACACAAAGCAGGCAAAACAAAGGAAAAAATTCGAACAACTTGCATGTTTCGTTTCCTTTGACTTGTAGAATTATTGATTATTATTAGAAAATAAGAATTAATAACTTCACGAGCCAACGAAATCGAAACATGCAAATTGTTCAATTTTTTTCTTTGTTTTGCCTGCTTCGTGTGACGTTTTCGTGATGCGTGTCAAGGCTTTCTCAAATATCTAGGGGGCGTTGGTTTGGCGCGCTTCCTCTGCCCGCCATCATGTGACGGTGGGCAGTGATCTTTCCTTTCAGAAAAGGTAATCAGTTCTGACTCTACTTATATGAGAAGTCTGTAAAGCCTAATCAGCATTCTAAAATAACAAAAACACTCATCCTCAAAAGGTCAACAATAAGGTTACTTTTTGGTACGTTGTGTTTACTTATATCTGAGCATGTCATGCGCTTGTTCATGATGCCTTTAAACTTAACAAAAAAAATAAAATAAAAGAGAGAGAGCGTATTTTTTTTATTTTTAGTAGATTTATTTTAATAGTATAAAATTTCTATAAAAAAAAATAATAATAAAAGTAAACGCTTCGCTCATTTTTTTTTCTCAGTACTCTTCCGTTGAAATCTCTCTAACTTTAGCAATTTTTAAATGAAAAATTTAAGAGAATTATAACAATAAAGAAAACTTTGAATCGTATATTCGAGATTACCTCGTGGCCTTCTGAAAATCTTAAATAAGAGAAACTTTCATGGCGAAAAATTCAGAGTCACCCTATGAAATTAAAACATTCTAACTTTGAAACTCAAACATAAAGTACGGGACGTAAATTGATTCCTTTAAATTTATTAAAATTTCAGTTATTATCCCAGGTTTATTAATTAAAACTCATTAATATGACAACATAGCTCTTAAAAGTTTATTTCCCTGAAAAAAAAAAAACTTTTTACAGTTAATTAAAGAGTTCATATTATTCAACACAAGTTTCTGCTTAAAAATTTTGCATTCGGGATGCCAGTTTTTTTTTTAAATTAATTATATGTACTTCTTTTGTATAGCATTTCTTTTTAGAATTAAGGAAACAAAATGTATAATTTTGCACAATCAAGATAATGAGCCTTTTGTTTTCAATTTCTTTTATTTAATTTAAACGCCTATTAACGCAAAAAAAGGAGAAATCTTTTTCAGATGTCTTCTTAATTATATTTTTTCCTGCGAATTTATAAAACGCATTGTGGGGGAAATATGCAGGGTATATCAAAATTAGTACAAATGTTTAGGGGTGACTCTTCATATCAACACAAATGAATCTTGTGTCGAAACTCAAGATCGAAATATACGGTCAAAACTTGCAGTCAAAAATACATGGTGTCTATTAAGTCCAATATAGATTTTTGTTTATAATTATAATTAAGATACCTAAGCGAAATTTTCAACACATTAACTTTGGTTTGTGCTATATGCAATGACATGATGGGAAGTGCTGGAATTGACAATGATTAGGTTGGTGACACCATATACTCTCAGCTACATGGGCGACTGAAGACGATTTCAGCATTTTTCTTAATGAAAAATTTTGCAGAAAGAAACATATACTGTTGAAAATATCATAATATCTTCATTGTTTTTAAAGTTATAAATGAAAATCGTGATTTGTCTTACAGCGAGACGTGTTGTAATTCTTTTATGAATGAGTGGATTGTAACAATGATTTCTGATACAAAAATTGTTTCTCTTTGGATGTATTTTAATCCTCAAACGTTTTTATGGAAAATTTTTAGGCACCTTGTACATGAAAATACAGTGAATACTTAATCTTTGGCCTCACTTCCATTTCTAAAATTAGCTCTGTTGTATACTATGGTAGCTCTTTAACGATTTTTATATTCTATACAGGGTTTGGATACCAGCGAAAAAACTGTGCAGAATGAGCATCCTGTTTAAGAGTACATAAAAGTTTTCCAAAGAACGATACCTGGATGACGTTTTCGAGAAAAATGAAAAAGAAAAGTATGATATCAAACAAACCCTAGGAGCTTGCAAAGTATTATTACATTGACCGAAAGCAAAGTACATATGTTATTCATTATCACTATGAAAGATTGCCGATAGTGTCAGACTGCAGATTTTTAAAGATAGCCGATCAGCAACTGCTAATTTGCGTATTAAACATACGTCCATCTCTTTCCAAATTCTTCCCCTTTCCGAAGCTCATACAGTATACATTTTGTATTTTAAAGACTTCTTTTTTTTTTTTTTTTTTTTTTTTTTAATCTTGTTTTTCAGATGGTTTGCACTTTCACGAAATTCCATAAAGCTTATTTTCGGTGCTCCGGATGTGACTTCATACTTTTTTCTTTCGTATTTTTCTTGAAAATTATGCATTTTACAGAACATGAACATATTCCTTGAAAACTTTAAAGCACTGTAAGAAATTATACACACCGAGGTGACACAAGTAACATGATGCGCATTTTACGTGAAGAAGCAGATTTGAAAAGTGTTTTTTTCTTTGTTTCATCCCCTTTCCTTTATCTAACACGCGTGTTATACCGTCAACCAGGCTACTTTGGTCCTTGCGGAGTTACTTCGGTCCATCCCAAAAAAAAAAGGGTTTTATTCTTTGTATTGAACAAACAATACAAGATAATTCGGAGTTTTTGCCCTTGAAAAATATTTTAGACCCTACTATAGGGTATTTAAATAGTTTGGGGTAATTAAAAATTTTTTAAAGGCAACACTGGATGTGTTTGTAAACAACTGTTTTCGTGTGTAGATTTTAACTTCCCAAACTTTCTATAGTGAAACAATCTGGATAAGAGATACAAATAAGGTAAGTGTCAAAATATTATCTTTAGTAACCTGTAACCTATGTGTGATCATAATTTTTCCTTTAATTTTTTATTTTGACAGAAAATGTTTACGTTTTCATAAAGCTAACATGAAATCTAGTTTTTCGGGGTTACATTGTGCCAGGCCTTTTTTGGTCCGGAAGTAACCCCAGTTACTCAGAAATGCCTTTTATATAAACAAATCTCTTAAAAAATGTATTAAGTAACATTTTTTTCAAATTTTACTTCAGAAAAATGTTACAGTAATTATCTTTGTTCCAGTTGCTGAGGATAACATGATGAAAACTGTTTCTCGTGTCCATAATATTAACATTTGGTTTACTGTGTTTAAATGTTTAAAAAATATATCTTTTGTTTATCAAGTTTGCAGTGTTAATTAGCAGATCCTATTGCAATTAATTGCTAATTGGTTTTAATATTCCAAAATATGAATTGTACTATTTATTTTATATGAAAATAAGTGAATGGACCAAAAAAGCCCCCAGCAGGGGCTACTTTGTTCCAAAACTTTAAAAATAGTTAAAAAATAAAAAAAATAAAAAATTGCCTCTTTAAAACCCTACAGTTTGCTTCATTGTTTCCCGTTAATTGATTACAACTCGATTTCGACGTTGAAAAATCATATATAATTTTTTTAATGATGAAAATGTGAATGAAACCAAGAAAAAGTGGCCCAGAGTAGCCCCGATTGACGGTACCGTTTGTGTTGTCGTTGTGTGCTCCCTGACTACCTGCAAATATTGTGCCGTGATATCCAAACGCCCTATAATTAGCAGATTCTAAGAAATATAAATTAATCTTTCTCACTTCGAAATACGCTTCGTACACTATTTTATGCAGAAATAATTGTTATGTTATGGGATTTGCACGTAAATTGGAAAAGATTTTCTTTTATTTTGTTATACTGCTGTACCAAAATTTTTACTATATTGAAAGAGGATTGACCGAAGTTTCTCGAGAGCTACTAAATAACTTTTTCAGAAAAAATCTACAAAGAAATCTCACTTATAATAAGTAGTCTTCAGTTTTGAAAATGTCGCTGTTCTTCTGTTAATTGTTCCACTGTGTGGCGTTGGATACCGGCAGACTGCGCTCCAGATAATCTTCCTTTTGATAACCCTAGAATACACGCTTAAGTTATAACATAGCCAGAGTACGTACGGTATTTACATTTGTCATCACTATTTTTCGAAAAGTAACCTTCAAATTGTATAATCGTAGAATTTGTAACAAATGTCTGTAATTAAATAATATGGCGATTTTTATTTAAATTTATCGCTAACAAAGTACAGTTTTCTGTGGCGTACGGACTGCGCCACGCGTGTATTTGAGGGTTAAGAAGTGTACGAACTGAGCTTAGCATCCACTGATATCTTCGCCACCCACATCTATTTATTCATGCACATAAACTGACAGTTTCTTTTTTTAGACCAATGTCAGACGGGCGTCTTTTGTGCTGCTTTTTTGCTTATGTATTATCCATTCACAATGCTATAGCATTGTAAATGGATAATACATAAGCAAAAAAGCAAAATCTCTTTGCTCTCTTAGATAGAATTAGTAAAGACTCTTGAGATTTTTGACCACTTGGAGTTAATTTGTTTGAAAAGTGGGCATTTTAGCAATAATTTGGTCTATCTAAAATTATGTTTTTATTGAACTTGCAAAAATCTTATTTTTTTTTTAACTCAGAGGCTTTTTCATTATCATTTAACCTTAAATACTTCGGGACCAGTGCCTCATACACGAAATGCATTCGTTTGGCATCATTTTTTAACAGTTATATTTACTTATTTAATGTACAGAAAGGTCCAACTATTACCTTTCTTTATTACTGGTGTTATAAACAATTTCTGTATGCGGCTTTTGAAGATGTAAATGTGAACACATGGTCCCGAACGGATTAAAAGATGTACAAAACTAGTTATTTACATCCATCAGTCATGTATGCATATTACTTCATCTTGAATTATATATCATCTTCAATTTTCTCGACAAGAAATGTAAACATACTAGAATTATTTAAGCTATTTTGGAAAAGAAATTTTTTAAAAGAAATAATCTTGTTATTACAACTAGGACTTCCCTCAGAGGGATTAGTCTGAGCGATATTACTGAGAACATAGATTTAATAATAACATGTGGAAGCAAAGAAAATGAGATGTTATCTTTAATTGTCCATATACTGCGATAAACTGAAATGATGAAAATAAACGAATCGTAGAATTACAAAATCTTATATATAAATTCGTATACACTGTTTAAAAAAATGGGAAATCAAACCATGCAAGACAGCCATGCATGGATATAAAATTGAAAGTACGCAATATATTAAAAGAAAAATAGAATATGAAACACTAAATTACATATATCGGAATTTTAACTGTAGTAACTGATGTCAAGAGCATAATCAGACGCTCCGCAACAATTTGAGTAACTTTAAATGACAAATATATGATGTTTAAAAAGAATGGACTATATTTTATATGGTGTGTGCTCCCCCGGAATAGTTAATATTGTACAATATCTGTTTTCCACAGATGCAATGAGGTTGTCGATAACATTTAAGGAATTCTCTCCTCAAAATCTAATATAGTATCAAAGTACCGAATAATTCAACAGTGGCATGCAATGCTTCGTTAGAGTGTGTTTTAGATATGCTCGATCGGATTTAAATGATGAGTGTATGCTGGCCACTACATACGCTGTATTGTTTTGTTTTCAAACATATTCTGCACAAGTTGAGCTGTATTTAGCATGTATTAAATAAAAGAAATCGGCAATGATTACAACATAAAGTATGACACAAGATCTGAATATATCGTCTGCATAGCTTTTGAGCTGTCAAAGTGTCATTTGAAGTAATTTACAAATCCATACATATTTATTCAGGAAATCATGCAAGCTAACATACGCCAATATGATCCCGATTATGAAATTTCACCAGAATAAGTTAATACATAAAAAAGCTACTAATGATAATTGAGAATATGACCTTATGATAGAAAGTCTAGAAAAACGAATCGGATAAAAAATTCATATCACATTTAAAACGGCACGTCCCTCTGTTAGTGGCCTTGGCGAGAGAGAGAAAAGCCTAGAGAAGGAACACTTTAACAAGTACTTTCGGGCAACCTACTCAATGTTTCATACAGGTTTTTATTTAATATTTACACTATTTAATGCTATGTGGGTATCTATCTGTTTTGTTGCATTTAAACTGCATGTTTTGCGAAGGAAATGCAGCATTATGAAATATTTAAAGTTGCTGTACCTAATAATTCCAAATTAATGGTAATTGAGATCGCTTTCCGTTAATTTCATCTTTTTAAATTTTTAATTTTTTAGAAACCATTCATAGAGACAATTGTATATTTTAAAACTAACCCGAAGCAAAATTTCAAGATTTTGGGCTCAGCAGTAACACAGAAATAGAAAATTTTTAAAAGTTTTTTGTTTTTGCACTGTTTTATATAGCGACATTTTTAGAAATTGTTCTATTGCGAGAATTTACGTCATGATAAATACAGCCATGTCAATTTTCATGTTTATATTCCTAACAATTCCATGTACTTCGTTACTTAGGTCATCTTTAGATCTTTTTCCGCTTTGTTTAGTCTTTCTATTTTTTAGAATTCGTTCTACAACAAGCATTTACATCTTATTAATTACTACCATGCCAAAGTTCTAGTTTCTAACTCCAACAGTATCCCAAAAGTTTCAGTATTCCAAATAAATCATAGTTTAGAACATTTCTAGAAATTTTTACGTTTATCCGTCAAATTGAACCTTTTAGAGAGTGTTCATTACGAGTATTTACATCTTAAAAGTAACTACCGCACCAAATTTAAAGTTTCTAACCCTATCAATATCACAGCAATCGCAATTTTAGAACTTTTTTGCTCCTGCAGCGATGTAGGTTCTTGCACTGACATAAAATAGTCTTTTTTTCGGAGCAGAAATGCCCACCAACATTTTTTTAAGTTGGCTATGTAGTTTCAGAGATAACACCTCACAAACGAACAAGCTTTAATAATATTATATACTTTATAATATTATAACGCTTTATAATATTAGCATTAGATGTACAGATACAAAAGCCATTTATTTATTACAAACTAAAGTGCCGGCGTTGCCCATAATTTGAAGGATGTTTGTTCTGAAAAATCAATTTCAAAATTTAACATACAACACAAAACAAACATTAAAAAAAGCAGTCGAAATGTTGTATGAATGAATCATATGAAAACGCTATATAAAAATGTATATATGTATATAACAGACGCAAAAGAATACAGCTATAAATGAACTTATTTCAATTTATAATTGGAGCAATAATGTTAAAATAGGCCAATATTTCCCTAATCGGGTTTTTATCATGCTTCAATACATTTTCACACTCATATGACGTTATACTATATCCACCACGTCCTTTATATTTCCAATATGACGTAATATTTTCCTCTTTCACGTGGAAACTTTGAAATAGAAAAATTATGAAGTTGTATTCACTTTCATTTAAATTCGTCAAACCATTTATTTCATTTTCATATTTCACGTGAATATCTTGCAATAGAAAAGTTATGACGTAATATTGACCTTTTTTAAAAATTCGTCAAACTATTTATTTCATTTTCATTTTTCACGTGGAAATCTTGCAGTAGAAAATTAATTGTTGTAGTAATAATTTTATTGTGTTTTTTAATTGTTGGCAACTGCTATAACGAAAAATGTTTAAATTTGATAAGAAATTGCTGTTAAATTGGTGGTTTTTTATTAATTAAAAATTAACTATAATTTATTTCGATTCCGGATTACTTTAGTTGCCTTGGCCATGTTTTAATACACGTGTACGTATCTTTTCACAATTTTGGCTTCCAAATTGTGGATTTTTATAGAATTACAAACAGACAGATAGACAAGTTTTCATTTATATATATATCTCTATTCTAAAAAAAGTAACTAACGCTGTCACTGCCGCCGCCGCCGGTTTTGAATTTTTTGTGACCGGAGGTTTTTCTTCGTTAATATTAAGAAAACTATTGCATACAAAAAATATGAAAATCGGTGGTATTATAGCGAAATGTTTGATCAACACGCTAATGCATACAGTTTTCAAATCGAAGAATTATTTTAAGAGATATTTAATGCTAAAGTTGGACAAAATCGTTCCATTAAAAAATTTTTTATAGGAGCAAAAGCTATACATGTGAATTTAATCATTTTTAGATCATTTTATTCAATAGAAAATCCCGGTGTGCAGATTTCATTAATTTTTTTAATTTGACTCATTTTTTGAGGTTTTATTTCTATTTTAAATTCAAATATTCAGCATCTTGACTGATATTTTTTACATATTTTAGAAAATGGTATTAATTTAAACTGTTGCCAACTGTATAAGCAGCGCAAACAATAATATTTGCTTCAAAAAAAATATTTACACGTTACTATTATAGACAGAAAAAAACCTTCAAATTAAAATTAAATAATTAGGTATAAAAAGCAGGCACTTATTGGAAATTACGCCATTAAAACTATATTTACATGTGAATTTTGAAAGAGAAAGGATATTGTAAAATAAATTCATTAAGATGCGTTAGAAGTCTGAAATAGAAGAAATTGCGTCACATTCCACTTATTATGCAAAATGAACAAAAAATAGTATTGCAAAACAGTTTAAATTTAAAAATTG
This sequence comes from Maratus speciosus, assembly GCA_963932465.1. NCBI lineage: Eukaryota > Metazoa > Arthropoda > Arachnida > Araneae > Salticidae > Maratus > Maratus speciosus. The sequence goes on along the minus strand of OZ010798.1, from coordinate 327,751,257 downwards.
CGCGAGACAAAATATTAGAGGTTAAATATTAGATTTGTTCAAAATTTTATTATTTGTCGTTTGATGTGAGGTGTTCAGCTATAAGTATGCAAATTTTTATGTCTCCAACTTAATTAGTGGCTGAGTTAGAAAAATTGCTTAAAATACACAAGTTAGAGCCCAGAGGGTTAAATATTAGACCTTTTTCAAAATTTTATTATTTGTCGTTTGATGTGAGGTGTTCAGCTATAAGTATGCAAAATGTCATGTCTCCAACTTAATTAGGGGCTGAGTTAGAAAAATTTGCTTAAAATACAGAAGTTAGAGACCGGAGGATTAAATATGACTTTTTCAAAATTTTATGATTTATAGTGTTATCGCAGGTATTCAGCTATAAGTATGCAAACTTTCATGTCTCCAACTTAATTAGGGGCTGAGTTAGAAAAATTGCTTTAAATACATAAGTTAGAGCGCAGAGGGTTAAATATTAAACCTTTTTCAAAATTTTATAATTTGTCGTTTGATGTGAGATGTTCAGCTATAAGTATGCAAAATTTCATGTCTCCAACTTAATTAAATTAGGGGCTGAGTTAGAAAAATTGCTTAAAATACACAAGTTAGAGCCCAGAGGGTTAAATATTAGACTTTTTCAAAATTTTATTATTTGCCGTTTGATGTGTGGTGTTCAGCTATAAGTATGCAAATTTTCAAGTCTCCGACATGTATAGTTTCTGAGAACGGGCTCTGTGACAGACGGACAGACAGACAGACAAAGGAGTGAGACAGGTAGGGTTTCGTTAGATGAACAAAACTCTAAAAACATGCTGCGGATGACTGTAACAACATCCTAAAATTACATTACCATCAGCGATCTGCCAATCGCGAATTTAGTTTATATTCATTTCATATATTCTTATTCTTTTGTGTGGCCCTGTAAAATAATTATCAATATTATATACAGTAAAACCTCTGAATAGCGGACACCCCGAGAATGCAGAATTTGTCCTCTATTTAGAGGTGACCGCTACTGAGAGTAAAACATGTACAGTTATTTTAGAGTTGGTAATCGAAAAAATGTCCGCTAAATAGAGGTATCCGCTAATCGGGTGTGTCCGCTATGGAGGTTTTATCAGTAAAACCTCTAAATAGCGAACACCTCGGGAGGGCAGAATTTGTCCTCTATTTGGAGGTGTCCGCTACTGAGAGTAAAAAATGTACAGTTATTTAAGGGTTGGTAATCGAAAAAATGCCCCCTAAATAGAGGTGTCCACTAATCGGGTGTGTCCGTTATGGAGGTTTTACTGCATAATAATATCATCCTTTAAAAGAAAATTTCATGCTGTATGATAGACAGACAGACATCCAGAGAAAGATAACCTCCCGGAGCAATAAACACTCATGTCTTTTGTTTTAATCATCCACAATTGTATGTCATACAACAGGCCAGATTTTATACAACAGGCTAAAAACGGTCACCGTGGTACGGAGTACTGTATTATTATTTGTTTGCCCACCAAAACTGGTTGCCACGGGTTGTTGCAAGGTTTGTGATCACGTGGTTAAAACTGATCTATTCAATATTAATGCGTTCGTATTTTTTTTTTTTATTATTTGCCCCATGTGTTCAAACCAGTTGTCTACGAAAACATCAACCGGTGAAAGTGACGCACACCAAATTTCTGTGACGTATGCAGATAAATTGTGCTTTTTTATCAGTTTTTTCTACATAAATTTTAAACGGTTTGGAACTTATTTTTCATAGTAGGTGCATTCAGTAGGCGACCCTCATAGGTACCTTCTGGTGCAATCAGAAACGAAATCCGACAAATATTTTTTGAGTTATGCTTGACGAAAGGTTTTTATTAGGCTTTTTTTTTAGTAGGACATGGCGTTAATATCCATCGTAGTAGTAATGTGTCCGGACAGTAATATTTCGCTGAGTATTAGCCTTCGCTTCGCTCAGACAACTATAAATTTTCTTTTTTCAAGTATCCATTCACCAAGATAATATTTAAAATATTTTTATTAATAGACGACGATTGTTTTATGCTTCTGATTTTTAAGATATTTTTTAAATCAGTTTCGCTAATTTGCTCCTGGATGAAACATCTTAAACGAAACTTTCAATAACATGGATTGCTTTATTTCCCCTGTGACGCCGTCCGGATTTACCTTGTTTACCCCCTTGAGTACACTTCGTTCAAGTGGAGTTCGAAGCGTTGAACGCAGCTGCTGATCCCCGCCCACCTGTGAGCGCAGTTTATGTACTGCGTACTTGTAGCTCTGATAAGAAAAACCCTGGGATCCAGTGTAACAACAGTTCTGTTGCCATGGTAACGCGTCAGCTGATTTCATTTTAGAGCAGACTGATCCTTTCATTTCTCCCAATGGGTGAATCATATCTCCATTCATGCGAAATGACTTTACGACCTTGCAGGTTTTGGAACCTTCTTAAACAGCTACGACCCAGAGACTTTCTTATCAGAGCCACACAGTACTTCCGCGGCGGTTCCATCGTATGGCCGAGTCGTTAAACCGATTTCTCATTTATTAACTTTTGCCTTACAGTCTCGTCCGTCTGCATCTCTATAAATAAAACCACAATAGCAGACTTATACACTGGGCCAACGTAGTTCCGCCAACGTACGGTTGGCATTCCATCGAGGAGATGAAGCTTGCGACTCTTAAACATTATTACTTTAATGATAGATTTAAAAAAATCTTAAATTATTTTTTCTTCTTTCCTTCTCTACTATTCCTGTATATCATTTCGGACCACATACTATGAGATTGGTTCAAAAATAATGCACGATTTTACAATGTAACTTATTTTATAAGCATTTTGTATACTGAGAATAATCCTAGTGGTATGTATTATCTACTAAAAACTACTTTTCCAAAGTAAAAAAAAGAAGCTAAGCAAAAAAAAAGGGAAAGTTGTGGCTAAAAAATAGTGTGATATCAAATTTCCAAGCTTATATTATGGTACTTATTTAACATTTTTCTCTCTATTCTAAAAAAAAGTAACTCCCGCTGTCACCGCCGCCGCCGCCGCCGGTTTTGAATTTTTTGTGACCGGAGGTCTTTCTTCGTTAATATTAAGAAAAATAATGCATACAAAAATATGAAAATTGGTAGTATTATACAGAAATGTTTGATAAACACGCTGATGTAGACAGTTTTCAAATCGAAGAGTTATTTTAAGAGATATTTAATGCTAAAGTTGGACAAAATCGTTCTATTAAAAAAGTTTTATAGGAGCAAAAACTATACATCGGAATTTAATACTTTTTAGATCATTTTATACGTTATAATTTCCCGGTGTGCAGAATTAATTTATTTTTTTAATTTGACTCATTTTTCGAGGTTTCATTTCTATTTTAAATTCAAATTTTCAGCATTTCGAGAGATATTTTTTTACTTATTTCAGAAAATTGTACTAATTTAACCTGTTGCCAAACTGTATAAACAACGGAAACAATAATGTTTGCTTCAAATTAAAAATTTATTTACACGTGACTATTATAAACAGAAAAGAAAAACTTTCAAATTAGAATTAAATAATTACGTATAAAAAGCAGGAACTTATTGAAAATTACTTCATCTATAATTACACGGGAATTTTAACAGAGAAAGGATATTGTAAAGTAATAAATTCATTAACATGCGTTAGAAGTCTTAAATAGGAGAAATTACATCACATTTACGTCACATTACACTTATTACGTAAAATGAACAAAAAATAATATTGCAAAATAGTAGTTTAAATTTTAAAATAGCGCGAGACATTTACTTGATATTTTGAGATAAACTTTTCAACTATTTTTTTTTTTTTTTTTTTTTTTTTTTTTGGACAGCGCAAATAATATTTCATTTCTAATAAAAGCATTTTCACGTGAATATTAAAAAGGGAAAGAAAAGTTTGGTGAAAATTACGTCAGATTAAAAACGATATATTTAAAATGTTTTATTTAAAAGGACTTTCTTTTCGCTTTGTTAAAAAATACCGGGAGACAAAGACTCTGTTTACTTAATTCATTTTATATTAGATGATTTTGAAATGCCATTGTATCTTTTAACAGCAGCTGATTTTTCCGTAAAATTCCCCAATCAAAGAGAAATGAATAGAAACCCGTTTATAGGGAGATCGCCTTTGTTTTTTTAATTATAATTCAATCTTCCAAAAAAATTCAATTAAAGCCGATCAAATTAGCGTGCTTTTAGAGACTGCAGTGTCTGAACGGGGGGGTTGGCGAGCGTAGCTCGTAGGGGGCCGAGCCCCCTAGTTATTAAAAATTTACCATACGTAAGTCGAGTACCTAAGTATGCGTTGATAGAAAGCCTTTTCTCCTTTACTAAATACATCATAACGTGTTTCTGAAAATTATTTTTTTTAATTATGCATGATGGGCTTGGCGGCCATCTTTCGATATTTTACACAAATTTCTAAGCACACAAGTACATTGTTAAGATCGGAAATTCGAAATTGTTGCTAAAGCAAACATTTTACTCTTTTAATTTATGGAAATGAGTGCTTAGAAATTTGTGTCTTAAAATAAAGTTGAAGTAACTTCAGGTTTCATCTTATGATTCTTTTTTTTTTTCGGAGGGTCTTAATTAATTAGTTAAAGCAGTAAAAAACAATTTTTTTTTTCAAAATAAAAGACTTTCTTAATTTATCTGTCTGTAGCCAAAACTAGAAGTTCAAAATCCTTAATAATGCAAACATATTACGAGCTTGTCTGCTTAGAAATTTGTGTAAAATATGGAAAGATGGCCGCCAAGCCCATCATGCATAATTTAAAAAAAATTAATTTTCAGAAACACGTTATGATGTATTTAGTAAAGGAGAAAAGGCTTTCTATCAACGTATACTTAGGTACTCGACTTACGTATGGTAAATTTTTAATAAAAAATGTTAAATAAGTACCATAATATAAGCTTGGAAATTTTATATCACACTATTGTTTAACCACAACTTTCCCTTTTTTTTTTTTTTACTTTTGAAAAGTTCTTTTTTTTAAACAGATTATATATAATTGAAATAATTCTACTCGCTAAAATTAGTCCTTGTATAGCCTTTATAAGCCGGGAACAAACACAATAGTATACATTTTGTTTACCTATCATTCATTTTTTAGAGTAATTAATAATTTAAAAGTAAGGAAAGTCAATTTCTTCTTTCAAAGTATCAGTCTTTCTCAATTCATATCGCCTTAAAATTTTCTATGAAGGATGAAAATTTAGTAAAAATCAAATCGAGTCAAAATAAAATATATATTTATAGTTAGTCTGTCAGTTAATTGTTTGTTCTAACCTTTTTTTGCTGACGGTTTTGCAAAATAAATTTCCCTTTACAAAAAGCTACGGATAATCCGAGAATGAAGCCCCGCAGGCATCTAAAGGATCGAAGATCTGTCTAAAGAAGTTAATCTAGCAATTCTAGACATGATGATGAAACATTTTTGATAAAAAAATCTAAAAATTTAAAGATATAAACTGTACATATAACTTCATCTTCATTTAGATCGTGTTATAGAGAAGAAAGAATAAATATGTAATTTTACTCAAGTCTATTTATCCATACTTATTTGCATAAATGTGAGAATATAATTTCGTATAAAAATTCCCGTAAATTGATTAACTTTAATTGTCTATTATTAAAGCCGCATAAACATTAGAATTAAATTTTTTCCAGTTAAAAATTGCCTGAAATCTATAGTCTTATCGTTCGTCAAATTTGTTTTATGTTCTTTTTAATACCCAGACACCTTTTCTAAACTCTGACAAAAGATCACAGAAATACTGAAATTATCCAAATATTGATATCTTTCTATCGTATTTCTTTTTTTGAGGGGAGGGGAGGGATGAGGAAGTGCGCTTAAGAACTTCGTTTTGTTCTTAGAATTCTGAATTAATCATTGAAACGATCTACCTACATAAGTCTTGTTGCAGAATTTTCATTAGCTAAGAGTTGCATCAATTTATACATCATGTGAATATATTAAATTACTTCTGTAAAATACTAGATGGGAGCCATTGATATTTTCAGAGCATTTGCCTACATTTTAAACTTAAGTCATTTACAACTATTCATTAATTTTCTATACGAATTAAAGAAGTCGTTGTTTCCATGGAAACTGTACCTTTCATTATTGCTTGTTTTTTGTTTGTTTGTTTGTTTTAATGAACACGTATATATCAGATCACGTGGTGATCACGGCGGGATTCGAACCCGCCCCCACCTACGCTCTCAAGCGATTAGCGGCGTGGTGTCTTATCCACTCAGCCATGGTGGGCCACTATTGCTTTCTCTAATACCCAGATACTCAAATTTAAGCAGCTGCGCTTAGAATCATGCTCATAACAGAGTACATTTATATGTAAGAGTGGTGACATATGCACAAGTCGTGTACTCATATTCAAGTTTTTGTCCAAACTACAGTAACTCAGTTTTCAGTAATAGACGTGGAAGATTTCGATTAAACTAACCAGAAAATTTAAAAAGCATTGGCTTTCTGATTTGATTTTATTCAAAACCGTCTTAACCAAGTTAATGTCCGGGATCCAGATAAATTTTTCTCTGTTAGTAAAATTAGATTGACCAATCAGTAGCCTCCATCCTTGCAGGCTTTTCGGTGTTTACTGCAAACATAAAAATGTTTTCAAAAATGCAGGCTTCTGATTGATCAATCTCATCTCGCTAACATCGTAAAAACTATCTTGATCCCGGTCTATTCAACGCCCTTTAAATATTCGAGAAAGCCTTGACACGCGTCAGGAGAGTATCACACAAAGCAGGCAAAACAAAGAAGAAAAATCATTCATTGGTTCGTTCATATCCACGAGCCAATGAATGATTTTGTTCCTTTGATTTGCCTGCTTTGTGTGATGTTTTCGTGACGCGTGTCAAGACTTTCTCAAATATCTAGGGGGCGTTGGTTTATTTCACCATCATGAAGCTATGAAAGGAGAGGAGCAGACATGTCAATCTTCCCGTGGGAAAACTACATACAAAAAAAGAGTTCTTTCCCCCTCTTCTGCTCTTTTCTTTCTTGATTTTGACCGATAGCAGCCCATTTAGCAGCCTTCGGTGCAAGATGCCGCTATATATGGCGGACGCAAGGGGGAGGGTGTTAGCGCGACCAATGACATAATAGGCCAGTTCATGACGTTTAAAAGTCACACGGAGTTGGATCATCTTTACACGATGATTAGTGCAAAGCGGTGCGCCGATTTTTTTGTGTCCATTGCCGTGTACAGATAATCAACTCCGTGTGACGTGATGAGCTGGCCACACTTTAGGAACAGCTTCAAATGGCGTCATCTATATCTACTTCGAGGCAAACGAAAAAGAGAGGCTACCGCGGTGCTACAGCGTCTACAATATATAGTGTGGAAATCCAATCAGACGATCACAGCGATATCTGCAGGATATTTCCCAAAACTCTAAGACCAATGTCATACGGGCGTCGTTTTTGCTGCTTTTTTGCTTAGGTATTATCCATTCACAATGCTTTGTGAATGGGGAATGGATAATACCTAAGCAAAAAAGCTGCAAAAAAGACGCCCGTCTGACATTGGTCTTAGACAATTTGGTCTAGACGCTGTAACATTTTTTTTTTTTTTTTTTTTTTTTTTTTTTACGTTTTACTAATATACATCTGACCTGTGTGCTTGGCGTCAAACCTGCTGTAATAATACGATGTTTACTTTGAAATTTGAAAATATATCGCAGATGTCGCTGCGATCATCTCCCTGGATTTCAGCGTCAGTGCACATTTAAGGGATACACTTTTTAACGGTTCTTGGATAGCAAATTTCCACATTATGTATTCTAGACACTATAGCGGTGCATTACACATGTCTCTTTCTTCTTTAAAAAATATCCTGCAGATGTCGATGCAAATGACTGTTTGGAATTCGACATCGTTGTACATTTAAGGGATTCAATACTTCCGCGCTTTAGTAAGTATTGCTGGGATAGTCGATTTCTACAACATATAATCTAGACGCTATAACGGAGCAATAGTTTCTAGAAGATATAGTTTAAAAATCGGCTGATTAAAAAGGTGCTAAAAAATTGTATCCCATAAATGTTGAACGAGGCTGAACGACTAATGTCGATTACAGGGACATATGGTAATTCTAACGTAACTATTTCAAAAGAAAACGTTTCGCTCAGAGAAGATCTAGAAAATGTTGCTCCTATCGACATTTGTCATTCAGTATTTTTCAATATTTATGGGATTCAATTTTTAGCCCTTTTTAAAGCATTACTGGAATAGCCGGTTTCCACACTATGACCGTGATCTAGGTAGATTTTTCGCTGGTATCGTAACGAGATTGACCAATCAGAAGCCAAATTTTTTGCTAATTTTTCACTGTTTGCAAAAATGTACCTGGATCCCGGCCTATATTTCTAGACGCTATATTTGAGTTCAGGAATAGTACAGAAAGCAAACTCCGTATTTTGATACATTAAGGCCGGGATGCAAATTCACAAACACTCAACGTCCCAGCGCCCTTAACGCCAACGTCTGCAGCCAAGCGCTTTGGCGAGAAAATGAACTTTGACGTGCATGCATGCATGCTACAGTCTGTTTTTAGTATCGTAGTTTGAAGTTTGCATGTGCGAATATTGATATCTGCTTTATATGAATATTTTAGATACGCTTACAAAGTTCAAAGAAATTTTTTTTCCTTCGCAGATTAGTTCTGTCTACGCAAGTTGCATTATTGATTATACTAAGTCGAATATTGATGCTGTTAGAATAAGATTATCGCTACAAAGTAAGGATGCACATTCTAAATTAATCATACAGCACTGCAATAATCCCACAAATTCAATAATAAAGTAATGAGCATGTTATAAAAACATGTATAATAATCACTTATAAACAAATTAAGTTAAAATAATGCTATAAAAAGTGATAGAATATCTTTATTAAGACTTACGATCGTTTCATCGCACAATCGGCGACATTTTCAAAATCAATCATAATCGAAAATATTTTCACATTACTTAAAAACAATAATATAGTAAACAATGTCACGAGACATGAAGCATAATGAAAATATTGCAACCATAAAATAAAATAAAAATTAAATTAGCTATTTGCGAGCGTGGATTAATTTTCACATAATTTAAAAACAACAAGGTAAACAATGTCACGAGACATCAAGCATACTGAAAAACATTGCAAAACATAAAATAAAATTAACTTGGCTATTTGCGAGTGTGGATTAATTTTTACTATTGTTTCTACAATTACTTAGTATCTCTTGCCAAATTCTAGGTAAATCAAGGGACACAGAATCATTGCAAATATTTTCGTTGCGTAAAAATATTTCTATTGATTCACGGACTATGGATGGAAAATAAAATCTTGATGGATAAATTAACTTGCTATTTTTAAATTCAATCTGTAAAGGTTCTTCGCTGCATAATCTGGCCAAAGCTGTGGTTCTTCTATTGTATTTGATGTCTGCTATATATTCTTTGATTCTAGTTTTAAGTTTTCTGCTTGTCATACCTATATAAAACTGCTTTGTTCCATCTTCTTTGGTGAAAGGTATTTCGTATACTCCTGCTAATTGGTTGGACTCAATTTGATCTATTTTCTTGCATACTATATTTTTTATTTTCATGGATGGTTTTGCGTTTTATAAACTCAATAAATTCAATATCTTCCTAGTCGCAAAACCATCCATGAAAATAAAAAATATAGTATGCAAGAAAATAGATCAAATTGAGTCCAACCAATTAGCAGGAGTATACGAAATACCTTTCACCAAAGAAGATGGAACAAAGCAGTTTTATATAGGTATGACAAGCAGAAAACTTAAAACTAGAATCAAAGAACATATAGCAGACATCAAATACAATAGAAGAACCACAGCTTTGGCCAGATTATGCAGCGAAGAACCTTTACAGAATGAATTTAAAAATAGCAAGTTAATTTATCCATCAAGATTTTATTTTCCATCCATAGTCCGTGAATCAATAGAAATATTTTTACGCAACGAAAATATTTGCAATGATTCTGTGTCCCTTGATTTACCTAGAATTTGGAAAGAGATACTAAGTAATTGTAGAAACAATAGTAAAAATTAATCCACACTCGCAAATAGCCAAGTTAATTTTATTTTATTTTATGTTTTGCAATGTTTTTCAGTATGCTTGATGTCTCGTGACATTGTTTACCTTGTTGTTTTTAAATTATGTGAAAATTAATCCACGCTCGCAAATAGCTAATTTAATTTTTATTTTATTTTATGGTTGCAATATTTTCATTATGCTTCATGTCTCGTGACATTGTTTACTATATTATTGTTTTTAAGTAATGTGAAAATATTTTCGATTATGATTGATTTTGAAAATGTCGCCGATTGTGCGATGAAACGATCGTAAGTCTTAATAAAGATATTCTATCACTTTTTATAGCATTATTTTAACTTAATTTGTAATGAGCATGTTTAGGTTTTTACTTTTTGAAATTCATCCTAATTAAGTAAAATTTTTTATTTGTTTTAAGAAAATTTGATAGTCACCCAGAGAAGAAAACTAATTAATTGAGCATTCCATTAATGGATAAATATGGAAAAAATAATAAAAAGCAGAAATGGATAAAATATCCTAAAATCTTTGAAATAAATGCAATTTTGTAAATGGCCGTTAGTACATTAAATTCAAAGTTTTCCATTACAAAAAAAAAAAAAAAAAAAAAAAAAAAAATGCAAATTTTCTGCTTTCTAAGTGGTTTGATTATGAAGCATGTATGGAAAAGTTTAAAAATAAAATGAAAACTAAATTATTATTTGCTATTTATTTATGAATCAAAATCTTTGTGCGTGTGGAAGGGGGGGGGGGGGTCCATTATTGGCCAGAAGTCCATGCAGGATTTTTTTTTTTTTTTTTTTGTAGGGGGATGGCATTTTGTGAAAAGCAAAAGTTATTTGTGAGAATTATTTATACTTTTGTAAAAAATAAATTTTATAACGGAAGATGAAATCCAGTTACTCAAATTTGAACCAAGTATTAATTATACATAGAATGACACTAAGTGTATAACGCTTCCGGGATTGAACTCATCCGTTTCCTGATAATCCAAACGCGGCCACGTTAGGCTTAAGCATTCCGATGCCGTATTTGACGACTGCCTTATTTAATCTGTCTATTCATTGTGTAACATATTCTTCTTCAATTTTTCTCAAACCTTCAAAAAGTATACAATTATAACGCTTTAAGGTCTAATTTAAAAATAAACAGATACCAAGAACAGGGTTCCGATGTATACAAGCGATTACCGTTGCCATTCATAAGCACAAAATGCAAATCCAAAAACAAATGAATGACTCTTTCAGCTATTCATTAAGGGTGTATTCCAATCCAAACTGCTTATTTTCTGATTCATTTTTAAATTCATTTTTGCTCTCAAACGCATCAGACTGGGAAATTCTCTTATTTAGAAACTACATAATGTGCCGTGCTTCTCTATTTTTGATAAATGCAGAAAATATTATAAAAAATGCTGTCAAAATTGACGTTTTGAACCGAATTTTCCGAAGCGGGAGATCTGGGAATGAAAAAAATGGTCATACTGAGAAAACAATTGTTTAAATCTCAAGTTCTAATTAATTGAGCGAAAAATGAAATCACACGGCCTCTTATACATCTCTTCAGAAATCACATAAGCAAGTTTCATGTTTTTACTTTTAAAAATGAGTCTGAAAATGTCTCAGAAAATTTCGAGCTGTTGAGGGTGGAAAAATATTTTTTCGAATACACCCTTAAATGCTCTTAATATATTTTGCAAAAGCATATTAATATTTTGAAATACGTTTTTCACTTTTGTGTACATTTATTTACAGTTTGAATTCAGTATACACGGTTAAAAACATCGCGAAAAATTACCTCTGTTTTTCAAGGCTATCTATTTTCTGACCAATAAGAACGCTTCATGGTGTTCAGTAAATATAGCTATATTCTGTGATTCATTCCCGTGAATTATTTTGTACCGAATTAACGTTTCCTTTCTAAAAACAAGCGTATTTCAAATTATTTAAAGGCTTTATTATGGTTTTACAAATATTTTAAGAGCAAAATCGGATGTCGACAGTATTTTTTAATGATTCGTTCAAAGAGTCATTCAATTGCTTCTGGATTTGGAATTTGTGTTGTACATGTGGCAGCACGAGTGAATGTTGATTTGATTTTCAATCTTACAACGTTGAGTAAAACGTGCTTTCTTTTCCACTATTCGCAAAAGTTACATTTTTAGACAGATTATTCAAAATAAATTAACATTTAAGAGATTACATTCAATTATCTAATATTCTGCTGCGATAACTTCAGTTAAAATTAGATTGGTAGCTTTATCTATCCCTATATGAAAGTAAGCAAACAATTGATTCATTCGTCTTGAACTTTTAAAATATTAAAACAAACGTTTATATGCTCTGTTGCGCCATCTGTCGGTAGTTAAAAAAAAAAGAAATTTTCTATTTAAAATGTTTTTTGAATTCTGAAGACATTGGGGGAAAAATGAATATTTCTTATAAAATGAAATTAGAATATCAGAAATATGTAATGCCGTGTATTACATATATATATGTGTATATATATCAATGCAAAATTTATTACAGGTTTCTTTTATGCATGTTTAAAAGAAATCGGGATTTTCTCTGTTCAACTTTTTAAAATTTAAGTTATATAATTAATATTTTGGCAATTAATAAAAACAAATAAACTTTCTGTTGGAATTGTCTTTTATTTTACCCCATACCATCAGATAAAATAGTTAATTGACAATATGTTTTAAAACAGCATTATTAATACTAATTTGAATGTTTTTGTGAAATATTTCTTCAAATTTTGTGAGTGAAGTTCATTTGCATACTTTATATCAGTATTTTACCAATTCAATTAATAATTTTCTTGCCAATTAAATTTCAATGAAAAATGGGCTGTTTTTACTTTACCCCACCCGACCCTATAAGTCAGACAAGACAAAATTTATTACTTCACAATTCTTTTTATAATGCAATGCTATATAATTTTTTTGAAAATGCAAACACGTCATTCTGACGGGCTATATTCTAGTTAATAATAACGTCTTTAAGTCATCCTACTATAGTTTTGCATTCTGGTGAATTTGTTTTGTTTGCAAAATGCATATTTTACAATTTAACAAAATAAAAAATAATTAATGAAGGATATTTTTTTATGAAATGAATGTTGTGAAGGGGCCTATTTTATAAAATTGATTTTTTCGAAGTTACCCAAAACAGGCCCCAAATTTTGTCTGGATCACCTCCTGCTAGCTATTTTTAAATTATTATCAGTCGGCAACAAAGCACTTAAATTTGAGCATAGCCTCAACAAGCAACTAAGATAATTATAGTAAATTTCCATTTGTTTATGGTGATTATTTAAAAAGAGCGGATTACATATTATTTATATTATTTATAGAGCATATTTATAAGATTAAATATTTCATTTATTCACAATATATATATTTATATGCATTATACATATACATAATTATTCAGAGGATGAAATAAGGACTTATTGTTGTAATGTACTTGCGTTGATACTAGATGGCAGCACAAGCTACGTACAACTACATAAATACTTTAGCTTGGGAGGGAAAAAAAGACAAAGTTATAGAGCAAGCTGATCTATAAAATTAAATATTTTACTTGTTCACAATATATATATGCATGCATATATATTACAATTATTCAGAAGGTAACATAATAATTTAGTATTTCGCACTCGTATTTTTTCAAGTATCCAGAAACAAGAAATAGGCAGTTGAATGGACAAAATGTCAAAGTCGCTTCTGATTTTTGCAAATTTATTTGTATGAGAAGACACGCATGGGCGTCGAAGTTCATTTTCTTGCCAAAGTGCTTGGCTGCAGAGGTTGGCGTTAAGGGCGCTGGGCCGTTGAGTGTTTGTGAATTTGCGGCCGCGATCTAATTAGGAACAAGTATGTCTCTATAACGAAGTAGCGACATACGGCCAATAAATGTTTATTGGTAAAAGTGATAAAAACAAATCGTTAAAGTTCTTTGCGAGCATGCCATTATCGTCAGGCTAATGCATGTTGAATTATTTCCCTAGTCTAATAGAGATCGTCCATGCGCGTATCTTCTAATGGAGGATATTCCAAATATGGGTTCGAGGCTGAAAAAGTCACGTGGTATCGGTAATTTACCCAAAAAATTTCTAACTGATAAGAAGGGAAACAAGAAACTACACCGTTAAAAATATCATGAAAAATTACCCCTGTTCTTAAAGGTTCTCAATTTTCTGACCAATGAGAACGCTACATAAACGCCTATGAAGCGTTCTCATTGGTCAGAATACAGATAGCCTTTAAAAACAGAGGTAATTTTTCACGATATTTTTAACAGTGTAACTGTTTTTAACTGTTTTCTCCCATGAACTGTTTCATTGGCTGGCGCGGGATTTACATTACGTAGACGGAGCCTTCCCTTCTTTACGCTAGACGTTCTTGCCTTGACCATGTGATCATAACGTAGATTGAATATCCTCTATTCAAGAAAGCGGATTGCCGTACTTTCGACAAAAACTTGAAATGAGCGTGCCTCCTGTGCATATATCACCACTCTTATGTATAAAGGCTCTCTGTTATGGTGTTGTTTCTGATACAGCGCCTAGAGTACCTAGTGTGGAAATATGCTATCCAAACAGTTCTAAAAATTTGTATCCCTTAAATGTGCGACGATACTGCTAAAATTTCAAGTGTCGATCGCAGCGACATCTGTGGGATTTTCGTGTTACTATTATTACATTGTATAGACTAGCAATTTCTTATAGTTGGAGAAAATATCCTGCAGATGTCGCTGCGATCTGCATATTGCAGCAGTATCATTGCACATTTAAGGGATACAATATTTTAGCGCTTTTTTAAGTATTACAGGGTTAGCCGATTTCAACACTATATATTCTAGGCGCTGTAGCTTCTGAGCGCTGTTTGTTAAATTTCGATATTTGTGTTTTAGAGTGAGCAATAGAGAAAAGTACTAAAACTATTGAAACAACAACTTCTTAAATATTGAAATGTATAGCAAAGGAGTTCAGAATCAATGCCTTAAATAGTTTCGAATATGCTCTGTTGTTATGGCATCAATACCCTTCCTGGATGTGGAAATGCAAAATTGTGTTCAACATAATTAGCCGCAATCTAGATAGATTTTTTCCTGTTAGCGAAACGAGATTCATCAACCAGAAGGTTGCACTTTTGCGAATTTTTCTCTGTTTGCAGCAATGCAGGCTATTGATTGGTGAATCTCGTTTCGCTAACAGCGAAATATCTATCTGGATCCCAGCCTAGATTTCTGTAAACATTGCACTTCATCCATGGCACTAAAGCAGGGAGCCCACATGCGAAAAATAGACGGAAATCTGCAGCGGCAAATTTTCCGCTACGCCAAATTTTCGACTTGGAAAAGAGTACAGCGCCTAGAAGATACAGTGTGGAAAACGGCTATTCTTATAATGCTTTAAAAAGTGCTAAAAACTTGTATCCCATAAATCTACAACAATGCTCAGCGGCCATATGCTGATACGAGCGCCATCTCGTAAATCTTTTCAATATAAACCCTGTGTTTTCAAAAATTATAGAATGTTAAATATCGGAAACTATAAATATAAGATATTTTAGTCTGTTATAAGCTAATTTAGTTAAGGAATTACGTGAAATAGGTTAAAGAGTCTCTTTTAGAATGACTATCGTTTTTAAATCACTACGATGGCGCTACGATCAACATATTGTTATTCAGCATCGTTGTACATTTATGGGATTCAATTTTTTAGCACTATTTTGTAGCCGTTTTCCACACTGTATCTTCTAGGCGCTGTAGAAATGAATATCGCACTTGCATTTTTCAGAAAAAGAAAAAAATCAGCTGCACGTGAGAACAAATGACGAAATAATGAGAAGCGTTCATATTGGTTGATTTCTACAGATGCCGTCGCGGAAAACGGGAAAAGTTAAAACATGTTTAACTACAATTCCGCTGCGTTTTCGCATTTGTACGCGGCAAATATGGGGTCAATTTGCCGTTACGCTGTTCAGTTCCGTCGTATTTTTCCGCATGTGGGTTCCCGGCTTTAGAAAATGACTCAAAATTTTATGACATAGGCCGGGATCCAGAAACAGCAAAAATTCTCAAACATTCTGGCTTCTGATTGGTCAAACTCATTTCGCTAACAGCGAAAAATCTATCTGGATCTCGGCCATAGTTTTCTTCGATGAAATCAATGCAAAAGGATCATATAAAAGAAAAGTATAAGATTTCTAAAATGTTTTGGCGGGTTTATCGCTATTTGGCATAATTTGTAAACTGTAGAATTAATTAACAGTTTTTCGCTAATTTTGAATAGAAAATTTATGTTTTTAAAGCTGAATTTTATAAAAGCACGTAGATTGAGTAAATATCTGTCCAAAAATTCAATCCTTACTTTTTTCTGTCCATTATTTAAGTCTCTACATCGATTGAAACATAAGTTGTGACGAAGAAAATAAATCTGTCATTTTCAGTATCTCGACGTTATTTTAAAAAATCTATATCTCTGTTTATAATTAATTTATGAGGATGCATTTGATCTCAAATTGGAGATCTTCTTGATTAGGCCCTTTTGGTTTTGGTTCTATTTTTCTGCGATGATTGGTTCTTTTGATATGGGAAATTTTACGCTGGCATTTTTGGTCAATTTAACATGGAGAAGTTGACTTCAGTATAATAAGCAGTTACGGTGTCTTGCGTTTTATTCTTGGCGTTTGTGTGTTTGGCGAGGTTAACATTTTTTTTCAGCTTGGCTTGGCAGAACGACCGTCCTGCTTGATATATCATTTTAAAGCTTATTTTAAACAGCTTCTTTGCAAATTAATTGCTTTAATTTTTTTCTTAGGCTCCTGGATAACTGGCTTCAGAAGCCGAGATGTCAAAATAAGATTTTCGTCAAATTTATTTTTACGAGTTTAAACTCGCTCGCAGTGCAGCACAAACCGCTTGAAACATGAATGGGGTTTAGGGCGAGAGAAGCATCGACGCGACGTAAGCACAGTTCAGCGTTGACTTCAAAAATTTCATCATGAAGACTTTGATCTTTAACTCCTTAACGGTCGCTTAATATTTGGAAAAACCATAAAAAAGTACCTATTTTATTATTACAGAAATTGAATAATTATAAGGCTTCTATATAAAATATGCATTTTTAAGGAAAAAAAAAAAAAAAAAAAAAAAAAAAAAAAAAGTTGTTATAAAACAAATTCACATTTGTGGAAAAAACATCATGTGAGAATTCTGTGTTTTAATGTTTGTTATACAACATACAAATTAATGCGAATAAGACTTTTAATTTTCGCATTTTAGATCTTTATTTATCATCATGAAACAATTTTTACAAATACTATTTGAAATAATATAATATACATTAAATTTTGATTATTAATATTTTTTTGAGTGTGATATATTTCGAGACACGCAACGCAAAGTCCAACATCAGAATCAGCACCAAAAACCAAACCCAAACGCTAATATTCAAAGACTTCACACGGAAACACCAGTTAATTTTTTCTAGTTTCAGAAGTTTTTTCCAGCAATAAATTTCCAGCCCGGAAATATGATGGGCACGAGAAATAACGAACGACACCTCAGCCCGTGATATTGACGGTTTGATTAAATGTATTTAGTTGGAAAAAAAATTATAGCGTTTCAAATTTGAATTAGAAAATTACTAAGGGGTTTTTTCCTTTATATATTTTAAAAATCGTCGGATGTGCCAATACCAAAAATTTCCTCTACTTCATACATATTAAGGTTTGTTGGGGTAACTGGACCCACGAGGTAATTGGGCCATAGGCTATTTCATAAAAAACCGTTGATGTATTTTAAGTTTTAGCTTTTGTGAACAATGCCCCTTAACCTCTACTTCCCAAAACAACGCGTGTCAACTCAATCATAACTTTCTCTTTGCTGTGATAGGTTGTCGAAAATTTACGTTTCTTTTTTTAAAAACAACGTCCATTTAGTTTAACTTCAGCGTATTAAAATACTGTAAGTACTTTTGTTAAACGATCTTTTTTTTTTTTAAGATTAGGCATATAACTATGTTAATATTATTAGGTATCTATACATATTTACTTCATGTTTCAAATGTAAGCCCGGTGTCCCAGTTACCCCATAATTTTTTCAAGAATGGGGTAACTGGGACATGCTGGATCCAGTTACCCCAATAGTTATAAATATTTTTTTTTTTAGTTTCTCTTTCTTGTCTTAGTCTTTCTTGTTTTTTGCTCACAATAAAGAAAATTATAGAATACCTTATTAAAATTATGGAATAAAATTTTAAAAAAGCATATTGGGTGATATCAAACCAAATTTCTTGACCCCTTGAGAGGCGGGGATGCCGTTATGGCATCACATAATTTTAATTCCTAATTGCCACATTGGCACCGGAATTTTATAATGAAAATTTCACCTTTATTCAATACGCGAAAATATACTTTTACTTGTTTTCAAATAGATTCTCTTGTAAATACTGGTGTCATTAAATTATTTCAACATTTTACGAATGCAAATACCTTGCACCTGAAAGCGAAATAGCTAAACCTTGAAATTGTACGATACTTTGAAATTGTACGATACACAGATTAATTACTTAAGTACTTACGTAGCCGTTTGTTCATAGATTTACCTTGCTATTTTTTTCCTTAAAATACCCATGTGACTTTTATAATCATTACCTATACTAAAGTACATAAGTACTTATTTAATTTTTATGTTTTTGGTATAAATAAATCAAATATTTTCAATTTTATTTCTTTTTTTAGACACATTGACAACAAAGGTTTCCCTTACAACGCTCTTTATTGACATCTAATTTACATGATCTGCCTGGTTTAAATTTTTTAAGTTGTTTACACTTTTTCAAACAGGACCTGATATCCCACATGAAAAAAATAAACGTGTGTGGAATATAGACCCTCCTGGTCCACTCACCCCATTTTTATGGGGCAACTGGACCCATGAGGAAAGAAAGATGAAATATGCATATTTTTATATTTTTAAATATTAAAATGTAATTTTGAGCATTTCTGTCTGATAGAGGGAACCTAACTAAATACATTTACAGAATTTCAGGCTTTAATTCAAATGAACATTAGCTTTTTGAAGCTGAATTGTCAGAAACTCCAGAGTCACATTGTAAAATCATGGCCCAGTTGCCCCAACTAACTTTAATACATGAAATGAAACCAAATCGAAGTCGACCGTTAAACCTATATTGGAGGCTTGAGTGATTCAGTATCTTTTTCTCCCATCTTCTCTGGCTAGTTGAAATTTATATCATCTTCGCACGCATTCTTCTCGACATCCCGTGTCCACGAAACTGTCACATTCTGAGAAACTTGCATACAACAGCTTGATCTATCGCTTTCTCGTCCCAAAAATCACTATGACAGCGCCTCCTTATGGGGAATATCCCCATTTACAACTGGGACCTGATGTCCATAGTCAAAAACATACATATGTAAAGTTTTGTTCGATTCGATGCATACCTTCGTGTACTTTCCGATGGTACTATAATGAAAATGGTACAAAAATCGCTATTATAGCGTCCTTCCTGGCGGAATATTCCCAAATTCAACTGGGACCTGTTGGCCATAGCCAAATACATATACAGAGCAACGTCTTTTAAAGGCCACTCCCATTCAATGCAAACCTCTATTAAGGGCCAATATTTTTAGGAACGAAAAATTTTTCCATAGACATAGTGTTAAATTTACTTCTATTAGGGGCTACATCTACCCCTCAAAAAGGCCATTTTTTTCACATATAACTTAAATCCTAAATAGGTGTATTGAATTTCTGAACCAAAATATAAGAGTTCAGCAAACAACTGCACTTAGAACACAGAAGGCAGAGGGAAATGGGGAGGATAGTAACACAATGAAGGACCACAAACTTTTCCACAAGTGAGACAAACAGGTGTTCCTCACACTATATTTGACCTTTCAACCTGCAGGGGTTGGGTTAAAGGGTAAATTTGACCCTTTATTGTGGGCACACAAAGGATAACAGGTTATCTAGAAAAACTGATTCCACATTTATTAAAACTTTGAATGCATATTGACGCACAATTTTCACACTAGAAATTTGATGCTCAGGCTTATGTAAAATTTAAAATTATCGCACTTAAATCAAGCTAAACAGTACATCTGGTTTTGAATGACAAAATCAAAGTTCTTAATTGTCATGATAACAAACATCTGCAAAAAAATTTAATTGCAGCAAGAATGAAATAAATAATCTTGTTAAAAAGTAAGAGAACTTACTGAAATAATATGCAGATTTTAAAAATCGCGGGATAAAAATAAAGAGAAATAAAAAATTTGGTCACTCCTATTCAAGGACAATTTTCAATGGACATAAGGGCCAATTTTCAATGGAACGGCAGGTGGCCCTTACAGAGAAGTTTCACTGTATATGAAATCTACTTCATAAATTCATACACTTTTCGATGATACAAAGATGACACACACACATGGACAGACAAACATTTGGTAAACACATGTTTTTCGGGATCTCTGTCCCCTAAGACATGTAAATCCGCCGAAAATCGGAAGTCGAAAAAAATTTCGATTACAATACTTTCTTCAATTATAGATTTTTTAGAGAAATAATAAAAGCTCATAAGAAAGCAGTAAAATTTAAAACTATTATATATTTTTTTTTTGTCTGTGGCGCTAAATAAAATCTGGCAATATTATTCTTTTATATGTGTTTCGACAATTTAATCAAAAACATTTTCTAAACATAGGATATATTTATACATACGAAAATGATGAAAACCTTGACACGTGAAACTATTTTAAAATGAGATTTAATACATTGGTTTCTTTCATTCATAGCACAAATGTCACAGCTTGTATCAAATAAAAGTGTCACCGACATATGTTATTCAGTGAGATGAATTGTTCAGCATGAGATAAGATGAAATGAATGAAAGAGAATCGATATGAAAATTGAAAAAGATTTTAAAGCTTGAAGGTCTGAATTAGATATTATTTTGGTGGAAAGCGTGGTAAAATAAGCATATATATGAATTGTAAATATTTTACATTTTATTTGCATAGTCCAAAAATTATCACTTAGATTTTTAAACCATAATGAACAGAACGAATATTTTTTTTCTTTTTAAACTGGGTTATATCATATTCAAGGCTGGAGTAGCACAGTTGAACTTTATTCCAACAGAGCGAAAAACGTCCAGATCAGGAATCGAACCTGGATACTTGGTGTGCCGTGCCGATGCCTTACCTGTTAAGCTATCCGGACGATACATGGCTGACATAATTCACTCTTATTTGTTGGACATGCTTGCGCTGCAGTTAGCAGGCATGTTATTACATTTTACTAGATACATAAACAAGTATAATTTTTTAACAATGCATAATGAAAATATGTTCTGCATATAATGCTCTGTATATAACGAAATGGAAAAATCGCTCTGCATATAATTAACAGTAGTATTCTCAAATAGTATAAGAAATACTGAAAATTTATTTTATAACAGAATGTTTCCTATCTTTATACTCCATATCTCGACTGTAATTTCTAAAAAATGCATTTTTCCTTTAGTTTTTCCTATACTATTTTAAAAAATTTAAGTGGTAGAAATCTATTTCAAAATTCTTATTGCTCCAAATTATTTGCTTTAACCTAGTAATGAAAAAAATAACGAAAAGCTTCTATAAAATATGAGTTTGAAAAGAAACTGAAACTACTTTCATATGGACAATAAATATTTTAAAAGTGCTTTAGTGGTGAGATCAAAATTTCGTAAACAGCAATATAAAGGATAATCTAAAAAAGATCATCTACAAATATTTTTATTTCGTATTTCAATCGGAAAATCGAAAAGGAAATGAAAATTATTTTTATTCCGTTTCAAAATGTTATAAAATATAAAAAATAAGTTTTTCCCGTAAGT
Source organism: Maratus speciosus (assembly GCA_963932465.1). Lineage (NCBI taxonomy): Eukaryota > Metazoa > Arthropoda > Arachnida > Araneae > Salticidae > Maratus > Maratus speciosus. Next base: position 327,729,245 of record OZ010798.1, on the reverse strand, counting down.
TTTTACACGAAAGAAAAACTAGTTTGTTGTGGCCATCACAAAACTTTCTTCTATATAAATCGCGTCAATTAAATCATTTAAATAGTAAGAGAAATTACATCAATTTAGAACCAATTCATATCAAAGTACACCTGAATTTGAAGTTTGATGAAAATTCGTGCATTAGTTATTGAGATAGAGCTGTAGGGGAAATTCTGAAAAAATGCAGCATAGCAGCGCCACCTGTTGAGCGATTTGCATCAAAACACAAACAGCACTAATTCAAATTAAGGTATACCGGAATCTGAAGTTTGATGAAAATCCGTGCATTAGTTCTGGAGCTAGAGCTACTGTGGAAATCACAAAACTGCAGCACAGCAGCGCCACCTGTTGAGGGATTTACACCACAAGGTGCAAAACGTCAAGTCATGTCAAGCACTAACCGAATCTGAAGTTTGATGAAAATCCGTGCATTATTTCTTACGACAGAGCTATTATGAAAATCGTGTAAATGCTGCAAAATGCAGCATAGCAGCGCCATCTGTTGAGCGATTTGCACCAAAACTTTACCAGCACCAATTCATACCAAGGATTAACTGAATCTGAAGTTTGATGAACATCCGTGCATTAGTTCTTGAGATAGAGCTAGTGCAGAAATCGCGAAAAATGCAGCATAGCAGCGCCACCTGTCGGGCGATTTACACCAAAAACTAATCAGCACTAATTTATATTAGGGACTACTTCAATATAAATTTTTATTAAATTTCGTGCATTAGTTCTTGAGATAAAGCGTCCACAAAATTTGTGTCACATACAGACATACAGACATTTGGTAAAAACATGTTTTTTGGAATCTCTGACCTCTAAAACGTGTAAATCCGTCGAAAACCGGAAGTTGAAAATTTTTACGAATTCAATACTTTCTTCTTGTAAAGATAGAAGAAATTAAAAAACAAGAAAGGCAAATCATGCATCAAGCATACATTATGAAACACTTTCCAACATATTCAGAATACTGCAAAAAAAAAACTTCACTATTTGATAAGGTGAAAAATGATGTCTAAAGAAAGAAGTCGGATGTGCCGATTCCTAAACTATCTTCTATACATACATGTTAATAGTATTTCAAAATTCGATATCACAGTGCTATCATTAAATGGCAGTCTATGCCCATCAGGAAGATTCTAAAAAAATGAAATTACATGCATTTTTCCTTGAGATATGACTACTACTAAAATCGTATAAATCCTGCAAAACACAGCGTAGAAGCGGAACCTTTTGAGTGATTTACACCAAAACCTAATCAGCAACATCTTATGTCAACGTGTAACTAAAATTGAAGTTAGATGAAAATTCGTGCGTCAGTTCTTGAGATAGAGCTACTGCGGAAATCGCGAAAAATGCAGAGTAGCAGCACCACCTCTTGGGCGATTTGCACCAAAACGTTATCACCACCAATTCATGGACTAACTGAATCTGAAGTTTGATGAAAATCCGTGTATTAGTTCTTGAGATAGAACTAATTCAGAAATCTTGAAAAATGCAGCATAGCACCGCCACTTAATGGGCGATTTACACCAAAAATTAATCATCACCAATTTATATGAGAGACTATTTGAATACAAATTTTTATTAAATTCCGTGCATTGCTTCTTAAGATAGAGAGCCCACACAATCTGTGTCATATACAGCCAGACAGAGTCAAAGACAGACATTTTGTTAAAACAGGTTTTTCGGGATCTCTGACCCCTAAATCGTGTAAATCTGTCAAAAATCTGAAACCGAAAATTTTCACAAATCCAATACCTTCTTCTTGTAAAGATAGAAAAAGTAATAATTTGGAAAACACATAACACATTTGAAAAGTTAATTTTAGAGATTGCCATCTATAGTAAAAAAAAATATCCAAATTATTATGAGCATACCTGCATATAATGTATATGATCTATAGACTTATATTATACAGGGTGTCTCAAAAGGTCGTTTACAAACTTAATATGCTGGTCTGTCATATCATGAGGAACAAGATTTACGTAGGAACTTGTGTTCGAAAATGCAAACTGCGACCGCTAGAGGACGATGAGCGCAGCTGTGGAGGGGAAGAAAGAAAGGATATTAAAAGAGGTATTAATATGGCTTTTATTAAAGGGCATGGTTTAATTTTCAGAAGGGGTTCAAAATTCCTTCCATTCGCCGCAATGCATCCTTCACAATGTCAAAGCATGGATTCACGGACCCGTTCAAAATGGGCAGGTGTTTCATGTACTCGTGCCGTAGCTTCCACGATCCTGGACACGAGATCCATGTCCGATGTTAGGAGCGTCTCGTACACCATGGACATCATGTGCCTCTACAGATAGAAATCCAGGGTAGTCGGGTCGGAGAATCGCGGTAGCAATGCGACTAGTCCGCCTCTGCCATTCCAGCGATTAGAATATGTCCTTTCGAGGTATTCTCGCACAGTGTAGCTAAAAAGAGCAGGCGCTCCATCATGCTGAAACCAGATGTTTCGGCGTGTAGCGGCTGGAACGTCACCCATCAGATCCAGCAAGACTCTTTCTAAGAAAATGCGATAGGTATTCCCGTCGAGGCGCTGAGATAGTAGGTAAGGGACAATTAACGTGTCACCGATAATACCAACCCAAACGTTTACGGCGGAACGTTGTTGACGTGCATGGGCACGTGTAGAACTTGGGTTTTCATGCACCCATATGTGCATGTTGTGCAGGTTCTGGACACCCTCCTTTGTAAAACAGGATTCATCCGAAAACAAAATCTACGATGAAAAATCCGGTTGTGCGACTCGTTATTGCAAATAGCAGAGTGCTAATGCAACGCGTTGGGGATAATCGCCAACGCACAATGCCTGTACTCTTTGTAAGTGGTAGGGGTGTTGCGTGTCCTCATGCAGCATGCGCATAATGCTGGAACGATGTACACCCAAGACGCGTTCGCTTGATCGGAGACTTGTTTGCGGGTTCCCGTCAAATTCCCGTAGCACGGTTTCCTCTACGACAGGTGTGCGTGTAGTGCGTTCTCGACCGATGTGGCTACGTACTTGGAAAGCGCCTGCTTCACGCAATCTGCGGTGCAATTGACCAAACAAAACATGACTTGGCTGACGTCTGCTTGGGAAGCGCTCAAGGTACATCCGTTCCGCGGCTCGTGCATTTCCATCCGCGGCGCCATATACGTAATGCATATCGGCAAATTCTGCGTTACTGAACCAATTCATCCTTCTCCTGCAACGTCCTCGCCTGAAATGATTACGTTTCCCACTCTCCTGTAAGCCTGCGCTCATCGCCCTCTAGCGGTCGAAGTTTTAATTTTTGAACACAAGTTCCTATGAGAATCTTATTTATCATGATATGACAGACCAGCATGTTAAGTTTGTAAACGACCTTTTGAGACATCCTGTATATACATATACAGGGTGTCAATAATTAAACGATCCTATTTTAAAGTTGTCCACACACAAAACTATAGTTCGGAAAGTTGTGAAATTTTGTGGAGGAAAGATAAATGATAAAGATATGTGAACTTGTTTGAGCGAAAAAATTAGTTCAAAATTTCACCACCGGATGGCGTATTTTTAATAAATTACACAATTAGCATACTAAGATAGTTTACAAATTTTATCACAACCAAACATGCAACAAATCCCTTTCATCATTTTCAGATACCATGTGGAATCTTAAAATAGCATGTTCCTCAGTTGACCCGCAGTATGTTCTGGGAAATACTAAGAAAACGTGAAATGCTGTCTTTAAGATCAAGTAAAGTTAATAAATAAAATTCTAAAATATCGTAATTCTGTGCTAAATGATATACGCGTAATTCATTAGAAACGCCCGCTGGTGGCGAAATTTCGAACTTCTTTAACGAATTCTCATTCCTTTATTATGACTTTCACAAAATTTCACACCTTTATGAGCAATAGTTTCGTCTGTAGAAAACTTTAAAATAGGGTCATTTAATTATAGACAACCTGTATATATACTGCATAATAAGAAAAATTTAGTTCTGTTAGGAAAAGCATCACAGTGTTGAAAATTACCCTTTAAAAATTACCCTCAATAGGCGGAAACGTACTAGAACTCTTTTGTGCAGTTTTCAATATGATCTATAGAGTTTATATACACTAAGTAATACATGCAAACGCCTACTACAATTGAAAACTCATTTCCAGCAATTCTCGCTGATACACTATATGGCCAAAGGTGACAGGTTACATGCGATTTTAGACGTTTTGTTAAATATCTAGAAAAATACATGAGGAATTAACCTGAAAAACCAGGTGTGTAAACAGTATAATATAGCTCATATATTTTCGCGAAGATTTTTTCCCGATACCCCATAGGAGACCGTCAACAAATTAAAAAAGAACGAATATCTATTGGATAATTCTGTAAAAACTAATGTAGCAAAAACGTTCAAACTCGAGTTTATTAATAAGTGGCTTGTTGTAATATATTATGTTCATTTTTATGAGGATGGCATGCATGCTTGTAGAGAAATTAAGGTTTTTTTTAAAAACAGTCCCAAATTTCGCCAAGTTTTTTTTTATTATAATTTGAAGAGTTCTTAATATAAAAAAAAGTTATTTTCAGAAAATATGACAAACAACATTGTACACAATACTCTGCAATCAGAATTAAAAAATAATAAAAATTGGGTGAAAAAGGAGTAGGTTTACTAAAAAATGTTTCACTGCTCATGCGCGACTGCAATCAAAATATAATGTGCATAATGTATTAGCTAAGTACATAGAGCAACTTTTGTGAAAGTCTCAAAATCATAGCTCGAAAATTCTGAAAATTATCGTCGATAGAATAAGCTCGAAATCCGTTGTTCCCAAAAGGAAGCAAAAAGAGGAGGGGTTGTATCCAAATATAGTAGTAGGTGCAATATTGTGTGCGCTATCTTGGGACTAATCAACAGATATTTGATACAGCCCCTGATGTTTTTGCTTCTATTTGGGAACAACGGATTTCGAGCTTATTCTATCGACGATAATTTTCAGAATTTTCAAGCTATGATTTTGAGATTTTCACATAGTTTGCTCTATATACTTAGCTAATACATTATGCATATTATATTTCGATTACATTCGCGTATGCGCAGTGAAACATATATTAGTAAACCTGCTCATTTTTCATTCAATTTTTATTATTTTTAATTCTGATTGCAGAGTGTTGTGTACAATGTTGTTTGTCATATTTTCTGTAAATAACTTTATTTTATATTAAGTACTCTGCAAATTATAAGCAAAAATCGTGGCGAAATTTGGGACTGTTTTTATAAAATCCTTAATTTCTCTACATACATGCTATAATACATATTTTTAATACATGCTATCCTCATAAAAAGGAACACAGTATATAATATACTGTATAAGCCACTTATTAATAATCTCGAGTTTGAACTCTTTTGCTACATTAGTTTTTACAGGGATATCCAAAAGATATTCGTTATTTTTATATTTGTTGACGGTCCCCTATGGGGTTTCGGTAAAAAATCTTCGCGGGAATATATGACTTGTACTATACTGTTTATACACCTGCAGTTTCAGATTAATTCCTCTTGTATTTGTCTGGATATTTAACAAAACGTCTAAAATTGCAAGTGACTTTTTGCCATATAGTGTATACATTACATTTCATATAACCGAATTTTTTTTGTGTGTGTGTTAATGAACGATAAAAGGATTAAACAGACATAGCAACTTTATAGTATTTTTACTTGCTTCTATCCTTACAAGAAAGCATTGGATTCGTGAAAAAATTTGATTTCCAATTTTCGACGGATTTACGCGTTTTAGAAAGTCCTGAACACGATTTGACTATTTTTAGAAAACGCCCATATGTGAGTCTGTTTGTCTGTATTTGCGGGTGTTCTATCTCAAGAACTAATGCACAAAGATTAATAAAACTTTAGATTCTAGTCCCTGATATAAATTGGTGCTATTTACTTTTTTGTATAAATCGCCCAATTCATGATTTCCGCAATAACTCTATCTCAAGAACTAATGCACGTATTTTCATTAAACTTCAGATTCAGTTATACTTTGTTATAATTTGGTGTTGATTCCTTTTTTGGTGTAAATACCTTAACAGTTGGTGCTGCTATTCTGCATTTTCCCTGATTTCTGTAATAGCTCTCTCTCAAGAGCTAATGTACAAATTTTTATCAAACTTCAGATTCAGTTAGTCCCTGATAGTAGTTATAAAATGGGCGTTCTACATAAGCGGCGTACGCGGCACGACCTTGAACGACCTCTGCATTTGGTATGAAGGTTATGCGGCGTACTCTTCGAGGAGGGGGTCAAGGTTATGCGTCATCTTCTAGTACGAGGGGTTATTTTGAGTTCGATTTTTTTACTAATGATAATTAATTAAGAAATTTTAATTGGGAGACTTTAACTTTTTTGAGGGGTAATTTTTGAAGATTAAAATTTTAGGAGATTGATTTTTTTTTCGTCGTACTACAGCACGAGGGGTTATTTTGAGTTGGATTTTTTTCATTAATGATAATTAAGAAATTTTAATTGGGGGACTTTAATTTTAGGGAGTAATTTTTGGGGGTAATTTTTGAGATAGAATGTTTGGGGTATATTGATTTTTCTTTTCGTCGTACTACAGTACGAGGGGTTATTTGTACTTTTGAAAAATTAACTTAAAAGTTTTAATTGGTAAACTTTAATTTTAGGGAATAATTTTTTGAGATAGATTTTTTTTTTTTTTTACGGACATTTATTTTTTTAGCGCACTTGAGTTTTCGGTGTTATTTTTTTGGGGCGCAATTTTTGTGTTAGATATAATACTAGTGGCGATTTTTAATACTAATTTGGAAAACTTTCAAATATTTTTTATTTTCGCGATTTTTCATTGGCAATCGAATTTTAAACATTAATTAAAAATTTTAATTGGGAGACTTTTAAATATTTTTTAACGCAATTTTTAGATAAAAATGGAATTTTAAACATAAATTTGATCAGAGGATTTTACGCGATCCAATTTAGTGACGTATGCGCTCGAGTATTTAGTATTAATTAAAATTATGAATGAGGCCACATGTGAATTTTTGGCATTTAGTCTTAGAATTTATTTTTGCGAATTTTTAAACAGTACTGCCCCACCAGTGGCTGAGAGGTTCTGATCACGAAGCTGGTAGACGTGAAGTGCTGGGTTCGATCCCAATCGCGCCCATCGGCCTAATCGTTCGGAGTTTTCGTGGTTTTCTTCGAATCATGGATTTGCATGCGTAAATTCGGGTTAGGTTCCCTTAGAAAGACCCCCACGAACGGCACTCCCCCCTCGAGCCTATATCCCTAGTGTAGATAATCGGCCGTCAAAATCAACCAACCTTTTAAATAGTACTAGTAAACTTTAGAATTTTTTTTTTACTGAATCTGTGTTATATTTGTGGGAATTCTTATAAGGATATGAGATATTTAAAAGGATGTCGGTTTTTGGTATACGATTTGTTATGCAATTTTTAGATATGTGTGTATTGCTTAATCCATATGAAAATATATTTTGAAAAAAACATGAAATGCCATTCATAAAGATATTACGAAATTTAGCCCCCCTTTCTCCCCCTAAATGAATATATATATATATATATATTTGTAAAATACAGGGTTACCTATTAAATGGTGCGTTTGAATTTAGAATCACCAATGTCCCTTAACCCAAAATTTTATTGAAGCATGTTTCTGAAAATTAATATATTTTTAAACAGTGCCATTTTTAATTAACTAGATCTATTTTTAAAAACTAGAAAATCGATTTTTTGAATATATACTTTTTAAACTTTTATACCTTTTGAACGTTTTTATTAAAACACTTTGAATTTTTAATAAGATTTTGGAAAAAACCGCACTTTTTACAAATTTACGCTAATATTAATAATTGCTCTTTTTTGAATAAAACTCCTCAATGCCTTAGTTTAAAACACTATTTCATGTTACATATATTTTCCAAAAAGAAAACACACTTACTTTAATATTTTTCCGTAAACGCCAGAGGTAAAATCTTGGAGCTCTTCAAAACGCATGTTTCTACACGACAAATTCTACTATACTGAACTGCGTTATCTTGGGAACACTCAGACGTGATTCACTTTATCTAGATAAGGGTTTTTCCCAAACACAGTGGGTGAAACGATATTAGATTTTAATTTCAATTCACTAATGGGGGTCATAAATTTAGATTAGCTAATGAGAATTAGAAATTAATGTGTAGCGTAATTGGATCTTTTTTTAAAGATATATTTCAAATAGAAACATTATTAAAGATTGACTCATGTGATTTCAACATTAATTTAATATTGTGTCATTCATAACAAATAAATGAATGCGTAATTAAGATTTTCAAATAATTAATTTAAGATTATTTATTACCTCACTCATAACAATTTTAATTTACGAACGCATAATTAAGATTTAACATAACCTCACCCATAACGAATTTAATTTCTGAACGCATAACTAAGATTTAACATTATGTCACTTAAAACGATTTTAATTTATGAATGCATAATTAAGATTTAACATTGTGTCACTGAAAACTAATGCAATGAATAAATACATAATTAAAATTTAACATTGTGTACTGATAACTAATACAATGAATGCATAATATAGAATTTATATCAAAATGGGGGTCATTTTTTCTCATAGATTTATTTTAAATAAAATTGGAATATTCATTTATTAATACTGTTTTAATAATTTAATGTTTGTGTCACATTTATTTTGGATAAAATTAAAACTATTATATAATTAGATCTTTTTAAAACGGATACTTTTTAAATTTATTCATTAACCGGGGAAATACTTCAAACACGTCATGAATGAGTCATCACGAATAATTGAGTTTTCCCTCGTAAACATGAAAGTTTTAATAAATGCATTGAGGTATATGAAAAGTGACACACATTGAAATAATCATTCCGCACAGTGAACTTTGAACTTTTAGTCTAGTTCTAATTTAGATCTAGTTCAAATTTTACTAAGTTTACACGCTACGTAATAGAGGTCACGTGATATTATCACCAATCACAGTTCATTCGTTATCATTAATGCACACGCGCGCCCTCTATGAGTGTATAAATTTGCATGCAACGAGACGTTATCATTAATCTGAGTACTGAGATAGCTGCGTGAAGACGCTTTCGACTGTTCGGTAATTTGAGTTAGTATTTGCTTGTGTTAAAATGGAGCAAGGCAACATTTTTCTGATTTCAACACGATGAGTCATCCCCTTTCACCAGAATTGAAGGACAAAGGCATGGAAGTTTCGAATAATGAAGTGGCACAAGCCCCGCATTCTTCTGATTCCAACACGAGGAGTCAACCCCTTTCACCAGAATTGAAGGGTTCAGATTTGGAAGTTTCATCGCAACCTGTTTTGAATAATGAAGTGTCAACCTCTTCATCAGATCTGCAGAAGTTTCCTTTTGTGTGTAATGTGTGCAACAAAGCTTTTTCTCAAAAGTTTATATTAAATAGATACGTGAAATCTCACTTGCAGAAAAAACCATTTCCATGTGATTTGTGTGAAAAAAGTTTTATTCAAAACAGTGATTTTCAGCAACATAGAAAGATTCATTCAAAGACCTCAGTAATTTATAATTGTGAATTTTGCAGTGAAGTGTTTTCGAGAAAGTGGAACATGATTAGACATAGGAAGATTCATTCGAAGACTCCTGTGATTTTTTATTGTGAATTTTGTAGAGAAGTGTTTTCGAGAAAGCGCGATTTATTAAAACATAATGTTATCCATAACCCTTCCAAGCAATTTAATTGCAAAGAATGTGACATCTTATTTTCAAGAAAGCGCGATTTATTAAAACATAAGATTACCCACAAGTCTACCAAGCAATTTAAATGCAATGAATGTGACAAAGTGTTTTCGATGAAACGTGATTTATTAATACATAAGATTATTCATAAACCTACAAAGCAATTAAATTGCAATGAATGTGTGGAAGTATTTTCAAGAAAACGAGACTTAATGAAACATAAAATGATTCATAAGCCCCAAAGGAATATAAATGTGTGCATTGTGCCGAACTGTTCAACCGAAAGTCTGATTTATTTCGTCATGTGGATACTTCACATAAGGTTTTATGCAAACCTGTTAAATCACCATCTTTAAAAGATATGTTATATGAAAAGGTAAAACATTTTAAAAGATTTAATGCACTCGGTGTTTTTGCGAAAACTAGGATTGATTCGAATGAGGAGAATGACAAAGACTTTATCATATTTTTTGATAGTGTTCGACCAGACGTTTCGAATGAATTACATTATCAGATTGAAGTAAAAAAGTCCATGAAATGGTATGCAACTGTACAAGCTATTGTTAGACGTGTAACTAATGAGGGGGACATAGAGACTGCCTCTCCCTCTTTTCATTCTAAAACTGTGCTCGAATTAACAAATCAAAATTTAACTGTGCATATTGAGGAAGCCTTTTCAAAAATGATGAATTCCTATGAGAAATTCACTGAACGTGGTTCTAATTGGATATTAGAACAAATTTTGAACATTGAATTGTCGACAGCTAAATATAGTGGAATTAAAATATTTGTACCCTTTTTTGTATGATTTTTCAATTTTGTAATTGCTATTTAAAACGATCAATAAATATTATGTGATTTTAAAAGCTTAGAGCTTTTATTTAAAAATAATTTTCATATTAACTATTTTGTAAAATTTTCTAAAGTCAAAACTTTGTTTTGAATACATTAGAATTTGACTGAACATATATATCTGACATATTTTAACTACTTTTTAAATTCTTGATTAAGTTCCATAAATGCTTGACAGTAACAAATATTTTCTAAATGTATAAGATAAATTAGTATTCACATATAAATTGCACTTACCTTTTACGAACACATCTACTGTATACACATACTTGAATAATGGAGAAGAAAAGTTCTTATCTAATGATAATTCAAATCACTGGTAAATTTAGACAAGTCATTGATGAGTCATTAATGGGATTTTTCCCAACATATATGTCGTCACTGATTAAGAGTAGATTAAAAAATTTCGACTATGAAGCTTTAATTCAAATAAACACAACTCCTCTCATTGATTTTTTAAAAAATAATTTAGTTACTCTTTCAAAAATAAACTATTTTTAATTCTATTCAATGAAAAAATAAAAAAATTGATAAAGTCATTCAGTAAACTCTTCTAAAATCTGCTATATTTAACTTGCGCGAGAAAATAATCGAACCTTTTACTATGTTAATTACGAAGGGAATGACTGATAACATCCTTGCTTATCTACTAACCCAAGATCGCATCATATCCCCGAGCATACGCTATGCTAACTAGTGACGCAATTGATCGCTGATAAGATTAGAACTTGCATTCATATCTTCGCAAAGCAAGTGTACGAGCTAGACGTGCCTAGGTAAGTAGTATTTCAAGTTCTTTTTATAATAAGTTTCTAATATATAGTGTAGACAACTATAACAATTTTTTCCTTTTTAAGAAAAATTTCACTATTAAATAAAATTTTTTTAACCAAACGCTTTAAGACATCTAAATTTTATTGTTATTTTCAAAACATACTATAAATATATATCCCTGTATGTATACATATGCATGTGTGTGCGTGTGTATTTGTAAATGTGGAAAAAATTTAAAAGGTAAACAAATTAAAAGTTAATAATAAATTTTAAATATATATATTTCAAGACAGTATTAAATATTTGAAAAACGTTACAAATTATTAAAAATGGTTTTTTTTATTATTTAGTTACAAATTAACGAAATATGTTTTTTTATACGTATGTTAACAAAACAAATGTTTTAAATATGTTGATACTATAAATAAGTTAGTCAATTTATACTTTTATTTGAATGTGCATATATATTTATTTATTATATATGTTTGTAAATTTCCCTGTTTTAATTGTCTAGTGAATACATTCAACCTTCCAATTATTTATCCTAGCTTTCGTTTCTTTTCACAATAAACCAACCACCCAACTACTTTCCCAAACAATTATCTGTTTACCTTAGCAACCAAAGACCTTTTATCTACTCATGAGAAAATGTTTTAGAAACTAGAGTCTACCTTTTCAATCGGATAAACAATGTCTAATCAAATAGGATATGTCCTAACTTGAATTATACCTTTTATGTGACATTACTAAACAAGCTACTAACATGTCATTACTAAAGTTACTTGTAAAAATAACATGATAACTTGTTTTCACTATACTAACTTAATGATTTTCGTAGGTTTTATATAATAATCGACATGTTTGGTTATCTCTCATCATAGTGTTCTAAAATATATCCAAAAAAGTTTGCTACTATTAAAAACATGCTTTTAATTGAGATAGGTTTCACTCTTATTATTTCAAAACATATAACACAAAATATTTTTATCAAATAATCACTATTTTTCACAAGTTTGCAATATAAGTAATTTGAAAAATTTTATGCTAACTAGGGTTAGTAGTATTCAGACTTAAAAATATCTTTATAGATTAAACAGGAAAATTAATGTGTCTAACAAATCTTTTACTATTTTTAGTTAAACTTAGTGTCATGAAGTATAACCACAAAGCTTAAAATTATACTTTTCACTTTTCTTACTATTACAAATTATTGTTTTAAAATTTATTAAAAATATTAAATACTATTACATTATAATTTCAAATACATTTTACAATAAAAACATACAAAATTATACTTATCTAATACGGCAGCTAGTTGAACACACAACACAACCATCTTGTGCAAAAACTCGCGGAGAAATGAATAATTCTAAGTCCTTATCAGCTTATCTTATCACTGATTATTCTTAGTACAAATTTAGTAAAAATTATTTCTTAGTACAAAGATACTATGTACTTTTAATGTTACTAAGTATTTACAATACTTTGTACTTATACTAAGAAATATTTAATTATAAAAATAATTAATTCCAATAATTAATAATTAACTGTAATAATTAATTTTATAAACGCATTTTTATAAAAACCAATTACAGGAAAAGTGCTAATTGCAATTAGAAATGAGAGCTGTAAATTATGAAATCTGGAATAGGCACTACTAAGCACACGATAAACGTCACGTGACCCGTGACGAGACTAGTGACATCACATAGATCTTGTGATAATCTAATCAGTGATAAGATAAGCTGATAAGGACTTAGAATTATTCATTTCTCCGTGAGTTTTTGCACAAGATGGTTGTGTGTTCAACTAGCTGCCATATTAGATAAGTATAATTTTGTATGTTTTTATTGAAAAATGTATTTGAAATTATGGTGTGATAGTATTTAATATTTTTAATAAATTTTAAAACAATAATTTGTAATAGTAAGAAAACTGAAAAGTATAATTTTAATCTTTGCGGTTATATTTCATGACACTAAGTTTAACTAAAAATAGTAAAAGATTTGTTAGACACATTAATTTTCCTGTTTAATCTATAAAGATATTTTTAAGTCTGAATACTACTAACCCTAGTTAGCATAAAAATTTACAAATTACTTATATTGCAAACTTGTGAAAAATAGTGATTATTTAATAAAAATATTTTGTGTTATATGTTTTGAAATAATAAGAGTGAAAACTATCGGAATTAAAAGCATGTTTTTAATAGTAGCAAATTTTTTCGATATATTTTAGAAAACTATGATGAGAGATAACCAAACATGTCGATTATTATATAAAATCTACGAAAATTATTAAGTTAGTATAGTGAAAACAAGTTATAATGTTATTTTTACAAGTAACTTTAGTAATGACATGTTAGTAGCTTGTTTAGTAATGTCACATAAAAGGTATAATTCAAGTTAGGACATATCCTATTTGATTAGACATTGTTTATTCGATTGAAAAGGTAGACTCTAGTTTCTAAAACATTTTCTCATGAGTAGATAAAAGGTCTTTGGTTGCTAAGGTAAACAGATAATTGTTTGGGAAAGCAGTTGGGTGGTTGGTTTATTGTGAAAAGAAACGAAAGCTAGGATAAATAATTGAAAGGTTGAATGTATTCACTAGACAATTAAAACAGGGAAATTTACAAACATATATAATAAATATATATATATATATATATATATATGCACATTCAAATAAAAGTATAAATTGACTAACTTATTTATAGTATCAACATATTTAAAACATTTGTTTTGTTAACATACGTATAAAAAACATATTTCGTTAATTTGTAACTAAATAATAAAAAAAAAATCATTTTTAATAATTTGTAACGTTTTTCAAATATTTAATACTGTCTTGAAATATATATATTTAAAATTTATTATTAACTTTTAATTTGTTTACCTTTTAAATTTTTTCCACATTTACAAATACACACGCACACATATATATTTTATATCCTATATATTTTATATTCCTATATATTTTATACGCCTTTTTACTTTCTTCTATCTTTACAAGAAGAAAGTATTGGATTCATGAAAATTTTCGACTTTCGGTTTTCGACGGATTTACACATTTTAGGGGTCAGAGATTCCAAAAAACATGTTTTTACAAAATGTCTGTCTGTGACTCTGTGAGTCTGTCTGTCTGTCTGTCTGTCTGTCTGTCTGTCTGTGTGTATGTGACACAAATTTTGTGGGCGCTCTATCTCAAGAACTAATGCACGGAATTTAATAAAAATTTATATTAAATTAGTCCCTAATACAAATTGATGCTGATTAGTTTTTGGTGTAAATCACTCAACAGGTGGCGCTGCTATGCTGCATTTCCCGCGATTTCTGCACTAGCTCTATCTCAAGAACTAATGCACGGATTTTCATCAAACTTCAGATTTAGTTAATCCTTGATATGAATTGGTGCTGGTAACGTTTTGGTGCAAATCGCTCAACAGATGGCGCTGCTATGCTGCATTTTGCAGCATTTACACGATTTTCGTAATAGCTCTATCTCAAGAAATAATGCACGGATTTTCATCAAACTTCAGATTCTGTTAGTGCTTGACATGAGTTGACGTTTTGCACCTTGTGGTGTAAATCTTTCAACAGGTGGCGCTGCTATGCTGCTTTTTTTGTGATTTCCGCGATATCTCTATCTCAAGAACTTATGCTCGGGTTTTCAACAAACTTCAGATTCAGGTATACCTGGATATGAATTAGTGCTGTTTATGTTTTGCTGTAAATCGCTCAACAGGTGGCGCTGCTATGCAGCGTTTTTCTCGACTTCCACAATAGTTCAATGTCCAGAACTAATGCACGGATTTTCATCAAATTTCAGATTCAGTTAGTTCTTGACATGAATTGATGTTTTGTACCTTTTGCTGTAAATCGCTCAACAGGTGGCGCTGCTGTGCTGCATTTTTTGTGATTTCCACAGTAGTTTTAGCTCCAGAACTAATACACGGATTTTCATCCAACTTCAGATTCCGGTATACGAATTAGTACTGTTTGTGTTTTGGCGATTCCGGTTTACGATTCCGGTATATGAATTAGTACTGTTTGTGTTTTGGTGCAAATCGCTCAACAGGTGGCACTGCTATGCTACATTTTTCAAAATTTCTCCTACAGCTCTATTTCAATAACTAATGCACGAATTTTCATCAAATGTCAAATTCAGGTATACTTTTATATAAATAAATTGATGTAATTTATTTTACTATTTAAATGATTTAATTGACGTGATTTATATAGAAGAAAGTTTTGTGATGGCCACAACATACTAGTTTATTATTGATTCTGAACTGTGTAAATTATGAAAACCGAAATTCTTTTTAACTTAGTAAAACCAGATTTAAGGACAAAAAAAAGTGCGTTGAAATAAAGAATTTATTTATTTATTCATTTACTTATTAATTTTATTTGTGGCAGTGGTGCTATATTATCTAGAGTTTAAAAAAAATTAACTTCACAGCTTAAATTGTGTTAAGATATTCATTTGAGATTTGTGTTCAAATACTCAATTTCTTCGATATTCTCAACGCCACCTGGCGTAAGGTCTCCCAGCAGTAATACTGCAAAAGTACGTGCACTTCCATGTAGTGGTGGGCCAGCGCATGAGATGAAACGGAAGTCCACCAGAATTTTATCTGATGATTTCCAACAGCAAAGTTGACTGAAGCTGTCCAGCAGTGGTCATGCAGTGGTAGACCACCAGCCAGCACTTCTCCATCATTGCCAGCACCTATCTTGCTGCTGGCCAGCAATTTCCTCTTTGCTGGGTAGTTATGTTATTTACCTTATTTCCCTAAATAAAGAAGTTTTGTTAAAGCATTCAGGAAGTGTTGGAAAGTGTTTCATAATCTATGCTTAATGCATGAATTTTCTTTCTTATTTTCTTTTTGTCTTGGCTTCCGCTAGTGTCTCGGCATAAAAGACGTAGAAGGAACCCTCGGAAACGCTATTCTCAGCCAATTCTGCGGCGGTCGGTCACATCTCCAACCCCGACCGCAACCGAAACGAACATTAAGCTCGAAGCCGCTGCTGTCGTTTGGTGTCTCTAGGACCCGAACTCCAACTTTTCCCGCGGTTTTCGATGTCTTCGAATTCTTGTTTTCGATGTTTGCTTTTTGAGCTCAACCCATTCGCTCGTTAATAATCTCCGTTAGAATAAAACTGCAACCCAAAACCAGTGGAAGTGCTACACTATATGGCCATTGATGATCGGACACTTTCAATTTTAGACATTTTCTCGAATATTTAAAGATATATTTGCCGGATTTTTCTGGAACTTCAGGATTATGAAGACTATGTTCTACTTCATACTTATCAGCGGCTGTTTGATCAGAAGGACAATTACGGGACCAATAAAAAACTCAAAGAAAAAAAATAATGTTTGGGATCACCCTGTAAAATAAAATGCACGAAATGATCTATCGCTATAGCTTACGAATATATGGATATTGTACAATATATGTATTCATTTGTGGAAGAATAGAGCGTATATTCATAAAAATATATCAATTTTTTTATGTTAAAAAAATTGTATGTTTTTTGTTTATATCATTCAGCGTTTTTTACCAAATTTAACGCCAGTTTCAGAAAATTTGACAAAATGCAGTAGAAATAATATGGTGTAATTGGAATTTACATTCCAATTGGTGTAATTGGAATTTGATGAAATATCACCAGTAGAATGAAATATTTTTTATTTGCGTATGCGCGCACGATAAAAATATTTCGTTCCGTGATTTGATAGTCAACTTTATGGTGCAACTCATAAAAAAAAAGTCAGTCAAACATCCTGAAAATTCAGAAAGATACCGGCAATAGACTGAGATGATTTTTAGTTGTTCTTTAAAAACAGCTAAATGATAAGGGTTTTCCATAAATTGTCGTTTTTAATTTTTACTTTTTTTTATTTTCATTTTTATGGATGCTTTAGACCTTCTTGGAAAATCACCAGAACGAGCCTATTCCAAGAAAAAAAGAAATATCAAAATCTAAGCATTTCTTCTAAATCTACTCGTTGACATTTACTAAGTACAAACTCCTTTGCTGAAAGCCAGTTAATAAAAAATGACAATTTGTGGAAAATCCCTTATCATTCAAGAGCTTTTAAAGAGCAACTAAAAATTAGCTCAATTATATTGTCGACATCTTTGTGAATTTTTACGATATTTAACTGGCTTTTATTCATCAGTTGCTCCATAGAGTTGACTATCAAATCATGAAAAAAAAAAAAAAAGTACGTGCACGCATGCGCATATAAAAAATATTTTATTCAACTGCTCATATTTCATCAAATATTTAATATATTTACATTTCAATTACACTATATTATTTCTACTACATTTAACGAAATTTTCTGAAACTGGCGGTAAATTTGGTAAAGAAGCCTGCATGATATAAAAAAAAAAAAAAAAAAAAAAATTGCTAAAAGTTTTTGAACTTAAAAAATCGATATATCTCCATGAATATAAGTTCTATTCTTCCACAAATGAATCCATATATTCGTAATTATTCATATTTTCGTAAGCTATACCAATAGATTATTTCGTGCATTTTATTTTACAGGGCGATCCCAAAAATTATTATTTTTCTTTGATTTTTGTTGGCCCCCTTAATTGTCCTTCTCATCAAATCGTCATTTAAAAATATGAAGTAGAACATATTCTTCATAATCCTGAAGTTCCAGAAGAATCCGACAAATATATCTTTAGATATTCTGCAAAATGTCTAAAATTGAAAGTGTCCGATCATCAATGGCCATATATTGTATATGCTGTTATATCTGCAATCAATGTATTTTAATTATTTATGAATGAGTATTTAAATTATATATGAATGTGGGTTGTTATATGAAAGTGACTGCAGCGCTCTTGATCTCCAAATTTGAAAGTTATCGGCCTTATCTGGAATATGAGACATAGCCAAGAACAGACAATTATTCGGTTTAGTAGCAAAAGATGTCTTACATGTAAAAACAATTTTGTTACACTTTTAAAATTCCGCAGAAAACTGTCCAGTCATTCAACTATTTTTTTTATAGAAAACGGTTACATAACTATAATTTATCTGACCAATGTGAACGCTTAATAATATTGTCAATTGACTGTAATCTATAAAAACGGTTATCTAACTGAACTGTTTATCTGCAGACTTTAATAGTGTCGGAGCCTTAAAATGCACGTTTTTCGATATTCAAACACAAACTTAAATTAACTAGCTTTAATAACTTACTTGATTAATCGCGTCAAAAGTGTAGTATTATACAACAGATACAGTAAACTTCCGATTATCCGTTCTCTATTAACCGTCACCCTCGGTTAACTGCCAGCATCTCCTTTAATTATTATTTTTATTTATTATTTTTTTAATATCAGAAATAAATTACGAAAAAACAAATGCGCAGTAAACCCGAGTCAGTCGGCGCTATTTTGAGAAAAATGATTGATTGTGAAAAAATAATGAGTGACGAAATTATTCAAAATATTTTGAATCCGAAGAAACCTGAAGCGGATGAATATGATGAATCGGAGAATTATGATTCGGGAGTCAGTAACGCAAAAGTGAAGACTATGCTCTCTAAGTATATTAACTGTTTTGAGATGCAAGATGACGCAGATGTAATTCAAGTTCTTTTATTACATAGACTGCATAATCGTGCTGCAGTAAAAGCGTAAGAAAAATACAAAAAAGAATGTATGCTGGATTACATTGATGAAAACAGATATGTTATATTTATTCTGTAAAATTCTTAAATTTATGTCATAAATTGATTTCTTATTATCAATTATGCTTTTTATTAACGAATGTACCTAACAGATAAAAAAAAGGAGTTTAAAAATTCTTATTTCTAAACTGGCAAAATAAATGTAATTTTAGTAACGGTCTTATAGTGCCTTTCAAATATCCGTCTATTTCGATTATCCGCCAGACCGTCGGTCCCATGAGTGACGGATACTCGTAAGTTTACTGTACACATTTACTAATAAAATTAACACAAGTTAAGTTTTCTGAAGGTATTCTTTAACGGCAACGTCTGAATTTAGTTTCCATCCAGTACAATTCATAGAAATAATGTTTATTTTCACACACAAGTTAAGTTTGCTGAAGGTATTCTTTATCGACAGCGTCTGAATTTAGTTTCCATTCAGTACAATCCATAGAAATAATGTTTATTTTCACCTTTTTAAAGCTAAAAAAATATTTTAAAAGTAAAATAGCAACAGAAGAAAATTATAATAAGGAAATGCAACATATAAATATGTACGTTGCATTTCCTTCAGAATTATTCCTTTTTCAATTTAAGAAAATTGTAGTAATTTACCTATTTTAACTTTTAATCATTTTATGTTTTGTTGGCTGGAACAAATAAAATTTCCTTTTTGTCACATGAATGATATCTTAATTTAAAATTGTTGTATTAGAATTTTAGAAATAATTATAAAAATCTATATATCTTTACAATACTGTATTCTATTAAAAATAATTTAATCAATTCTTTTTCTTATGTAATTCCAAAAACATTATTTTTTATTCTTTACAGCTTAAGAAATAATCTAAACAGCTAACATTTAAGATTACGCGATAAAAAGCAAGATAACAATGGAAGCAATTTATATGTACTGCAAGGACGTTACGTCACATAACAAACAGAAAAAAAATAACATACATATATGTATTTTGCATTCTATTCAGAGTTTGTATTTTTTTCTTCCAATTTAAGAAAACTGTGACAGTGAAACTAATTTAATTGGAAATTAAATAAAACTAAAATATATTCATTATATGTTTTGCGGGCATAAACAAATAAAATTTCCTCTTTGTCATGAGAATAGCTTAATTTTAAATTATTGTATTCGAATTTTAGAAATACGAATAAAAATCCATATAACTTTCATTACTGTTTTCTATTAAAAAATAATTTAAACACTTCTCTTGCCTTCAGCAATAGAAGTAATTTATATATAAATTATTTACAGCTTAAACGATAATAACCTAAACTACAAACATTTTATCTAAAACTAATAAAAGTACAGCAAAAAATTACAATCGAAGCAATTTATGTGTATAACAAGGATATTACCTATCACAATAAATAAAAATATAACATAAATATGTAAATTGTATATTCTGCAGCGTTTATATTTTGTTTTTCTGTTTTATGAAAGCTGTAACAGTGTAACTTTTTTATGTCCTCAATTAAAAAAACCTAAAATATATTCAGATTATTTTTTGTTCTCATAGAAAATTTAAATTCCTTTTTTGTCACACCAATGATATCTTAAAATCATTTTACTAGAGATTTAGAAATACTAATAAAAATCCATATAACTTATCGGTATTGTATTCTATTAAAAAACTAATATGTTGTGGCCATCACAAAACTTCCTTCTATATAAATCACATAAACAGCACTAATTAATATCAAGGTATACCTGAATCTGAAATTTGATGAAAATTCGTACATTTGTTCTTGAGATAGAGCGATAGTGGAAATTTTGAAAAATGCAGCATAGCAGCGCCACCTATTGAGCGATTTGTACCAAAACATAAACAGCACTAATTCATATCAAGGTATACCTGAATCTGAAATTTGTTGAAAATAAAAGCATTAGTTCTTGAGATGGAACTATTGCGAAAATCGCAAAAAAGGCAGATAGCAGCGCCACCTGTTGAACGATTTACACCAAAATGTATAAAACGTCAATTCATGTCAAGGACTAACTGAATCTGAAGTTTGATGAAAATCCGTGCGTTAGTTCTGGAGATTGGGCTATTGCGAAAATCGCGAAAAATGCAGCATAGCAGCGCCACCTGTTGGGCGATGTACACAAAATGTATAAAACATTAATTCATGTCAAGGACTAACTGAATCTGAAGTTTGATGAAAATCAGTGCGTTAGTTCCGGAGATTGAGCTACTACGGAAATAGCGAAAAATGCTGCATAGCAGCGCCACCTGTTGAGCGATTTACACCAAAATGATGAAACTTCATGTGAAGGACTAACTGAATCTGAAGTATGGTGAAAATCAGTGGGTTAGTTTTGGAGATTGGGATATTTCGAAAATCGTGAAAAATGCTGCATAGCAGCGCCACCTGTTGAGCGATTTACACCAAAAACTAATCAGCACCAATTTATATCAGGGACTAACTGAATATAAATTTTTATTAACTTTCATGCATTAGTTTTTGAGATAGAGCGCCCACAAAATTTGTGTCACATACAGACAGACAGATATACAGACAGACTCACAGGCAGACATGTTCTAAAAACGTGTTTTTCGGAATCTCTGATCCCTAAAACGTGTAAATCCATCGAAAACCGAAAGTCGAAAATTTTCGCGTATCCAATACTTTCTTCTTGTAAAGATAGAAGAAAGTAATAAGTTAAACACTTCCGTTACCTTTAGCAGTAGAAGTAATTTATAAATACAGGTTGTTGTCGAATTTGACCGACAGATTCAGAGAGGTTACAGTACGCATCAAGAGTATGAAAAATTGCCGTAGGACATGAGGTCGCAAAACACTTATTTAGTCTCAAATATAGGGTGTTTCATCTTTATTGAACTCGGGTCAACGGTAATAATAGTTAGAAAAATAAAAACATTGCAATGAAAATGCAACGATATGTACCATGTTTTGTGTGGAAAGTTATAACATTAGGATAAACTCTTTAAAGACAGGGTGCTGAAGCAATGGATGATTCCGTATAAACTGGTAATCGCAGTTCAAAATGTGGAGCGTCAAGTGTTGCTGGCGCGCAAATGGAAACTTCTACCACTTTTTTTTATATTATCATATTTACAACAAAGGTGAGAGCATCTATTAAAAGTTTTATTATAATGTACTTCACTTTTCTGAAAGTTATTACCGTCAACCCAAATTGAGTTAGGGTAGAATACTCTGTATTTTTGATTAAATACATGGTTTCCGACTCCATGTACACTCTTCGATCATAATTTTTCATCCTCTTGATGCCTACTATGACCCCTCCGAATTTGTCTGGCGAATTCGGCAACGCTCTGTATATATCATTTACAGATTTAAAGATAAGCTCAAATGCAAACATTTCATCGAAAACGAGCAAAAGTAGAGCAAAAATAGCAATAAAAGCAATTTATATGTATAACACTGATGTTACTTCACACAATAAATAAAAAGTGTAGCATAGACATGTGGGCTTTATTTTCTTCAGAGTTTTTATTTTTGTTTTTCTAAGGTAAAAATTTTAACAGTGTACGTAACTGTTTTATGTTGTCAATTAAATAAAAATGAAATATATGTTACATTATTAGATCTAATTCCGCGATTTCCTTATCTTATTCTAAATTACTACTTTATATTCACCAAATCCTTATCCTTAAATAATCTCTATCGTTCACTCTGTTAAATTCCCTTTAATTTAATGTCTCACTTGTCTTAATCGCTTAAATATTTCGCTTTTAGTATTCTTAAATTAAATGTTCCTATCCCGCGCTTTTTTCTTTCGAGAATATTCTTTTAGCTTCCATTTTTACTTTCCCGCGCATTTCTGATGTTATCCTTTTTTCTTCAAATTCATCCGCTAGCTCTGTTCGCACTCTTTATATGACGTGACATTCTTAATTATTCATTGGTTGAGAGCGCGATCTACGTCATATTTGTATCCTTACACGTGAGGAACAAAAAGTTGATACTCGCTGTGTTTCAGCAGATTTTAGCAGATTTGAGTCGTATTTCCAGTTTTCATCCATCCCCTGGTCACCGTCCTGTTATTCGATTATCTGGAACTTTGTTTAAACCTAATTACTTCTACGGAGCGATGGCTAATAATCTTGGTGGAAACTGCACCTTTTCAAACTGTTCTAATAAAGTGCTTAGCTGATATTATGAATTGTTTCAATTTCTTCTGGGAAACTTCACGAAACGATATATTCCATTGTTTTCACTCGACAACTGCATTTCAACCATTTGTTCTACTAATATAACAGATTCGAATTGTCTGTTCTGACCACTTCTTTTGCGCCATTATCGCTGGAAGTGATCCACAACTACTATCGTGACAGCCAGTACGGCATTTTCAACGATAAAGCCAATCCAATAATGCTAGAATGCAACATATACTCCTATTATTTTTTGTTGACATAAACAATTAAAATTTCTTTTTTGTCACTTCAATAATATCTTAATTTAAAATTATTGTTATTAGAGATTTATAAATATCAATAAAAATCTTTGTAATTTACCAGTATTATATTCCATTAAAAAATAATTCAAATATTTATCTTTCCTTATTTAGAAGAAAATTATCTAAATATTATTTTTTCATCCTTTTCAGCTTTAATGATAATCTAAACAGCAAACATTTTATCTAAAAGGAAAAAAAATATTTTTAAATACAAGCAGTTTATATGTATAACAAGGATTCGGGGAAAATTTCGACTTCCGGTTTTCGATGAATTTGTACGTTTTAGAAGGTCCTGAACACGATTTGATGGTTTCTAGGGTTTCATTCTCATCTGACGAAGCCCTATTCGTCTCACTTCTTTGTCTGTCTGTCCGTCTGTCTGTCCGTCACAGAGCCCGTTCTCAGAAACTATACATGTTAAAGACTTGAAATTTTGTGTACTTATAGCTGAACAACTCACATCAAACAACAAATCATAAAATTTTGAAAAAGTAGGTAATTAACCGAATTACGGGCTAATTAAATTCTAAAATTAACCAATCAACCTTTTGAACGCAGGTGCGAACGCACTTTATAGAAATCCTCCTCAGTTTCTCCTAAGGGTTGCCAGTAAATTCAGCGAATGCTCCGTCAAATCAGCCGATGCAGAGTTACCACGGAGTAATTTAAGCAATAAATGAAGTGGACGTTTAAAAAGCAAAATCGCATCTGCCGAAGTATCGGTCGAACTAACTCGTAACAGGTGTAGAAACATGCGGGAAAAATTCTACTTTATTTTGGTATAAATTTCAAATTTCTGCGTAGGTTAAAACGCAAAAAATCCACTAAAAATCGATCGATAAAAATTTAATTTCTGTATTTGAAAAGACAATCAAAACAGATTTCCATTCACCGGAACGCAGTTGTCGTCATCTCTCAGACATATCGGCGCGGGAGAAATTTAAGGGGAGGAAAGTCTAATACGAAATTTAAACTTTTTAAATATTAAATTTTTCGATTAAATTTTTTGACATACGGGCTGGAAATCTCTCGCAGATTTCATACATACCCGGTTCAAAGAGATAGCTTAATTACGAGCTGAGATATTAATTATTTATTTAATTAATCGGTTTCATTTCTCTCTAATGAATAGAACAAAATGGCGGCACGTGGTTTTTTAGCCACGAAATAATTTAAATTAGGAAATCTATCAATTTGCGTGAGGTTCAGCTCTATCAGACAGGTATACCTTTCGACGGGAGGCAAAAGTGTGCTTCGCCCGTATCGCATATTTTTTATTTGTTAGGTTGTGTCAATGGAAAGGGGGAGGGGGGAAAAGGAAATACTTTTGATTAAATATCCGGGTTAGTTCGCATTACAGATATTATTATGACGTGCTTCGCCCGCTATCGGATAATTTCAGTGCGTGAAGCTTAATTAAAAGCTGAGATATTAATTATTATTTAATTAATCTGTATGTGTAGTGGACAATGAGGTACGTTTTGGATCCTTTTTAGGCAGATTATTCAATTCCAGCAATGCCAACAACGTATTTCCTTAAGAGTTGAAGAAAATATTGTCTCAGGGAGTAATACATTATTATTTACTTAATCTGTATGTGTAGTGGACAATGAGGTGCGTTTTGGATCCTTTTTAGGCAGATTATTCAATTCCAGCAATGCCAACAACGTATTTCCTTAAGAGTTGAAGAAAATATTGTCTCAGGGGGTAATACATTATTATTTACTTAATCTGTATGTGTAGTGGACAATGAGGTGCGTTTTGGATCCTTTTTAGGCAGATTATTCAATTCCAGCAATACCAACAACGTATTTCCTTAAGAGTTGAAGAAAATATTGTCTCAGGGGGTAATACATTATTATTTACTTAATATGTATGTGTAGTGGACAATGAGGTGCGTTTTGGATCTTTTTTAGGCAGATTATTCAATTCCAGCAATGCCAACAACGTATTTCCTTAAGAGTTGATGAAAATATTGTCTCAGGGGGTAATACATTATTATTTACTTAACCTGTATGTGTAGTGGACAATGAGGTGCGTTTTGGATCTTTTTTAGGCAGATTATTCAATTACAGCAATGCCAACAACGTATTTCCTTAAGAGTTGAAGAAAATATTGTCTCAGGGGGTAACGCATATTTATTACCATCAAGTTAAACACAAAAATTATAATACTATCCTTATTACAGCAGCTACTCCTTCACTTTAAAATTTTCCAAAAAATCCCAACTTTGAGGGCCTGCCCGGGAGGGGCGGGGGGGGGCGTACCTTAAAATTTCGCTCATTCTTTTTACTATCGTTCTATAACAATTTGTTAGTAGCTACAGGGCACCCCTGGGGCTGTGCCCCTACCCTATTGGTTACTCACTCATAAAGGGCTGATTCTTCAGTTCACTTCAATCTTTAACAGCTTATAACTTTGCTTCTATTGGAGCCACAGTGGGGGAATTGCTCCCAGCCTGGCACCCCTGTTCCAACTTCTATTTTTGCATCTTCTGTTTTTCGGTTTTCCACGTACGACCGAAGATAGGGGGCGGGGGAGGGGGGGGGGCGAAAAACATTTTTGGATGTAGCATGTCTACTGAAAGCTTTCATCTCACAGATCTCAGAAATAATGTTAAAATTTTGTTTAGTCATTTTGGGCCACCTTACGCGTCCAAATAATGGTTTTCCTCCAAATTTACTTTCATCCTCCTGCACCGTTCATTACAGATATTAAAAGATTAGCGTTTCTGACCTTTTTAGATGTCCTTTTTTGAGGACTCTAATATACTCATATATATGCTACTTATTAAATATACAAAAGTCAAAATTTTAGTTAGCATTATTTCCGAATACTACTTTCAGCAAATTTCTTCATTTCACACTTAAGACCGCCACCAACTCGAGTAACATATCCAGTGATAGGTTGTTTAACCGAGTTTCGTTCAGATTCGCTTTTGTTAAGAATAGAGTGCGCTCCCTGGTGGTGGAATGCGGAACTAACAGAATTCTTGGTTAAGAACGCCACCATTACGACTCATGTATCTACGGAAAGGTTGCATAAAGGAGTTTCCTTCAGATACGCTTTTGTTACGAATAGAATGCGCTCCCTGGTGGAGGTATGAGGAACTAACGTAACTCAATTTTGTTAAAATTAGGAAATATAACAAGTCGATCTGTTTGAAACTTTAAGATATTTTATAACACATAAGATAAATTTTATAAAAAAGAACGCATGAAATTTCAGGCATGTGGAGGTAGGGGGGAGAGACGAAATGCCAGTTTTTGCAGTGCGTGCGTAGCACACCTACTATACGGTGCCGTAGGCAGCGGGGACCTGGTTCGAGGTTCTTTCGAGCGATATTGCCATTTCACAAGATTTTGCAGTGCGTGCGCAGCACGCCTGCTATACGGTGCCGTAGCCAGCGGGAACCCGGTTGGAGGTTCGTTCGAGCGAGATCGCCTTTTTTACAAGATTTTGCAGATGTGCGCAGCACGCCTGTTATACGGTGCCGTAGGCAGCGGGGACCCGGTTCGACTTTCGTTCGAGGGCGATAGGCTTTTTAAAAAGAGTTTGCATTGCGTGCGCAGCACGCCTGCTATATTGTACCGTAGGCAGCGAGGACCAGGTTCAACTTTCGTTATAGCGAAAGGCTTTTTTAAAAGAGTTTGCTGTGCGTGCGCAGCACGCCTGCTATACGGTGCCGAAGGCAGCGGGGACCGAAATCGCCCACTCGTGGACAGCCTACTGTGAGGTATAGGGACAATAAGTCCACGAGGGGAAAAAGGGGCTGCCAGGCAGCGCAAGCAGGGTGGCGCACATTTATTACAACATAAAAAGCATGTTACAAATACTGCCTTATTATTGAAGGCAGTGCGGACACATATGTATAAATAAATATTGAAATATATTTACAGGTTAAATAGAATATAAAAAAAAGGATTAAGGTTTAGCTATAGTCTTAGAAATAAACGAAAAATGTTTGTTTAAAAGGTCGTAATTTTCTAGAAGTCTCTGGAAGTTGCCTGCGTTGAAAAGAGTGTTATTCAAATTTTCTCTCAATGTTTTGTTTCTGTCAAAATGGAAATGATGTTTCATTATGGGGCAGTTTCCAACGATATAGTGTGTAGCGTTTCCAATACTCTTTCTGCATAAACAAAGTGGTGAGTCTCTTTTTTTAATTTTATGTAGAAATGATGGGAAACTTCCATGACCAGTAATATAGTTAGGTAACGTAGGGCGATCACAGATGAACTGTATGTCAACTTTATTAATTATACTGTAAGTATCGCGACCCTTTGTCGACTGAGTCCATGAGAGTTGCCATTCATCCAGAGTTTTTTGCCTAAAGATATACTTGAATTTGGATTGTGGAAGAAGCAATTCCTGGCAATCGTTGTATTGGTTGTTATCTATAACCGCCTTCGCCAGAGAATCGGCTCTTTCGTTTCCCGGGATACCTATGTGAGATTTAATCCATGAGATATAGAACTTTTTGTTAGGGAAATGTAGTAAAAGATTGTAGATATTATAAATTATATAATTGCGTGGAAATGCAATTTGAAGGGCGTCATAGGATGAGTGGCTGTCTGTAAGGATAAGAATTTCATGATGAGAAGAGTTAATGGACCATTCCATTGCCTTGTAAATTGCGAATAATTCAGCTTGATAGATCGAGTTATCTACATGAAGTTTAACTGCATAATCATATACGAATGAGTTTTTAAGACAGACTGTAAATGCACATGCTGCTCCGTCGTTCATGACAGAACCATCGGTATATATGGATGGGTCATAGATTTGGAGTAATTTTTCGTATTTTTCCTCCAAAAAGAAGAGGTTGTTTATCTTGTAATATTGAGAAAAGTCGAAGGTGTTTAGTTTTGACATAATGTGGTTGCTGTTAATGATTTTGCCATTATGGTTATATGATCTTCTTCCTTTAATTAGTTCGTAATAATGATAATCGTTCTTGAGCAAAGTATCGATTGGGGGAGAACCAGTAAGGACACAGAGAGCGTCAGATGAAGTACTTCGATAGGTCTTGATAATGCTTAAGAGAGCTGTACGTTGTACTGACTTTAATTTTCTTATCCCATGCGAGTTGAGGCTTGGAAACCAAATTTCATAAGCGTAGCTAATTTGTTTTAATATGACGGTGTTGTACCAAAATTTCAGTATACTTGAAGATATTCCTCCTTTATGAGATTTTAGGCTTTTGAATCCGTTTAAAAATTGAGTTACCTTTGTTTTAGTATGAGTTAGATGCTCTTGAAAATTAAATTTTGGATCTAGTATAACGCCAAGATAGGGAATAGTATTTTCAAACTTGATAGTTTTGTTATTCAATTTGAAAATTGGTCGACGTCTGTTAAGAAGAAAGCGGCCAAAAAGCATGGCCTTTGTTTTAGTTTCCGATATTGTAAGGTTGAAATTCCTGCATAAACTTGAAAAAATTTCGATGCGTCTATTAGCAACTTGCTCCAACTCAGGTCTGGAGTCTCCCGCAACCTTAATTACGAAATCGTCAGCATAAACTATCATGTCTGATTCTATTTTGTAGAACTCCTTTATAATAAAATCTGCAATTAGCAACCAAAGAAGGGGACCTAAGCATGAGCCATGAGAGCACCCTTTAAATGAAATGAAATGAACCATTCTACAACGCTTCCTTCTTTTAAACCAATATATCGATTGGAGATGTAATTTTTTAGTAAATGTTTTAGATATAGAGGGAGAGGAGAATTATCGATTATTTGGGAGATAGTATTCCAATCTATCGAATCAAACGCTCCCTCTATATCGAAGGAAATAATACCACAGTATTTCTTATTTTCTAATGTATTTGTGATAGAGGATTTCAGTTCATTTAAGGCATCTATTGTGCTTCTTGATTCACGAAATCCAAATTGCATTTCATGGAGAAAGGAAATATCTTCTAAAAATGTCATTGCACGCATCTTGATTAATCGTTCAAGGACTTTTCCCAGCATAGGGAGAAGGACTATCGGTCGGTAAGATTTTAATTGCCGAGGATCTTTATTCTTCTTTCGAAAATAAATGACAATGCCCTTCTTCCATATGTCTGGGAAATGGGCAAAGGAAAAGCATTTGAAGTATAGTTGAAGCATTAATTGTGGGAAAGTTTTGATCAAGTTTTTAGTAACCCTTGCATCGATCTTATCGAAGCCAGGGGCTTTGTTGTTCGACTGTCTTGATGCGCAATATTTTAGTTCTCTATAGCTGATTAGATATTCATTTATATCACTTTCTGATAGTGGCTCCAAATTTTCAAATGAATGTAGATTTTCAGGGATTTCTTTTCCAAAATGATGGCTTAAGAGTTGGTGTTGAATGTCTCTAAACATGTCAGTTGAATTTGATGTGTCAAGTATTGAATGTATTAAGTCGGTATTTTTGAGGTATTTGCCCTTTACAATTTTGAAAGCGGTTCCGTATGTTGTGGATGTTGTCTCACAGAAGGATTTCCACGAATTTAATTTTGCGTTTTTGATGTTTAATTTGTATTTAGCTCTCTCTTTCTTGAAGCTAACTTGGTATTGTACGTTTTCAGAATTTTTATTTGATCTTTTCCGTAAAGCGTTTAATCGATTTCTTTGTATTTTGAGATTATCTGTGTACCACTTTGTATTTACTTCATATGACTGTTTTTTCTTTTTGAGAGAAGATTCCATGATTTCTTGTAGAAGCTCTTCAAATTTGTGGGTCCATTCATTCAAGTCATTAGGACTTTTGACCTCGCTGAGAGTTGTCTGTAGATTGTCAACATTAGGAGAGAGTTGGTTGTTAAATTTTTTGAAATTCTCAAATTTAGTTTTAAATCTGTATTCATTTCTTAGAACTGGATCTATAGCTAAATCGTATCTTATGTACAGATGGTCGCTGAGGGAGTCATTGATGTCGTCTACGTACCAAGAATTGAGATAGTTGCGTGCTTGGTTTCCACTTAAAGTTAGATCTGGAGTACCTTTCCTTTTGTTCTGTTTGAATGTATATGGTGCATTGGGATCATTAACTATGAATACGTTATTTAAAGCGAGGTAATCTAGAAGAATGTCTCCTCTTGCATTATTGCATTTATATCCCCAGTCCTTTAAGTGAGCATTAAAATCGCCTGCTAAAATGATATTTTTACAGTCTCTGATAGTGTTGGTCCAGGCTTGTAGGTCTTCTTCAAGGTCTCTTGCGGAACGAGGACGGGAATACTGCGAGCCAAGTGTTAATTCATGGTATTTAGTGCTAATGTTAATAAAAATGCTGTTGTCAAAAGATAAGGTTTTTAGGTGATATAGTTGGGAGTTTGCTATGATAATTCCAGCTGTTTCATTTTTTGAGGCATAAAGAGACCATCCAATTGGGAGGCTTGTAAATGAATTATTTGTTCTATGGTAATCTTGGATTATAGCTATGTCAATTTGTTGATTATTTATATATTTGATTAGTTCTAGATTCGCTGCGCGACAGTTATTCAGATTAATTTGGACACATCTAATTTTGGAAAGAGTTGCTTTGTTATGAATTACTTTAGTTGGAACTGCTACATTAGCAGGGTTGGAAGCCATAGTAAGAACATTGTTATTTTGGGTAACGATATTTGAAAGGTTATTTAGGGTCGAGAACGTTGCTGTCGGTAGTTAATTATACGATGTCTATTATAGAAGTGGTTTTGAAAGACATTACATTCGCTTGAATTTGCGCTATGATCGAACTTGTATTGGCGACCTTCGGGGTTCACATAATTATAGCAATTATAGCATTTGTGCTTCCTTGGATCATTTTTATTCGGACATGTTGAGGTTTCATGGTTCTTCATGCAATATGCGCAGGTTTCTTTTCTTCTGCATCTCTCTTTTGTATGTCCATAGATTTGACAGTGACTGCACCTTATTATGGGGGCGTACTGAGCGATTTTACACGATAGAAAACCAATCTGCAATCGACCTTGGCGTAGCAATCTGGTTGCCAATCTATCCTCCAAATCTAGCATAAGTTGATAGGTCTTTAGAGATTTTCTTTGTAATTCTTTATGTTCATTAGCTTTTATGTCATATTCAAGATCTTCGCTTAATTTCTCTTTTATTTCTTCTACTGTTATGTTTTGGGGGATTCCCAAAATGATTATTTTTTTCCTTTTTTCCACTGCGAGATTTAAATCTACGAGGTCAAGTATGTTACTGTGTTCCTGGATCTTGTCTGCTATGTTATTCACATCTTCGTCTGTGTTTGAGCGTACTATAATAGTTCGTTTATCTCTGGAAATAGTGCAGTATATTTTCGCAAGATTTACTGTTGTCTTAAGTTCTCTATTTATAAAATCACGGATGTTGAATAGGGACATATTGGTTGTGGATTTTCTTGTTAACAGTATAGCAGACTTTGATTGTTGTGGTGCTGGGGAGTTTAGAGTTGTGGCATATGATGGTTTACATAGAGGAACTGGAGATACTAGTTCATTGGTATGTGTTGTAATTTTTTGTTGAGGAAATTCTTCTCCTGCTGTTTGTGCTTCTCTTACTTCAATGGTTTGACTTTCGTTCGAGCGCGATACGCTTTTTTTTAAGAGTTTGCAGTGCGTGCGCAGCACGCCTGCTATACGGTGCTGTAGGCAGCGGGGACCCAGGTCGAGGTTCGTTCGCTTCGAGATTTTATAAAAAAGGAGTGGTTCATGAAAAGGAGGGGCCCGCTAGCGGGCGAAGCCAGCTAGTCTTATATTATTTACCCCTCTGGCCTCTAACTTGTGTATTTTAAGGAATTTTTCTAACCTCCGCCCTTTTAACCCGGGGAGAAATTTTCCAACTTTAGCCGACACTCCTTTGGCCATTCTTTCATATTATGCACCATAGCCTTACATATTTTAGTTCCATTTTTTCCGCCAAGTGCGCCTACTTATCTCGGGTGCTATGGGCCCAATCCCCTCGACTAATATATCTACGGATAGTATGTAAAACGTATTTTCGTTCGGATACATGTTTGTTTAGAATCAAGTGCGCCCCCTGGTTGTGAAATGTGGAACTAACAGATTTTTCAAAGGATAAATTGTTTTGAAAGGAATATTAAACGAAACCCTCTGTGCGATCTGTGATCACACTTACCCACTTGTTTAAAAATGTCTGTCTGTGAGTCTGTATGTGACAAAAATTTTGTGGACGCTCTATCTCAAGAACTGATGCACATAATTTCAAAAAATTTAGATTCAGTTAGAACTGGATATAAACTTGAGCCGATTACTTTTTGGTATATATAACCTAACTTGTGGCGCTGCTATGCTGCATTATTCATGATTATCGCAATAGCTCTATCTCAAGAGCATCATTTTCATCAAACTTCAGATTCAGTTAGTGCATGATAAAAATTAGAGCTGTTTAGTTTTTGATGTAAATCTACCAATAGGTGGCGCTGATGTGCTGCATTTGTCACGAATTTCGCAATAGCTGTATCTCGAGAACTAATGCATGAATTTTTAAGAAGCTTCAGATTCAGTTAGTCCCTGGTATAACTTGGTTTTAATTAGTTTTGGGTTTAAATCACCCAATAGGTGGCGCTGATATGTAAATTTTTTTACGATTTCCACAATAGAAGATTTCAGACGTGACGTCAGTCATGACGTTTTGGTTGGAAACTGACTCCAAACAAATGGTTGCTATGTTGTATTTTCTATTTTCTTTGTGTGTTGCAGCTATCTATATCTTATATCTATATCTCAAATCTTTAATACTTGATATGTACTGGTAACATTTTCCACGATTTATATTTAAAAAGAAATGACGCATAGCAACCGTTTGTTTGGAGTCAGTTTCCAACCAAAACGTCATGACTGACGTTACACTGAAAGCATCTATAGCTCTAACTCAGAAAATATTGCATAGATTTTCATCAAACGACAGATTCAGTTAGAAATTGACATAGGTTGTTGATGATTAGATTGTGATGTAAATCACTTAACCGGTGGTGGTGATATGCTACATTTTTCAAGAAGTAGTAACATGTATGAGATAGAAGAAAGTTTTGGGATTGCCACATCCAACTAGTTTTTTATCTTATCTTAGTAGAGGATAATGTAAGCGATATGACCTGAAAGAACATACACTCAAACAATTCATTTTAATTTTAATCTTATATATGATGAAATTTAATCAGATATTGCACCTTTTTTTTCCGAATTTCGGAAAAGTTCTAACAGTACAAATATTTTAAGTAAATAATTAAGTCATACGAAAACATGCTCATTTTACTTCGGGCTGAAATAAATAAAAATATATATATATTTTCTTAATCATGCGAATGATATTTTAAGATTTAATTGTAAATATTTACATTAAAAATATGTACATTATTTCCTTTAATGTGTTCTAAAAAAATATTTTAAGATATTTTTCTTTTCCAAAAAACGTAAAATGTATATAGGTAAATATTAATATTATTTTTTTTTTAACCTTTACAGCTTTGAAGATAATGTAAACAACAAACTTTTAAGCGAAAGCGATAAAAAAAGCAAAATAACATTAAAAACAATTTATATGTATAGAGGGACGTGACAAAACTAAAATTTAACAGAAACATTGTGTATGTTGCATTTTCTTCAGAGTTTTCAATTAGTTTTTCGAGATTTGTAAAAGTTGTAACATTGTAACGCTTTTAAGTTAAGAATTCTGAAAAGCTTAAGTACATTTACTTCTTGCTGAATTAAAAAAATTAAATTTCATTTTTGTCATACGAATATTTTAATTTATAATTATTGTATCACAATATTAAAATATTTATTTGCTTAAAAGACGTTATAAAAACACATCAAAAGTAAATTAAAAATATATATTTACATGTTTCAACTCATTTTCTGAGTCGTCATCAGAATGTATAACAGAAAATTACAAATACATATAAAAAAGGATTTCTTTTTTTCATATGCATTTGTAATTTTATGTTATACATTCTGATGACGACTCAGAAAATGAGTTTAAACATGTAAATATAGATTTTTAATTTACTTTTAATGTGTTTTTATAACGTCTTTTAAGCAGATAAATATTTTAATATTGTGATATGATTAGTAGTGGACGTAATTTTGACTTGCTACTCCCACTTATTTATATATTTATAATTATTGTGTTAGAATTTTAGAATTATTGATAAAGGTGTATATAATTTTCGATATTGTACTCTATGTAAAAAAATAATTTTAGCATTTCTTCCTTTACATAGCACATAGAACTATGGAACCCCTATAAATAATAGAATTTCTATATATAGGATGTATCAGGATTGATCGTTAAAATTTGTTTAGGGGGGAGGGGCAGAAAATAGCAAAAGAAGACAATCTCACATAGAAAGTATGGGCACAAACGAATGCATGACGTTATAGAGGGCACTGTTTACCCACAACTTCTAATCACACGCAAAGCTGTCTAACAAGTCCAGCCGGTCATCATTCGACAAGGTGACTTTTCAGAAATAACATGAATCATCTACAGGGTGTTTCATAAAAGATTGGTAAAAGTTTAAGAAGTGATAGTAGACATCCAAACAAACAATTTTCATCAAAGAATGCATGGTCGGAAATAAATCACAAAGATGCTAGAGGGTGCCGAAGTTGATGTTATTCTATGAGGTAAAAACACACAAAGAATGATTAAGTAACAAAAGCAAGGTGAGAAACCCTTCTCTGTATAATCGTTGAGCCTCTGAGCCATTTTCATTTGTAGTTCAGTAGATAAAATGCAAATCAGTCTTTTTTCTATTAATGAAGGACAACATTTTCACATACGTTCCTACCGCGATTGACAGTTGCACACTCGGATCAGCGGCTTTTATGTATTAATCGAGGCAAAATTTTGCATACGCGTTTTTTTCTCTTTTCCACATCACATTTGCATGCTGTTAGTGTCACTCTTCTTCCGATAACTTGCAAAAGAAGTAGGAGTAGACCTTTAACGTTTGTGTGGACAAAGTTTCCAAATGCGCCAGCGCCTTTGTGTTTTATTTACGACCATGCATTCTTTGATGAAAGCTGTTTATTTGGATGTGTACTATCCTCTCTTAGAGTTTTGCGCATTTTTTATGAAGCACTCTGTATATATTTAAAAGACAAGGCTGTTATTTTAGTCGTCTGGCCTGAACTTTCTACTGAACCGATTTGATAATTTTTTTTTTTTTCTTTTTTTTTAAATGAAAGCACTTTATTTGCAGATGTGCCCGCACTCGCTATTTTTTAAAAATAATTCCATTTTTATATTTTAATTTAAGAAGTCCTTTATGAAATTTCTTCATATTGGTGGCAATCGGTTTACTTCCATTTTTGAAGAGAAAAATGGGGGGGGGGGGCGGAAGGAATGAGAATTACCGTATTATTACGGATGCCATTTTCGTATTACAAATAAAATAAAACTTTTTGAAAACTTTTGAACAGAAAATGACGTCACTATTTTAAAAAAACGTATTTGTACTCATAAAACTGTTACATTTCATAAAATACACTATTTGAACTTTAAAAAGCTCACTGTTTTACTTAAAAGGTGACTAAAAATATACATTTAAAAAAAAATATTAAAAGTTTAAAATATACATTTTATTGAAAACTTTTTCGTACCTTCGGCCTGCATTTCCCTGAGGCCCCCATCAGAGAATATTTTAATAACTAATCGCTGCTCATTTATACAAATACGTTATTTCGTTTTTAAATGGGAGAGCCAATATTTATTAGAATTGAAAGTAAAAGTAGCCCTTGTAGAACTAAGTAAAGAAAAATATGTTAACTCTCATTTCAGTACATTTCATTTTTTTTCTTCCCGTTGATATTGAAAGTGAGACGCTACGCTCAGAGAGCTCAGTGAGTGAAAATGACGTCATAGTAAAATGAAATTAGTATTTTTTTTTTTTTTTAATAAAACAAAATATTTTACTACGACTGCGTCCAAAAGTTAATTTCTGGATTTTGCTGGCAATCAGATTAGATTTCATTAGATCATGCACAATTTGAATGTGAGAGCTTTGAGTGTCATAAGAATTTATGGATGCACAGCGCTCTCTATAACTTCATGTGCTCTTTTCCGACCACATTTTCCTATGTGAGATTGTCGTCTTTTGAAATTTCTACATCCCCACCAAATTTGAACTATCATTCCTGATACACTCTGTATAAGTACCAGGTGGTTATACTTGTGCAGCCATCGCTGCTAAAACGACATTTTTTATTTGCCGACATTTCGAGTTTTGAATAACCATGACACTTTTATGCCACTTTATTTGGGAATTCAGAACGTTGTTGCAAACTTTTTGATTGTTTGAATTTAAAATTATTTAATTTCAAAATTATTACATTTCAAATTATTTAATTTGAATTTTTCGAATTATTTTATTTTCGTTTGATTCACATAAAATAGAAATAATGTTTTGTTTTTAAAAATAACGTAGTTGTGTCTGAAATCCTATAATATATAAGTATCTGGGGGATAATACGGCCAACGCTGCTAATACGACATTTTTTTATATGCCTACATTCACGAATTTTGAATAACCATTACATTTTTATATCACTTTATTTGGGAATTCAGGATGTGGTTTCAAACTTTTTTATCATTTAATTTAATCGACATTTTGGATTTTTTAATGCGAATTTTTGAAATTACTTTATTAGCCCGGTATGGTATGCTATTTCTTTCTCCCAGCTTATTTTGTGTCCAAAAAATAACGTTAGCTTACAGACGCTAGCAATAAACAAAGTAGATGTATCATTATACAATTAAATGCTCTACAGCATTTTTTAAAATTTCTAAACATCGCACATTTCCAGTTTTTATACCATCGTATTGGAAAAAAAAAAGTACTTTTTAATGCAATTTGTTTGAAAACTGCATCTCTATTTGTTTTTGAAATATAAATTTTTTTGTAATTTTTAGCGACATTTGTTTCATTTTGGCAACTCAAGTACGCCATTTCTGTAGAAAGTAAAGAAAAAATTGCTGAAAAATAGCAATTATATCTTTTTGTTGCCATTTTCTCATAAAATGGAAAAAAAAAATTAATTAAAAAAATGAAATAAAAAAAATAATTAAAATACGTGCTACTTTGAGAAAAATATAAATGAAGGATTTATGATAAAACAGGGAGCTATTATAAACTATATTTAATTTTAGGTTTCTATATTAATGCAAATGACGTCATTTTACATAAAATAAAAGCGTGTGCTTTAAGTCTTAAA
Organism: Maratus speciosus; assembly: GCA_963932465.1. Classification (NCBI taxonomy): domain Eukaryota; kingdom Metazoa; phylum Arthropoda; class Arachnida; order Araneae; family Salticidae; genus Maratus; species Maratus speciosus. Next base: position 327,691,470 of record OZ010798.1, on the reverse strand, counting down.
ACTGAAATATGTTTTGCAGTAGAGTCCCGATTATCCGAGTCACGCTTAACCGAGTTATTTTCTTCTGATGGACTGGTGGCTTCTATTATAATGAAACAGCCATTATAAATGAAGCGTTAGTTGAAGATGAAAGAGCTGCCGTAAAAAGTTAGAACTCTGATTTTCTGGTCAGAATGGGGGGAAAAAATGGCCATAATTTTTTTTAAACGCTTCATTTATAATCGCTGTTTCATAATAATAGAAACCACCAGTCCACCAGAAAAAAATGAAGTAATGGAAATGCCGAGGCGACACTAAATTCTGAAAAAGCAGAATTCCTGTTCTCTAGTTTTTATTTGATTCTTCTAAAAGTGAAGTTCTTTGTTTTAAAATAAATAAGTACCAGGTGGTTATGCAGCCACCGCTGCTAAAGCGACATTTTTTATATGCCCAGTCTGCGAATTTTGAATAACCATGACACTTTTTATCACTTTATTTGGAAATTCAAGAGGTGATTTTAAACGTTTTGAGCGTTTGAATTTTTTCCAACGTTTCAAATTATTTGATTTGAAAGTTTAGAATTATTTTACTTTCGTTTGATTCATATGAAATAAAAGTAAAGTTATGTGTTTAAAATAATGTAGTTCTGTCTTAATTTCTACATATAAGTACCTGGTGGTAATACGGCTATCGTTGCTACGACGTTTTATATATGCTCACATTTTGAATTTTGAATAACCGAGGTACTTTTATGTCACTTTATTTGGGAAGTCAGGAGATGGTTTAAAACTTTTTAACCTTTTGAAATTTTTTTCGACATTTTGAATTTTTGCAATTATTTTATTTTTATTCAAGTCTTTTAAAATAGAAGCAGAGTTCTGCGTATAAAAATAATGTAGTTGTGGCTTAATTCCTATATATAAGTAACTGGGGCTGATACGACCAATAATTCTATAATACGACATTTTTTATACGCCAACATTTCGAATTTTGAATAACCACGATACTTTTATGTCACTTTATGTGGAAATTCAGGAGGTGGTTCCAATCTTTTCAACAGTTTGATTAACACTTTGAATTATTTAATTCGAAATTTCGGAATTATTTTATTTTCGTGTGATTCATTTAAAATGGAAGTAAAGTTCTGTGTGTAAAAATAATGTAGTTGTACCTTTTCTCATCGCCTTTTTTTGCATAAGTGAAGAGAAAATATATTGGATTTATTGGAAAAAAAAATCTACTCGGTGCCATATTATCTTCAGAAAATCGAGCATGACTACAACAGACTTTCCGAATACTAGCGATAGATAAATAGGCAGACAGACAGACAGATGTCTAGCACAGTGGAATCAATTAGTTTTGAACACTTGACATCCTGTTTTAAAACTGATCGCATTACCTCTGCGTTCTTAATGTATAATGATATTGTGATAAAATCACCGCAATATTTATCACTTATATTCTGTCACATTTTCTTCGGATTTTCACATGTAGAAATGGTTTCAATATGGTTTGAAATAGTTTAAAAATGGATTAAATACTAATCCGTCGGCCGAATCGGAAGTAACGTTTGGGATTTATAATGTTCACTCGCACTCACGCATACAAATCATGATTACAATACTTCCCTTGCACAACTAAGTAACGATTAACTAATAATGATTAGATAATCATTTGAGCTATTTAGGGTTATTTAACCCAGGTGCTTTCCAACTATAGAATGCATACGAATAGACCGTTTTTTTCTACGCTCCACCAGGAATCTCCAAGTTCTATATTTTTATATATATTATATATTTAAAGAAATTAACTTAACATGCATGAATGTAGAATAATCGTACGCCCCCCCCCCCCCCAAAAAAAAACTGCAAAATAAAAATTTCTCAAAACATGAAAAACAGTAATACCTGTATAATGTTTCTCACCCGTCAACAATAAACAAATAATTTCTGCATTCATGCATGTTAATTTCTTTTGTTTATATTTTAATGGCAATTTTTTAAGTTTTTCTCTAAACGACCTTTTATTAAAGCTTTTTTTGTTTTTTTGTTTTTGTATGATAATTTTTGTATTGTTAACATTATGTTTGTTAGTTTTAATTTGAGTTATTTTAGTTTTTTATGGAATTTGGTTAATAAAATGACAATAGTTTTTAAGTATTGAATGCGGGATGAGCGTGTGTTCAGAAACCTGCAAATTTTAAAAGTGGGGATGGAGATAGTTTTTTGTCTGTCCTCCCACTGATGAAGAACAGACTGGTTTTGTTTTTTACCTGTCTTTCTTGTTCTTTTAAGTATTTTATAGTTAAAAAATTTCTGCACATATACACCTTCCTTTTGGAGTTATGGTGTTTTGGCATTTTGAAATGGTGTAATATGTTTTATTGTATTTGATATGTGCTGCTGTAGCTCCATTCATGCGGTAATTTTTCATTAATTTTGAAATAAAGGAAAAAAATATCTATATACATATTTTTTTTTCTAAATTTCTCCATAATAGAAACAAAATAAGTATATTAAACATTTTGGCCATATATAACGTTGGCAAATTGAATGATTCAGAAATATACACCAATGAGAATATGCTGCAATAACTACAGAAGTTATACAGTTATCCAGATTTATGCTATATATTCAGTAGAGAAATGCATTTTACTTCCTATAAGAGAGTAGATTTTCTTGCACGGCAAGTGTATTTTTAGGTAATCCTTGAAAAACTTCATGTTATATAAGGTATGCCAAAAACTTTTACTTATTAGTTATAATTTGCAACTTTAAATTACCACAATATAAACATGTGACTAACTTCTATCCTATACTAAGCTTTCTTAAAAATTATAAAAATACATTGCACTAAGTGATTATTTTTTTAGAATAATTTTCAACTGTCTTCTTGCTAGCTGCAATAGACTGAGAGGCGGTTGTACGAACCATCACCTCATCAAGTTCATAGTTCAAACTACCTAGATTAGCATATTAAAATGCCACTGGTCTGCCAAATCATATCTCAGTGAAAATCACCCTCATTCTCGATTTTAGCAGTAGGTATATAGGATTATTATAGTACTTTTCTGAAGCCAAAGGTATGAAAAGATAGAAAAAGGGGAGCAGGAAACACAAAAGTAAACTTACCAGTCAACCACTAAAATTAGGTTTTCAGGTGTTTTCCATCCACATAATTTGGCAGACCAGTTGTATATTAAACCTTGTGTAAATTATAAAATAGCTTTTCTGACGACCTTTCCTGAAATCCAAAGGGTCTAAGATATGACATTTTTTCACTCATATTTGTTGTTATTAAAAAAAACTCATTTTCTGGGCGTAAACTTAAAGGATTTTTACAATTGTTTATAACTCAATATATAATTCAACTATAAAAAAGAATTAAAAAAATCATTTTGATTTCTGTTAATTTTAAATGAGTCAAAACATTTCGTCGACTTTTATGAATATGAAGAACTGCCTTAAAAATATAATAGCTCCTAATCCTTTTAATTAAATAAAAACAAATTTTATTTTTAAAAAATTTCTTTCATTTTAAAAAGCAGCATTTTTTTTATTACAGTCAATTCTGAACTTTACAACATTTTCCTTAATCATTTACAACTAATTTTATCTTTGCATGTTGAAAGGTTCAGGTTGAAATTCACATTATCAGAAAGTTAATATGTAAATATATATATAGTAAAGCATTTTAATTTTATTTTAAAATATCACTATTATTTGTATCACTACTATTTGCAACTTTAGAATCAATATCAGATACAGACAGCCAATTCAAGTGAAGAAATATCAGTATGACATCGATTTCTCTGCTGCTAAAACTGCCTGGTTTCCAAATTAACTTTTGAAGAACTCTAGTAAATGCCGACTTTGTTATCAAGTAATGAAAATTTTCTAAATCTTTAAAAATGTAAACAAAGAATTTTAAAATTGTTCTATCTTAAATATTCACCCACACACACAATAATTTTTCCTGAAGACCATGTTTCTTAAATGCAATATTACATTTTCATTTGGTACATCTTAAATTCATGAAAACTCTAGATTGCTTAATTATACACATATTAAGACAGTGCTTGTAACAAAAAACATAGTAGCTGAATGTATATAGATTAATATACAAATGAAAATGCAACTATTTCAAAATACAACATTTAGACTTCTTGTACCACGGTACAATATGACAAATATCCTGATAAATTCACAGTAATTTCTTTACTTCCTTAATTCTTTACAATGGCATTTGTGAGAAACAAGATCATAATCATAATTACCCTGGTGAGACCAAATTACATTGAAAATATGAGATAAATATAAAATTAGCAATAAAGAAAACACTAAATAAAACAAAAAAAATATTGATTGTTGCATCACAAATTAAAATGACATTCAAAGTCTCTAAGTCCATTCACAAGATTTATAACTGGCTTGGCAACCATATTATTTCTTTTCCCTTTCACCCTAAGTACTTTGCTACCTTTATCCGGATTAATATCGGCAAAGATTCTGAAAAAGGCGAATAGGAAAGTTTATAATAAAAGACACTGATAAAGTTAAAAGCATGTAAAAAGATATATGATACACAATTACCACAGCAGAGTTTCCTCCAGGCAGTTTCAGGAGGGTGTTGCCCAATCTGCCTTTTGTTTTACAAAATAGCACCCCTCTTGCCCCTCATCAAAAAAATTAGCACCCTTTTTCCCCTCCATTGAAAAAGTACCCTTTTCTTCTTTTTTGCATTAAAAAATTTGCTTACATAGTAAAATCTGACTCAATGTTGTTTTGAAAAGAGATATCTGAATTTTAAATATTAAAAGTGACTTTAAAAATCAAAAAAGTGCTCTTAAGAATCCAAAACATGGCCTTAAAAATACAAAACGTGCTCTTTTCTCACCTGCAGCGCCCTGCCCTTTTTTAAATCAAGGGGAAACTCTGCCACAGTTATAACTTTTATTTTATTTTACAGGAGCCTTTTATCATATAAGAAAATCTGCAGGCAATATAACAGACCCCATGAGACGCACGTTGTAAATTTTGTATTTGGATGAGGGATGCTCACATACCCTATTAATGTCGGTTTTCTTTGTTT